>BJKM01000466.1:185000-437948 GCA_015082035.1 Chaenogobius annularis
CCATACCGTGAGTTTACTAATACTTACCTAACACACTGTATTGTCCATTTCATAACAGATTTTTTTCTTGTTGTAATCAGATCCCCTCAGGTATCATCCTCCTGTTTCACCCTCGGTCCCTGCTCCTGTGCCCACCGCGGGTCCCCCCTATTACCCTGGACAGACTGTATACCCCCCTTCGCCCCCCATTATAGTGCCTACACCACAGCAACCTCCACCAGCTAAGCGAGAGAAGAAAACGGTGAACATTTTATTACTTTCTGAATTATTGAAATAAGATTAATACAATTGCATTTGTAATGATATACATATGGTATTGATACAGTACTCTAGATCATTTTAATAAGATTAAGACTTTGGAGCTTTATTGAGGTCTGCTTATTGTTCCATTTTTCTCCCAGATCCGTATTCGTGACCCCAATCAGGGTGGCAGGGACATCACTGAGGAGATCATGGCTGGAGGCACAGGCAGCAGGAATTCAACACCTCCGGTTGGTCCACCCCCTTCCACCCCAACTCCTCCACAGGTACATCATTTATTAAAATGACTGTTGGTCATATCCCACAGAACATATCTTAAGCACCAAAGGAACAGCTCATGATTTCCAGTACAGCTGCTACTTTTCCTTAATATCGCATCCAAGTTTCTTAGTGGAGCGACACATTTTCTAGAATATCAAGGCTCCAGAGTGTGGCACCTAAAATTAGTCCAGTGCAACTAGATGAAATCTTAAGATTTGACCTCGTTAGTATTTGCTGTGATTACCTTGACCAAAAATACCATGTTATGATTGTATACCATGGAGTAGCGTATTTTACAATGCTCAAAACAAGTACTTTTTTTATACAAAAAGTGTTCATAAGTTTCTTAGTTGTACCACTTTGCAGAGATTTGGGAAAACACAATAAATTAGTAATGATTGAAATTGATTTTGGACTATTCTTATTTACATAATTTCTGCCATGATGGTAATAAAATAATCTGTTCATCAATTTAAGGCTATAAGGAGTGCTGCTGTTTCCATAGCCCCAATGAAAAAAAATAATTGTTATTGTCCCGTTCCTATCCTAGCCCCTACCATTGAAAACATGTACTATAGGTTCCCCTAAAAAAATGTATTCAAAATTGCAGTGGGACTATCCTGGTTAGACAAAGAATAAATAAATAAACTCTGGCTACCAGCCCAGCGTTGCACTGCCAGCTCAAACATTTTACTGTCAGTCATTATCAATTGCCA
Source organism: Chaenogobius annularis (assembly GCA_015082035.1). Taxonomy (NCBI): domain Eukaryota; kingdom Metazoa; phylum Chordata; class Actinopteri; order Gobiiformes; family Gobiidae; genus Chaenogobius; species Chaenogobius annularis. The sequence goes on from BJKM01000466.1 coordinate 186,239, forward strand.
CAACCTCCTCATTTCCCCAGCCAGTGCTGTGCTAGGGCACAGCCTGCAACGCGGCCCCACAAACTCTTCTTTGGGAGCAATTGCCAGTGGCTGGCCCTTGGCTTTGTTTCATCATGGGCAGCGTAACATCAAGTCCTGTCGTTATTCATTTCTCGAAACTCCAGCAAAGTTACTGTATAAGTGTAACTAAAACAAATGTTAGTCTGGAGCCCTGAATAAATGTCTAAATCCTAATAACTTCCTAAAGGTGGCAACGCAGTGGAGTAATATTCTGCAGGGACTAGTGATCTCTTTTTGCCTGTGTCTGTGGATGTTAACAGTGTTTCCTCTCTTTTCCTATTCTTTTACCCTATCTTTATTCTATTTATTTCTTTTCATTCTGTTTTGGCATTGTTCTGAGTTTTTCTTCCTTTTGTTGTTGTTTTATTTACTTATTTTTTCCTTGTCCCATACCTCATTGGACTCCTTATTGTTTGCTATCTTGGGCATTGGGCTTGCTTGAACATTGTTCGTGCACTTGCTACATCTTTGTGCCTATCGTTCTGGTTTTCTGTGTTGCTAGTTTTTATGGCCGCATCCTCATTATCCTCACATTTTCTACCTCAAAACACAGCAGCAGCCGAGCAACAGCCAGATTCCGGAGCAGCAGTCCCAGCCCTCACAGCCGCAGCAGGCCCATTCTGGAAGCTTCACGCTGGACTCCCCACATTTACCAAGGCCACAAACACCCATGGCTTCTGGAGCTTCAGATGTCAAAACAACCCCAGGTCTGACTCAACTCTTTACTTCTAAAGAAGACCTATTATGTTTTTTTCAGTTATAAATACTTATATATTCTATGACATTTCCCCTTTTGTTCCTTTTGAACCGAAATATTGATCTAAAATAACAAAAAAACGGTCCATTGAATTGCTGTTCAAAACTGAAGAGCAAATCATGCTGACTTTCGTTTTTGGACAGTCTTCAGTGTACGGTAGTAAACAGGAGATTTCGTTTTTCAATTGTGCCAAAATGGAAATACTGAAGGACCCTGCGTGTATCTCTTTTGGGAGAAAATATCAGAGAAATATCGCCTCAAATGCAGGAAGAAAGATTACTCAAACACGCGAGTTAATGATAAGGGGAAATCAATAATAAATTCCAAAAAGCTCTTAAAAGTCAATTTTGCATAAAGTTTCAAAGAAATATGAAAACTCACATTCTGCCGACTCTGTTTGCCCTTGTAAGATTTCCAAAACCATGAGAAGACATATTTTGGCTTTGTTATTCAGGATTACCTTGTTTCGTTGAGTATAAGTTATCTTTTCCTAAAAGTACTTTGTACTTGTTATCGTGCCCTGGCACAATAGTCATGAGTTTATCAAAGAATTAGATTTGGAATCATAATTTTCGAAAGACTGACACGCCTTTTTTTTGTTCATTCAATTCTGTACATTATGCTAGCAACATTAGAAAACTTAATGTTAACCTTTCTTGAACATTTTCTCGTCAAACTGAATATTGATTTTAATAAATAAGAGTCTCTGAATGTTTTCCTTTTATTTGCTTCAAACCAATAGCCATTCATTGTACTGCTCATTATTTGCACTTTTATGACCAACTGTAAATTGTGTATGTATTATGGATATCAGGATTAACCAGTTTTTCAATCATCGGGATTATGTATGGCCACAATAGGTTATTCGTGGGGTTTTTGGAATCTGCGGTTAAACGCAGAAATGTGCAACGCGAGTCACGTACAGCACGCGCCCAGCGTGTCTACAAGACTGGATAAAGCCCCGCCCTGACCGTTACCATGGAACTCATCTCACTAATAAATTATATAATGCTTAAAACAGCTACAATGAGTGGTCAATAAACTTAGATTTATATTATTTATTCCATTTGTGGCCATTATTTAACAAATTTAAATGAATATGCTGTATTAAATGCCAGGGAAGTTAATTGTTATAAAAACAAGTTTTCCTCTCACAGGAATATTTGCAAGTTTAAACATAAAAACATACCGTACATTATAAATGTTTCCTTTTTTTTTTTTGCTGGATTGTGAATAATCGTGAAATCGTGATATTTCTCATGATAATCATGACTCTAAAATTAATATTGTGACATCCCTAGTATGTATTCAGACCAAGTCTATTTTATAATATTTGTAAATTCCGAAGTTTAGCATGCCCTTATTGTACAGTTGCTCTGATCAGGATATTTGAGGCCGATCACCGATACTGATCATCTGAAATTTTTATCTGCCAATACTAATCACATTGACTTTGTGACAAAAACATAATTTATTAGAAAAAGGGATTTTGAAAATCAAATCTGTCTAGTTTATTGCAACAACTGAGGGTTCTTTAAAAGCAATTTTAGCCTCTAATGTGCTTCTGCTCATCAGTTAACCATGTGGGTTAAGGCTGGTTTATGCTTCTCAGTCAAATCCACGCAGACCTCGCCGATGCACATGATGGCCAATTGCAAAGCTTGCGGCTTTCTGGTTGGCTGCCCTGTGTGTTGGGGAGGTCTGTGTGGATTTGCCAGAGAAGCATAAACCAGCCTTTAAATGAATACTTGTGCGTCATGCAGCAGTGTGCATATGGCGCAGCGTGCAGACAGAGTGGATATAGGAGCAGGCTTTCATCCTCTGAGCAGTTTGGACAGTTTGAGGAAGGAAAACATGCAGAAGAGAGTAGCAAGGACGACAACAGTGTTTGTGAGGTGACACTTTCAAACCCAGCTTTAACAAAACAAAAAAGTGCTTTGCTTTTTCACTTTCCATACACAACCATTTGTTTAGCTGTACAGTTTCAAAAAGCAAAATTTTTTAACAAAATAACACATGGGAACTTTCACTTCGCTTTTTAATGAGTAAATCACCAGCGTGTGCCTACCTGTAAAATGAGTGACGTCCGTGCATTCTGTGGATGCAATGGGAAACCATTTGGCTCAGTCTGAGTGCATCACCTCATACGTCTGTGAGAAGGCACATTTTTCTCTGAACCTCTATTATGTTTTTAACTAAAAAACTAGCGGGAGAGCTCCTAGTTTGTGCGTGTCTACAGAAGCACGTGGTTGCTCCGTGTTGTTGTCCACTCCGGGAGCAGGCGAGGTGCAAGCGGGAGCAGGTGGAGACATCAGAACTTAAAGGACCACATCAGAGCGTTTTAAGAGGGTTTCTTAAGCTTAAACAACGCTTCTGCAATAACTTACAGATCATCTACCTCAAGGCAAATGTGATGACGATGTAAAGTGTGATTGGTGAGTGATCGGCCCATTTGGCAGATCATGTGATTTTTGCCGTGATCGGCCCGATCATGATCAACGGTTTGATACAATCATTATTCACTGTTGTATGTTGCACCTTAATGCCAAAGCATGTTCCTAGTTTGTGAAGTCTGTTCACTGACCATGTTAATTAACCCTTTTCGGTTTCTGATTCCCCCCAGATGTTACGTCAAAGCTGGAGCCAGTTGTTCAGAAGTCTTCCTCACCATCACTCGTTTCGTCTGAAGTCTCTGTTGAAAGACTTGAAGCTGATGCTCCTGTACCTGAGCAGTCTGCGACGGTTCAACTTGAGCTTTCATTCCCAGCACCTCAGACCACCGTCCCACTCATGGCCTCCCACAGCCGTCTCTCTGCCTCACCCTCACCTCAGGGCGCAGAACCCAAACAAACCCCTAATACAGACAAACCAGTTTTAGACCCCCCACGGACTCTGACGCCCTCTCCAGTTCCTCTTCCTAAAACATTAAATGGCCTTTCTGACCCTGTGGCTGAGGAGGACATGCCAGCCAATGAGCCTGTACTTCTATCTTCAGTCCTCTCACCTCAGCTTGCAGCCCCAGTCTTCAGAGAGGCCTCCTCAGATACTCTCCCCCCAGACATGAGGCCGGAGGTTCCCATTGCGGCTGCTGTGTTGTCCCCTGTAGCACCGGTGTCTGTTGTGCCAGTCACGGTCACCTCCAGCCCCGCCCCTGTTCTACCCATGATGCTTCCCCCGGGCCTACCACCTCTAGTGCAGGCCACGTCAGAGGCAGATGGACCCCGCCAGCCTTTGGACTCTAAAGACATGACCCCTCGAGTGGGTACAGAGGCTCGCAACAGTATCTCAGAAAGCAAAACAGAGTCCCAGCCACAAATTAATACCAGGACAAGCCCCATAACAGGTACAAGTCTGCTCCAGTATCACTTTTGCCAAAGCAAAGTAGTTATTTTTGTATTTGTTAATTTGTGTTTTCACTTGCACATAAAATTACACTTAAGAAAATCTTAACACGTGTGTGTTTCCAGGAACAGATTATTGGCATCAACTGTTCCTTGTGATTTCTCCTTTAGTTTCAGTAAGACTAAATTACTGTGAGTCAATAATTTAAGCTTAAATATCCATATTCAAAGTCAAGAAGCATGCCATCTAAACGAGATGAGAAAGATGATAGACATTGAGTTGTTGGCACATGTTCTTTAAGGTGTACAGACTGATAGAATTCAAAGAGTGTTGAATGAGCCTCACTGACTATTAAATGCAATACTTGTCTTTAGTTATTCAGACTACTTCTACGATACCAAAGACCTGGACGAAACCAAATGAAGGCATCTCTACAGCAGCAGAGACACTTCAGAATGAAGAGGACGTAAGGAAAATATTTATTTTAAACCACCAGAGAAAATACAATACTTTAAGTATACATTGTGGTATGTGTTTGTCTGTACCTCACAGCATAAAAAAGCCTTTTTAATTCACAGAATTAATCCTTTAACAGATGATCAAAGACAGAATGGAGGTTTCGTTGCGCAGACTAATGGCACACTATGGGAATGGTTAATGTGGAAACTGTTTCCATATGTGTGGTGAAGGGAGTGCTCAAAAATGACTTGAGGGTGTTATTGTCCAAGAATTACAGAAAGTACTTATCCATCGTCTCCACTGCTCCCCCTGTAGGCGAACCACTCTGGTCTCCATTTGGGGTTTCTCGCTATGAAAGTAATGTCCACTAACAAATAATGATGCTGCGCTTATTAACTTTGTTCTGCTTTGTATTATGAGTAGGGATGTAACATTGACTGAAATATCGTGATATCATGTTGTCACAACAAGTTGCAGAGTAATATCGTGGGATTTTACAATATATCAGATTATACACTTTGTACTCTATTTCTCTTTTGAAAGTTGATTTAAGGTAGTTGAGATGAAAGTTGAGATGTGGAGCAGAATTCTGCTTTTGTGCTGAACAGAACATCACACACTGGACTCTGACTTTCTTCTATACAAAATGCAGCGATGTGATTGGCTGATTGCTGTTACATGCCAAACCTTTGCGTTCTTCTCGGTGCTCTAAAGAGCGTAACAATTTATTGTTGCAAAGCAAACTCATCAGTCTGTGCTTCTTTTTCATTTAGTCAGAATGAAACAAACATACTGCTTTCCTGCGCTCATGAGTGCGGGTCGGGCTCATGAGTGCGGGTCTCATGAGTGCGGGTCGGGCTCATGAGTGCGGGTCGGGCTCATGAGTGCGGGTCGGGCTCATGAGTGCGGGTCGGGCTCATGAGTGCGGGTCGGGCGGGTCGGGCCCCTGCGTCGGGCCCCTGCGTGCGGGTCGGGCTCCTGCGTGTTTGGAGAGAGAGAAGGGACTTGAAGGAAAGACGCAAACTCCCAGTTAATTTGAAACTATTTCTTAAAACCCGACCATCCCTAACGGGGGGAGGCTGCACGGCTCATTCTCTGTGAATGAGGGGCTTATGCTGTTCACTTAAAAGTTTCATGTCAGAGATTTGGGTTCGGGCGGGGCTGCGCTTAGGTCCGGACCAGAGTCTGCCTATTAGTGACCATGATCCTTTGCTCCATTTCAGTGCAGACAACATAAAGGAACATGAGGAAAGATCTTTAGCTGTTCACTTTAAACTACTAATTATTTTCATGAAGTATTTGCAATTGATGCTGAGTACAGTTACATTTGTATGGTGAATATTGTTCATGTCTGAGATTTAAGGCTTCTTTGGATCCAGGTCCAATGCTCTCCGTGCATCATCAGTGACCTTTTAAAAGTCACATTCCTTGCCCTTAGATATTTGTTTTGCCATGTTGCAAAAACTGAAATGACACTAGAAAGGCTGTAACTGGATGTTTTCTGCACACAGGATGAAGCCTGTCCAGTCGAGTCTGAGTCTGTTGGAGAGCAGAGCGGGCGGTCGGATGCATTGAGTAGCAGCCCAGTACCATCAGTCTTTGACTCTGCCCCCTCCGAATGCAGCCCAGACCCTGATGGAAAGCCTGCTGGTCCGGAGGAGAATGGTAATGCCGAAATTGAGCCAATGAGGAACGGAGCGGGCCACATATCTGAAACCGAGAGCAGCGACAGTGGAATGACGCCTGGGGAAAAGGAGAGCACCACTGAGGCTCCTCCAGACATAGAAGGTGGGTGTCCGTTGTGTTAAAATAGTTTCAAGTACACATTCATGAATTAATTTTTTATCTAACCCCACCTTCTAACTCCCCCAGACCTGACTGAGTCCTCTGGAAAGCGACAGTATAACAGAGATTTCCTATTAGGCTTCCAGTTTATGCCGGCATGTGTACAGAAACCTGAGGGCCTACCACCAATCAGTGACGTTGTTCTCGACAAGGTGAGTACGTTCGGGCATTTTTTTGACTATAGTATGTATTCCAATTTTTCCAGTTGTTGTAAGTTGTCTTTTACTTGGTCTCCTAACCTATTTTTATCCATAAAGAACTTACTCATATGTTTAAAACAAACTTTTTTTTTTTTTTTTTTTTTTTTTTTTTCAACAATAACTTTTTTTTTTTTTTTTTTTTTTTAGTTGTCACAGGTAGGAAACTTTCTGATTAACCTACTTTCAGGCTCTTGACCACAATTAATTTGGTAAACAAGATCCTGTGAGATAAATAGATTTATGCAATTGGTTGGGTTCGCACCACTTGGGTAGGTTGAGAGTTCTTCAAAATTGGCCTAGTAGAAATACTGTTTTGATTAAAACCATCCCTTAACCTTGCTATTTGATGGTCACGCTAAATATGGGCCAGTGCTATAGAGTTTGTGCCCCACTCCCCACATCTTGTAAAGAGGACAACCCAGACCAGCACTCCAGCAAATAGGGCACGGTGTATCGCTTATATGTATTCATATTTTAGGTTAAGCACGACTAAAAGAGAAGACCCTCAAAGTTAAATAAAATATTTTAGTAAAAGACTCCTGACTTTTATATCAGTTTCCCCTAATAATCTCTTGCAGTCCCTGCTATAACAATATAGAAAATACCATTTCTTCCCCTGTTAACATTGTGCACTGAAATGTAACTTTTCTGGTTGGAGGGATTTAAAAGATACCTTTTTTACAGGAAAAAGTGACTATAGGCGTGGTGGTGGAAAAGTTACATAGTGCACTTGAGAAAATATGCATGTCTCTTGGCTGGGACTTGTAGTCCTATTAATCCATTAGGTTAGAAATTCTCACACACTGCCCTGTGAAGCTCGGACTGCTCCTCCTGCTGTCCATGATGATGACATGCACGTTGTCTCTGGCATGTTGCAGATGAACCAAAATAAGTTGCCAAACTCGAGTGGTGGATTCCGAGGGTGATTTCCCGAGGACCAGATTTTACACCCGCCTTTGCAGATTTTGGCAGACAGATGAATAAGTGGTTGGGCCGCATTGGTGCTGCTGTAATTGTGACACACAAATACACAACTACAGCGGTCTCATCACAAGTTACAAAAACCCTTTTTTTTTTTTTTTTTAATACAGTGAATCACAAACACAAAATCTTACCTTACCTCTTACCAAATATATTCTCATGGTTAACATTTACAGTATGTTCTCATGGTAAACAATTATATTCTCATGGTAAACATTGGGTTTATTTGACTATTGCGTCTACACTTGCTGTGTGTAAATTCTCAGAATAGTGATCCAAATTTTTACTTTTTACAGCTCATGAACATTGGCTCTCGGCGGCCGCCTCCCAGGAAAATCATCATGAATGTGTCAGTTAATGATGACGTACAACTGAAAAAGGCTGAGAATGCCTGGAAACCTGGTTTGAAGAGAGAGGGCCCCCCAGAGGACCCAGATATACTTAAAACACAGGTAAACAGGAGTCACTCAAGGAAAGCCATTTTTGAATTTCTGTCACCATATTTCATTTTTATTTTCCTGTAGGAGCTCTTTAGGAAGGTCCGCAGCATCCTGAACAAACTCACACCTCAGAAGTTCAATCAGCTGATGAAACAGGTCACCGACCTGACTATCGACACTGAAGAGAGGCTTAAAGGGGTCATTGACCTGGTCTTTGAGAAGGCTATAGACGAGCCCAGCTTCTCCGTTGCCTATGGAAACATGTGCCGTTGTCTCGCCATGGTAAGCTGCTCTAGCAATCACAATGTAAAGAACAATGTATTGAAATTGCGAAAACTATGTCATGGCCCAAGATAATTTACACATTCTGACGTACTAACCTTTATGAGTCTTTTACATGTTTGTCCTCTTCTAAAGGTTGCAGTTAGGGATGGGACGATATGATTTTTTTACTGTATGGCAACTGTGACCAAAAACACCACGGTTTGACGTATAATGTATAATTAATTTAAGGGGGTCATTTTTTGAGCTTTTAACCATGATATAAGTCATCAAGTACTCGTCAATAATAATCCCAGTTTTTTCATTATTTATAATGTAAGTTATAAACAAGCAATTTTTAACTAAAAAGGTGTTAATATGTTTCTTGGTTGGTAAGACAAGTTTGTAAGTATCCAAGTATTTGTAGAGCACAATTCGTACACATGGCCATTTAAAGGGTTCATATATCAGGAAAAATGCATTAAAAGATATGACAGAAAAGAGAAGAGTGCAAATAAAATGAAATCCCACATAAAGCCTACAATACCAAGAGAGGTGTGTGTATATATGTATATGTGTATGTTGTATGTGTATGTATGTATGTAATGTTATGTATGTATGTATATATATATATATATATATATATATATATATATATATATATATATATATATATATATATATATATATATCACACACACACATGTATGTGTATATATATACGTATATATATACACACATATATATATATATGTGTATATATATATCACACACACACACGTGTGTGCGTGTGTATATATATATACACACACACACGTGTGTGCGTGTGTATATATATACACACACACACGTGTGTGCGTGTGTATATATATACACACACACGTGTGTGCGTGTGTGTGTGTGTGTATATATACACACACACGTGTGTGCGTGTATGTATATATACGTGTGTGTATATATATATATATACATTATATATGTATATATATATACACACACACACACGTGTGTGTGTGTGTATATATATACGTGTGTGTATATATATATATACATTATATATGTATATATTATATGTATATATATATACATACACATGTGTGTGTGTGTGTATATATGTATATATTATATGCATACATGCATACTAGGATAGGCATACCGTACATGGATTTAAATGTGTTTTTGGACTATTCTTTGGTTATTTAAATCCATTTGTGCCCTATAGGTGAATATAAGGACCAACATTTTTTTCAAAATACACAAAGTAATCACGTAGTTACGAGATGATAAAGACGCCAAACCGAAAGTGACGCTTCCCACAGGTGCACGCGGACAGCGCGGGATCTGCTGCGTCACGCGCGGGAAAGAAACATTATTAGATTGTATCAGCAATATTTTAATTTAAAGACAAGCAAAAAGGAGACAAATAATACGCAATACCTTTTGAGAATGTCAGGAGGAGCAGAGGAGGAGTTGTCAGCACAGGACAGGACCACTATCAGACCAGGACCAACCCAGAACTAAACCAGTTCTAACTCATGCAGGGCTAAAGTTTAAATCAGGACCACTATCAGACCAGGACCAACCCAGAACTAAACCAGGTCTAACTCATGCAGGGCTAAAGTTTAAATCAGGACCACTATCGGACCAGGACCAACCCAGAACTAAACCAGGTCTAACTCATGCAGGGCTAAAGTTTAAATCAGGACCACTATCAGACCAGGACCAACCCAGAACTAAACCAGGTAACTCATGTTTAGTTTTGTTTAGTTTTAATCAGGACAAAATCCAATCGAAACATTTGTTTTAAAGCCCCAAACCAGGACTCACACAGGACTGAGGCTGGGTTGCCGTCAGAGAACTGCTGCTTCAGACGCGTATTGTACTGGGATCTAGCTCTCGACACCTCCCTGCTAAATCCATGCTTTGCATCTTTGTAGCGCCCTCTGTCACCAGCCCTGTGCCCTGCCACCTCCTGCTGCCTTAACTGCCTCAGTTTTGGTGTGAACCTGGGTTTGTCATTATTGAAAGTGACTTTGGTGTGTGTTGGTATGATGCTGTCTTCACAGAATCAAATGTATGACTTCACAGTGGTCAGATCCTAAGTTTGCAAACCAATATTCTAGAGCCGGTTTAAAGGCTCATGACATTACAAATAAGGCATTCTAATTCCACTTGACTGCCTTAAACCACATTAAATGTACTGTACACTTTGTTTGGCCTGACCTTTTATCTCTAAAATTTGGTCTAATGTGTTTCCAGCTTAGAGTGCCTACAGACAAACCCAACACTACAGTGAACTTTCGCAAACTACTTCTTAACCGGTGCCAGAAGGAGTTTGAGAAAGATAAAGTTGACGATGTAGTGTTTGAAAGGAAACAGAAAGAGCTGGATTCTGCTGCATCGGTAAGACACACTACATTTCAATGTAATTTTCCACAAGAATATTCTTTGCTGAAGTGATCAGTTTTATAGTTGGAATATTTTCTATGTTTGCTTTTAGACAACAGAGCGTGAGAGGCTACGAGAAGAGCTGGAGGACGCCAAGGACAAAGCTCGGCGGCGCTCCATTGGCAATATTAAATTTATAGGGGAGCTCTTTAAACTCAAGATGTTGACTGAGGCCATTATGCACGACTGTGTGGTTAAGCTTCTCAAGAACCACGACGAGGAGTCCTTGGAGTGCCTCTGCAGGTTACTCACCACCATAGGCAAAGACCTGGATTTTGAAAAGGCCAAGGTGCGCAGTTTACAGATGTTATTAAATAGTTCTTAAAATGCACATCCATCCTATTAATGAATGCAGTTGCATGTAGCATTTGATAAACAATTAGTCTAATACATGTTTCAATTCATGAACTGAATGCAATCACGCTCAGCTAATGGTAAACTTAATACATTATACTAGTTTGTGTCAATGGTAAATGAGGACCAAAGTACCACATTTAAATTAAAATTACCTATTTAATTATGTTATAGAGGCGATGTCTCTTGTTATTTTACGATTACGGTCTATTAATGACTTTTGTCATAGTATTGGGCATTTATAAATATGTTAGCTGTAGCTATTTTATATTTATAAATGGTTACAGGATCCCTTTAACATAACAGAATTGACCATACACCAAAAATACCACCATGACCTTTAACTAATAACCTTTGTCTCTACAGCCTCGAATGGATCAGTATTTCAATCAGATGGAGAAAATAGTCAAGGAAAGAAAGACATCATCTAGAATACGATTTATGCTTCAGGATATAATAGACCTGAGATTGGTGAGTTTTGTTTAGTCATATTTTCTGCAACATTCCCATTCAGTCTTAAAAGCAATTAACACATTTTGGCCATATTTGGACTTTTAATACCTTTTAGTAAAACCCTCTCTGGCTCAATTCATAGTTCATCAATACTGACTGAACTGCTGAAATCTGTTCTTTAAAGCAGTTTTTAGGATTGTCCCAGCCAAGAGTCTCATATATACAGTATTGTAGAGACCTGCATGGGACAGGCTTTTCAATCCCATTCTGCCCAGTCATACCAATCGGCCATACAAACTTGTCATTGCCGATCTTGTCTGATCTCTGAAGCTAAGCGGGCATGGGCCTGTCTGATTGAGATGGGTATCGGATCGGTATCGGAGATGACAAACTATTAAAAATTGGATTGGAAGCCAAAAAAACAAAGCTTTCTGAACGGGGATGTATCGTGATTTGAGGTTAGTTCAAATCAAATCGCAACGTTGGTTGTAAGAAATGCATTTTAAATTAATCGCATCACAGCAAGTGTATCAAGGTGCGCATCGTATTGGACAGAGATTGGAGATTCCCGTCACTATTGGTGACTGCTCCCAACTTGTCCCCGAGTGTACAATGCATAATAATACTGGTGGCCAGATCTTAATAATCCTACAGAGAGCCAAAAATGATTGTATGTTGGCCCAAATCATCCTACAAAACAAAAAAATCCTCAAAGGGGCAGTAAAAATTTTTACAAAATATAAAGAACACAACAAACTGAGTCCCACACTCCCTAGGAATATTTATGCCTATTAAGATGAAGTTTGACATCACACACATCTGCAGCCATACACACAGACAAACGGTATCGAAGAGTATTTTCTCTGTACATTTTCTTAATAACATAAAGGTCTAATTTAAAAGCATGAGACTATTTGTTTAGGATTCTCGCACTTTATTATTTTATTTTATTGAGCTAAAAACCCCAAAACATATTGTCATGCATTATTATTTTTGTTTAACAGGGTTCTTATGAATTAAGCATAATTAGGCTATAGAACCACAATATAGGCCCACTTTAATATATACTACTCATAAAATGGTATTTAATATAAACTACGATAGAAAAGGTAATTAAGTTACTTTAATACAATGTTTTAAAATAAAATACATTGGCCATATCTACATATTAGAAGTTTAGGCTTATAAGCACCTCAGGGGTAGTTCATCTCTCTGTTATTGGTAATTGGGCTTGAGATTTTGAGAAAGTCTGTCAAGACTCACGTCCACAGCAAAAGTACCGAAGGACAAAAACGGCGTGAACAGATAGGATTACACTATAGCACTACCCATCTCCTCCTGCTCCCCAGCACAGGTGACGTTCTCTCCTCTCCGTGTGAACCTCAATGGTCATTCAGCGTGTTCATCCCCAGTCACTTGTATGTCAGACAATAAACTTCAGATAAACAGGGCTTTGGGATCGACCCCCACTGCCTCTGAGATCGATCTGTCGATCCTGTTCAATGTCATGGGCTCCGTTGCTGTACATACTGCTGAATTGCTGTAAAATGGTGAATTGAACATTACCTAACCCATATTATTTCTACTCTCAAATGCATCAGATACAGACAAACCAGGAGTAATGCTAACTACTTTGATTGAAGATTAAAATAGGTTTTTGTATTGCATTTTACGTGTATAATTTATTTTGGTTGTTCTTGTTGTTTTTAGCACAACTGGGTGTCCCGGAGAGCTGACCAGGGCCCCAAAACCATTGAACAGATCCACAAAGAAGCCAAAATTGAGGAGCAGGAGGAACAGAGGAAAGTACACCAGCAACTGCTTTCCAAGGACAGCAAGCGACGTACAGGTCAGTGCAACGCTCAAATCCTCTTTAAGGCTTAGTCACATCGGCACATCTACACTCAGGAAGTCGGTGTGCAAACAGGCCCACTTCTAGTCTGAAATGCCCACACAGCCCCACCACGTGTGCCCCTCCACACACAGAATACTCCTCTTACAGTATATGTGTGACTGACCCATAGTACTTCACATATATAATCATCTTTTGAGAATGTTCTAAGTTTATTTTATATCTTTCTTGTGTTCTTTTGTTGAACAGATCCAAGAGAACAGAGGGACCAGCGCATGCCGCGAGAAGAGACCTGGAACACTGTGCCCATGACAAAGAACAGCAGGACTATCGACCCCACAAAGATCCCAAAGATATCCAAGGTCAGACATGCCTCACCCTTTGTGACTAGTGAAGACTCAGCATTTCATTAGAAATGCAAACATTGTGAATGATTTCACGTGATATGGGTTGATTTCCAAACGCGCTAGACTTTAGACTAGAGGTTTGCAGGACAGATGCACACTTGTTCTAACCTGACTTGGGTTGTTAGGGCTCAAAATGTTACATGCACCCTCTTGTGGACTTTGCAGGTAGTGCTACACAGACAACTTTGCTCCCTCACACACTGCTGCACACTGCTCTGCTATTTACTGCCAAGGTCTGTCATCTGTAAAAGCTTGTTATTCTCCATGTACAGCCGCAGATGGATGAAAAGATACAGCTAGGTCCACGGGCTCAAGTCACATGGGTAAAAGGCAGCAGCGGAGGTGCCAAGGCCAGTGACTCAGGTAAACTTATAAACTACGGTATATGCTATTACGTCATATCAATACCCATAACAAACAACTCATAATAAGTCACAACATGATTTTTTTTTTCCCATCTAAACGTATTCAGTATTATTTTGTCCTCATCTTAACAGAAATGTCACGCGCATCGAGCACTAGCCTCAATCGTTACTCCGCTCTGCAATCAACACCCACAGCCCAGTCTTCCACCACACCGCCCCAGAACCAAGACTTTGATTCAAGACGATCTTTAGGAAGGTAACGCCCAAAACTACAGTTTTGTTGAATAATAAATGATTGATTAGGGATTTAAACGAATGACTGATTAACTTTGTTTTACTGTAGAAGCAGCATTGGAAGAGAGCGTAATGACAAGCCACTGATGTCCGGCCCGTCATCCCGCTCTAGTCCATTTGTCCGAAGAGGGAGCTCCAAAGAGCTGCAGGACTCCCAGGCCTCAGAGGAGCCTCGGAGAGATCGAGACAGAGAGAGCACTGAGCCCAGAAGACTCAGTGTGACTGAAGACAAACCCGAGATGGAGCGCAACCGAATCAGGGATCCTGGTGGGCAAATGCAATAATACACCAATCGTACACATATTTTATTACGTTACAGGATAAAAACAGACTTGTATTTCAACTTGAAAATGCAAAATTATATGTTTACAGTTAAGCCTGAAGCTGTGATCCTGGCGCCAGAGCGTACTGGCGTATCCGAGGAAGAGCTTGAAAGAAAATCCAAGGCTATTATTGATGAGTTTCTGCACATTAATGACTACAAAGTAAATGTTTATTACAGTATTAAGAGTGATTGTTAATATGAATTGGTTTAAAGTCGGTGATCTAAATGTTAACATGCTGGATCTGTGTTCTGCAGGAGGCGGTCCAGTGTGTGGGTGAACTGGACTCCTCTCAGCTGCACATCTTTGTTCGTGTCGGGGTCGAGTCGACTCTAGAGCGGAGTCAAATCACACGGGACCACATGGGGCAGCTCTTCTTCCAACTTGTGCATCAGGGAATCCTGCCCAAATCTGAGTTCTATAAAGGGTCAGTAGAACATCTCTTGTGTCTATTCAGTATTTACAGTTTACATGTACTTAAATCTGTTGTAACCTCGGTCAACCTTCGTGTCATGTTCACAGATTTTCAGACACGCTGGAGCAGGCAGATGACATGGCCATTGACATTCCCCACATTTGGCTGTACCTCGCCGAACTGCTCTGCCCAATGCTAAAAGATGGAGGCTTCTCTATGAGAGATCTCTTTAGGTATAGGAATGTTTGTCATTCACAACTGTTTTTATTATTTTACTTTATAATGTCAAACAGAAGTTTGTACATAGGCCTTGTCAGTGAAGGCAAATCTTTCATTCAATCATCTGTCTGTTTACAGTGAACTAAGCAAACCTCTGCTTCCTGTGGGAAGAGCTGGGATCCTAATTTCTGAAGTACTGCACTTACTATGCAAACACATGGTAATCAATTGTACAAATATTATGAAGAGCTACGATAGTAAGGTTGTGCTTGTGGTCATTAAGTCATTTTCTAATACGTATAATTATAATGTCTTTACAGAGCCATAGGTCGGTGGGGTCTTTGTGGAGGGAATCTGGTCTGAGCTGGGCAGACTTTATACCAGAAGGAGATGATGTCCAGTCATTTATCTCTCAACAGGTTAGTCCTAGTCAAATAATAATAAACTACTCTATCACAGTTTTTTGGTAACAGATGTTTTTCTTCTGTGCTCATTACCAACAGAAACTCCAGTTTGTTATGTGCGACACATCTCTTTCTGAGTCACACTTATCGAAAAAGATCTTTTCTCCAGAGGAGTTGAACCGACAGTTGGAGAAACTGCTGTTGGAGGATTTGGCCAGTGACGAGCAGATCTTTGACTGGGTTGAGGTAGGAGTTGGCTCATTATACTGATGGAATTTAAAAAAAGCTTTTTTAATGTGTGTGCTGTTTGTTTTGGTTTGTAAAGGCTAACCTGGATGATTCTCAGATGAGCTCATCTCCCTTCCTTAGGGCTTTAATGACGGCTGTATGTAAAGCTGCTGTCAAAGGTAATCAGTCCACAAACCCCATGTTTCAATTGAGACTACTTAACTGACCTCCCTGTGTTGTGATGGACAGATGAGAACACTAACTGTCGTGTAGACACGGCCACCATCCAGAGAAGACTTCCTGTTTTACTAAAGTACCTTAACTCAGACACTGAGCGACAGCTTCAAGCACTTTATGCACTTCAGGCACTGATTGTGTCCCTTGATCAGCCACCAAGTAAGTTTGTACATTTTTATTTAATTTTTAAAAAAGCATCTATTTTACTTTTGACCCACTTTCACATGTATTTAGCACTGGTAACTTTGTGCTGTGATGTGGCATAGCATTGCAGTTTTCTTTTTTATAATCCCATTCTTTTTTTTTTTCTTTGAGATCTCCTCCGGATGTTCTTTGACTGTCTGTATGATGAGGACGTCATCTCTGAGGATGCGTTTTACAAGTGGGAGTCGAGTAAAGACCCTGCGGAGCAATTGGGCAAAGGTGTGGCCCTCAAATCTGTGACTGCATTTTTTACCTGGTTACGTGAAGCCGAAGAGGAGTCAGAAGACAATTGACAAGAGGCAACCATGGACTTGGAAATAGTCCAACTTAATTGTTTCAACAGAACAAACTAAATTCAAAATGGGTGTATGAGCAGGACAACATGTTTACGGCTGGAATTTCTTTTCTGCGGTACGGTTCTGACACATGCCGCCATTTTGAGTTTGGATTCGTACGGTGCAAGCACTAAATACTTGTATTATACATAGAAAATATTTTTGTTTTAAATTTTAACTTTTGTTTTATTACTTTTTAAGAAAGACGTAAATACATAGGTCCTGGACTCTTTAATTTATTATTTTTTTAAGGACTGCAAATATGAAAGTTATTTAACATTTGCAGATGTTCAAAGGAGAACCTGAAAACAGACATATTAATTATAATAACAAAATAATAATTGTTATATAAATGGCTTCCCTGGACACTGTTTGATTTAAAACAGGATAAACCAAAGTTATTTGGGGATTAAGGGGAAGTATAAATGAAAGACGCAAACTTGTCAGTAAATGGCTCTCTTGACTTGAGTTGCTGTATGTGAAATGTCCATAAATGGTTTTAGCGATGAAGAAGTGCATTCACAAAGTGAAGCGAGTCAGAACTGTCGCCCACTGTCCAGAAGGACAAACTGGATTCAAATGAAATGAGCGACAAGCAACATTTAAATCACATGGCCAGGGTTACTGAACATATGCTTATAATACTTAAGAGCAAATGAAAACCTTGTAAATAAAGACTAAAAATCTATTTGCTAAGTTGTTTCAAAAGTGTTCTTTGTCACCTCTGCATTTTGTTCTGGTTTGCTGTAACTCAGGCAAGTATCTTTTTTAAACTACATCCTTTTATTCTTGCAAGAATTTATAGTTACCCTGAACATACCAATGGCTCCTAAATTGCATGTAACTGGTTAATGTTTTATTTTTGTTTACATTTCCAGCCAGACTAATTTTGCACTAACGTGCAGCAGTGATATAATTTATTATAATGAAATTACCTCTGACATTTTGTGCAGCGCAGATTGTGCATTTAGCTAAAACCAGCTTTCAGCTTCTTTCAAAGGGATTGTGGGAACCTCCTGTGTGACGTAAAGACGTAACAATCCTTCGCGTTAGTGGGGCGGGGCACGCAAACGGCCGAATCTAAATAAAGGATCGCTGCAGAAATTTACTTCAAAGTGTTTTACTTTTCCTCGTCAATAGAAAGGTTAGTTTTGTTTACATATTGAAAATGTATTGACTAAACGCACGTTTGCATGTGTGCATTTATGGAAAAACCCGTGAAAACCAGCTGGAAATTAATTTTTGTATCTGGCTTGTGCGACGCCATTACTGTGTGCAATGCCAACCGACAAAATGGCGAAATTTCGGGAAAAAATTACTATTCGTCTTTTTTAGCTGTCCTGAAATGCAGGGTTGATCCCGATTATAGTCCTTTACAGCACAAAGCTGCAGAGTGGAACAGCCGAGAGTAAATAATGAAGGACGAGCGCAGTTTGTGTGTGATCCTGTTTGAACCCAATGAATGAGAGGCTGTGCGAGGCTCGGCTGCAGCACTTCGTCTTAATGGGTTCAGTGTAAGAGGCACGTTCTTCATTATCGTAAAAATGGTATATTCTTTTATTTATCCAGGTCAGGTGTGGAGTGATGCCGATTCGCCGAGCAGCAGCCACTCCGCCGCAGGAGAAGCCCCCCTCCGCGGCGGCAGAGAAAGGTAAAGGCCTCTGCCACAGATGGAATGGGCCCTTCATTGCACACGAGAGTCGAGAGGCAGCTCTGTTTAGGGCCGAAGGTCAAAAGATGTTTCAAAGAGATCACTTCAGACCAACTTATGAATGTATATCGTAGACCTGTCTACTTTAAAAAATCCTCTGTTACTTTTTAGCTGGAAAAATAGATAAGTTAGTTTTATTTTTATGTTTTTATGGCACTAAATGTATATATATATATTTTTAAACCTGTGTCCTTACTGTGAGTGGGCTCTCCCCCCTGCTTGTTTCCATGGAAATTATGTTCCTTTGGTTATAATATTCCACAGTATGGCATAAAACACATCTACTGTATATCCATGAACAATGTTCTGAAGTATGGTTTTAACTCTTTCCATGGGATCGTGCAGTTGACCAACTCTAGAAAAATAGTTCTACTTATTTAACCATACGTCTGCATGTGAAGCGGCGTGGGCATAGTAACTTGCCGCAGTTTGTTCATTGGTTATATTATGCGTCATTGATGGCAAGATGTTGTCCATTTTCTTTTAGAAGATGAGTCAAAACCAGAAGAAGAATCTTCACCAGCCGATAAAGGTCCAGTTAAGTCATCCGCCCCAGACGCTGAGGCTAAAGAGGGCCAATCCACTGACGAGTCTGAACCAACAGAGAATGGAGAGAAGGATCCTGAAGAAGGAACAGTGGAAGATGGGAAAGACAAGAAAGCGTGAGTTTGTTCAATCTTTCCAACTCTGAGCTCTGCGATATTTCACTTTGATAGCACTTTTATCTGTTTTTATTATCCTTGCCTCTGCTGGATAACAGTTCACCGTTAGCCTCATGACTACAACAAATTTCCCCAAAATACATGACGCTTCAGACTTCAAGTGCGTGCAGATGTAACAGTCTGTGTGGCCAGTCTCAAAGTCAATAGGCCTATATGGTTTGCTGGGTGAATAGACGTTCTTTAAACACGTTAAGGTTAAGGTACACTTTATTGTCCCCGTTGGGAAATTTGTCCTCTGCATTTGACATCTTAAAATGATTGATTTAATACAGTGTAACGGAACTGAATACATTAGT
This sequence comes from Chaenogobius annularis, assembly GCA_015082035.1. Classification (NCBI taxonomy): domain Eukaryota; kingdom Metazoa; phylum Chordata; class Actinopteri; order Gobiiformes; family Gobiidae; genus Chaenogobius; species Chaenogobius annularis. The sequence goes on from BJKM01000466.1 coordinate 205,851, forward strand.
GTTTTACTGTGGAATTTGGCCATTGGGCTGAGATGTGTGTGATGAATTGATGAATGGATAAAACTTGTTACACAAAAGAACTTCACTAGTGTAGTTCAGTTACTGCTGCTCATGAAGACGGATGTTCTGAATTGTCATTTTGTCTCTCCCGGCGCTGACACATGGACAAAGTGACAAATGCAAGGACTGCTTGGCTGGACACTGCACCACACACTGCTATGTTCTCCTACTAAGGTGAGGATGTGATAAAGATAAGGGTGGTAACAATCACAGTGAAATATCGCTTTCAAGTTATTATGAAGCATAATTCAAACATATATGCTCATGTTGGCAACAGGCTGAAGGATGGATACAAGTATGAAAAGTCCAAAGTGAAGAAGGTGAAAAAGACCATTCCGGCCTGGGCAAGCATTGCCTCCAAAAAAAAGCTCCCTGTTACAAACTATGCAGGGACGCATCATAAACTGGATAACATTCTTGTTGAAGCTATAAAGGTGTGTTTAATCTGAAAACTATTAACGCTTGCTTTCAGATCTGAAAATAACACGTGCCTTGTTTGTTTGCAGTCTTTCAACTCTAGGTCTGGCGTTTCATACCAGTCACTATTTAAATATATTCTCCAAAAATACCCTTGGATGGAGCTTGACAAAAAGAAATTTCTTATCAAAAAAGCCATGAAGAAACAGTTGGGGAATGGTGCCATCAAGCAGGTAACTGCCTGTAAAATGGTTAATAAATAATTGCAGTAAATCGATCCCATTGCCTTGATGCATCTTTTCTGTTTTTATTTTTTTACACAGCTAAAGGGTAAAGGCCTCTCAGGAACCTTTGCCATTGGAAAAGTGGCACCAGCATCAAAGGTATGTGTTACTCTGTTATGATGTGTGTTGTTGCCATTGTGTGACGTCGTGTGTAAATGTTCATTTAAAAAACCATCACAGAATGCAGAGTCTCTGGGAGATGCCTTGCCCCTCATCATCACACGCCTCTGTGAGCCCAAAGAAGCCTCTTATTCTCTCATTAAGAAGTATCTGATGCAACACTTTCCTGCTCTCAATGTTGAGAAAAGGTACTTTTTTTAATTCTATTTTATTTTTGTCACAAAATGTATGTGCTATCATTAAAGATTTAGTCTTTGGTGAGCAGGCTGTTCCTGGGTGTTTGGTGAATTGTGTACTATCCATTCAGTATGTGGTCATAAGCCTTATAAAATGTTTATACTCGACCGTCACACTGACAGAAAGGAATAGACGTGTTTTCAAAGGGAATAACACGATGTAATTGGAAAAAATGTGTGCTTTCAGATCTGACCATATTCTTAAAGCAGCTTTGGGAAAAGCCATAGAAAAGGGCCAATTGAAACGGATCACGAGGAAAGGAGCGAGTGGAACATTTCAGGTATACATTCATTTAAAACTTGCGCCGTTTTGTTTTTCTTACTCTAAACCTTTTTTATTTTACTTTTTGACTTCCTTTTTACAGCTGAAACGGCCTGGCAACCAAATCCAGTTGAAAGGTAGCACGCTGGATGATGCTATTGTAGCTGCAATCACAGCCATGAATGAACCTAAGACCTGCAGCACGACTATTCTACGCAAACACCTCATAGATGCCAACAAGGACCAGAAGGAACACATACTAGGTAACATGCTGTCAGTCTTTCTTTAAGCATGTTTACTTGCTAATGTGATATTGATGATGATAATGTAATTTTTTATTTAAATTACACACTTTTCTTGCTCTTCTCTTTTAATAGTTTCTTCTCTGAGGAGGACTCTGACAAAGTGCAAAATACTTGGCTGGATGCAGCAAATCACTGGTCACGGCTTCACAGGGACTTACCGGCTCTCGTTCCCCTTCCACCCAAGGTGTGTGGCTTTGGACCTATGAGTCTGAGCCTTTATAACTTTGATAAATGTACCACTGAAGGAATGAGCGCACTGCAGTTAGCAAATTATTACTAATGTTGTGTTGCTCTGCAGTCCAACGATTTTGTATCCAGATCGGTTTAAAGATCTTGAAAAAACGCCAGCTCCAAAACGAAGGACGGCCAGATCTGACGACGAGTCTGAGGAATCGGAGGAGGAAGAGTCAGAAGATGAAGTCCAGAGTCGGTGGGTAGCATTTTTTTGTTTATTACCGATCTCCCTACATCTCCACTGATGACAATTTTTTTTTTTTGTCTCAAGGAGTAAGAGACCTCCACCCAAGGCCCGACGTCCTCCACCAAGTAAATCCCGAAGCATTGGTCGCTCCAAATCCAGAGGCAGCAAGAAGTCTCCAGTCAAGAAAGCGGCGGCATCCAAGAAAGTGGCAAGAAAACCTGTCGCCTCCAAGAAGGAATCTGTGAAAAAGGCCACCCCTGTGAAGAAAAGGGCTCCTGCAAAAAAGCCCACAACTCCTGCTGTTAAAAAGATGGCCAGCAGGGCAGCCAAGCGACCCGCACCCAGAGATCTGTCTTCTGATGAGGAGGAGGAGGAGGAGGAGGAGGAGGAGGAGGAAGAGGAGGTCAAAGCCCCTAAAAAGACCGCAAAAGGACGGTCTAACCGCTCTAAACCAGAAGTATCTCCTGCACCTCCAGCTAAAAAACATGCGACCAAAAGTGTTTCTCGAGCAGCGCCCAAACAGTCCAAACCTGCTGCCAAAAAGGGGGCGAAGAGTAGCGCTCAGTCGGGTCGAAAATCCAAGAGAGGAAGGCGCTAAACGTCCATTAAAGGGAGCCACGCTACAAGAACAGCAGTTTGCCTCTGTACCAGTGCTCTTTTTATCAGTTTCTGCCTTTTTTAACGAGGCAGCAGTTTTTTTATTTCTATTGTAGAGTAGATTACTTTTTTAAGTTAACTGTACATCAAGAGTTTCCAGTGTTTCTTAATCTCTGTGCGTAGAAAGCTCAGTTAGTGCTTTATAAAACAGGTCTATGAACAGATGGAGAAAATGTAGCGCGGTCCAACATGTAACTAGACACATGAAGTTACTTCTGTTTTTATACTTCCTCACCTTTTTAGATGTCATCCGCAAACGATACACAATTTCACTGGGAAATTAGTTCTTTTTCTGTTGAACTGTTTATAGTGTTTTAGTTATATTTTGTTATTTTAATGTTTTGTCTCGTAAAAGCATTAAATAATTTGCCTTATAGTTTATTTAAAACATTACCCCTGAAAAAGAAGTGTGCCTGCAGGTGCCAGGCGATTGACTTTTAAAGTCAGTATTAATTTTATGGCTTTGAGGAAATGTCTTTTATATATGTGTTTGAACATGTATACATAAAAAGATTTCATTTCAGTGGATCACAGTAGAAACTTTGAGAAGTGTGTGTTGTGAATATGAAAACTCAAAGGAGGCCAAGAGCTTAATACATACTCTGCATGCATGTATACCTTGTGTTGTTCAGCTTTTTTCTCTTAAGTCATTAATAAATGGCTATATTTGTAACATGTTTTTGCTCTGTTTTTCTGAATTAGTTGCATGGCAAACCTGGGCACATATGACCTGGACTGTGCCATCTTACTCGTGTTTTGAGAGGATCTAATGATCTGATATTGATGCAGTCTTATGTTAAGTCCTGTAATGAGTGTGCTCTGGTAACGCTGCAGATAGCAGACTTTTAGTGCGCACACAAAGGGCGTGCAGTGGGCGGGTCGCACGCGGTTAAACATTTCGCAATGTTCAGGAATTTGTGGAAAGGAAATCTGGGACGGACACAGACACGGCCTGGGGGAGGCTTGATGACTCAACGCTATATCACTCCCCCAAATTCAGAAACCCAGAAAGTTAATGTTATATGTAGCAACGTAAAGCGCCCTCCTCCTGCAGCACCGGGGTCCCGTCACTGAAGGTCCGTCACTGAAGCTCCGCCTCCGGTCACGGCGCACACCTGGTCCTGGATCAGCGCAGGTTCAGGCGAAGACCGCGGGTCGCAGTCTGGAGTCTGGAGTCTGGAGCTGGAGCTGGAGAAGGAGCTGGAGAAGGAGCTGGAATCTGTTCTACTATACATACAGTAGGTACGTTTTTACTCCATACCAGCGAAGTCCTTGGGCTTCTTTAGAGTTAACTTCAGTGTGGTCTGAAAAGTTTTCCCAACAGCCTACTCTGTCGAAAGCGACATCCAATCATATCATTTGACATTTAGCGATCAACACGCTGCAGAACTTGACCTCTGTTTGGTTCAGTAACAGGCGCGCTGCTTGGGTTTATAACCTAATTTATGCCTATAGTTGGTCAACACTTTTTGAGTGCAATATTTCTTGCTGGACACATGTTTGTTGGCATAGCTGCTGTTGTTGTTGTTGTTGTTGTTGTTTTGTTAAACGTTGCTAAACTGAGCAGTAGGTTCTTTTCTTGAGCTAAAGGCACCAAATGATCATGGGGGAGGCATCAGACAGAGAAAGCACAGTCACTCGCACAGCTGAGGTAAGACCTTGAACATTATTGTTTTGGGTCATTTGTTTGATTATTTGACATTTTCATTTTGCTCAGTATGTGGGGTCATTTCCTGTTGACGACAGCTGTCTGGATGACCAAATCGAACAACTGCACACACAGCTCAAATGTTTCAGGGTAAGACTTCAAACGTGTATGTAGTTTTTCCACGCTTCACCTGATGCTGCTGCTTCTCCACCTGTCTCCACCAGGCATGCAAATCAAAACGCCTCGTTTCACTCAAGTTTTCCATCAAAGGAGTTAAAATGTACGACGAGGATGAAACTGTAAGTAGAATTGTACCTGTGGTTTTGTTACAGAGGGGGCCTCATTCGCACTAACATATATCTTTGTTCCTCACTTGTAGATCCTCCTGATGGCCCATGCCCTTCGCCGAGTGTCTCTGTCCACTGCTCGCCCCACGGACTCCCAGTTTGCCTTTGTATCCCACAACCCAGGAAGCACTGACGCACAACTCTACTGTCATGTGTTCAAAGCCCGACATGCGAGGGCTGTAAGTTGGCGTGTTTGTCTTCTTGCATTAGTTCAATAACGATAGTCAGACAATCAGACAGTCCTTACGCAGATCGTCGGGAATGTGCCCCTTAAATGTCTTTGTTGATGTAGTATGGAACAAAATGTGACTGGATCATAATATTAACCACACAAGGAGAGACATTCCCATCACACCTTTTTTAGGGAGATTACACGAGACGTTTCCCTCTCTTTTTGAGGCAACTTTTTAATAGGTTTAATTATAGACCGTGTACTCAATATTCAAATTTTGCATATACTCAAAGGGACAATTGCAATCTTATGAGAGTCTTCATTCTGCTACCAAACACAACAACAAATATGTGTGTTCTTCCCGTTATTGCAACAACAACAATGTCATTTTAAAGCTGCACAATTTAGTTTTTTACATTCAAATTTAAATTGCAGTTTGACCTTGTGCAATTATCAAATCGCAAAAGCTGAAATTATTTATGCACCTGGAATGTCTCTTTTTAAACAAAATATCCTTGCCTTTTTATGGGGGAAAAAGATCTCGATAAAAGTTTAGAGTTCTACAAACATGCTTTGAAATTCCTGGGACTCTTATATTAAAGTAACTCTGAGATATGAACTGCTAAACTATCATATTGTGTTACAAATGTTAAAGGTGCACTATGTAACCTTTCTGCTTGTGTCTGCCACTTGTTTGTCTCCATGGAGATGTTATTGCTTTGCCTGCGATGTTCCAAAGTAAAGCATTGTACTTATCTATAATGTATTTATGCAGTAACAGGTGTTACACTGCTAAAATAAACATTGAAAAACATGCCTTCTTACTGTGAGCGGGGTCGCCTCTCCACAGATCTGACCTGTAACTTGGTCTGGTGTCACTTTTCTCCATAGCAATAGAAGAGGTTAATGTTGTACTGTGGAGCATTCACGGCAAAACAATAACCTTTAATGCTCTTTTAAGGGTGCATTCTGAACTGAATCCTGTAATGAAAACATAAATTGTAAAACCAATTAAACTAGAAAAATCCCAGTAACTGGGGGGTGCAGCCCCAGTTCAAAGCTTTAGTCTCTCTGTCCCACAGGCCCAGTTCCTGAACCTGCTCCTGTGCAGATGTTTCCAGCTCTTGTATTTGGAGAAGCATCCAGAGGAGGCCCAGGAGGACTCCACTGGCTCCGCCCCTCGCCGAAACCCATCTCTCCTCAACCACGGCTTCCCCCTCAGCGTCAGTGCGCTGGTGTCCTTCAGGAGAGCCCCCTTTAGAGGGTGGCTGCCCGGCTCAAAGGTGCAGTGGCCCTACTTTTGTCTGATTTATTTATTTTCCATATATTTTTGTAGAGATGGGTGATGAGGCATAAAAAATTTAAAACTCAGAAAAATATGTTAAAATTGCAAAAATGAACCGTTCTTTCCCTGTAGAAGAATGGTAAATCCTCTGATGACCAGCTGAGCAGCCAGGATGAAGTCTTTCCCACGTCGTCCCCTTCACTGACCCGCAAGAAAGCCATCCACACCAAAGTCCTTCACTCTGGGGCCTACCGCTCCTTCACTTTTACCCCCCTCAAACAGCGCACGGTTCAGGAGCAGCTAAAGTCATCACCAGGTGGGCCAACGGTTCAGAGGGTGCTCTCCAGATTCAAAGAGTTGATTAGGTAAAGTTTTTGTGTTCAGTGGTGGGCTGCACTTAAAGAGCGGTGTGTGACCTAAGTTTAGTGCACGAGAACGGGAATAGACGGACATTTTTTATTTTATTTTCACACCGGCGGGGTTCTTGTTTGACATGTTTTTCATGTCTTTGGTTTCAGTTTTGAAGGATTGATACTATTTCAGAAGCACACAAAAGCATAATATAAATGCACCTCAATTTAATGTCACATGATTGTTTGAGTACACTGCATTTACTGGTCAAAGTTTGATAATATTTAAGTATTTTTTATCCTCACTAGTATTTTTGTTGTCTTATTTTCAAAAATTGTTTCCTCGATGATAAACAGCAAAGGAAACCGAAGCCCCACAGAGGAGGTCCCGAGCACCGAGCCTGGCCGAAACGGAAGAAGCACTGGCCCAGGCGGTGTGGTCTTGGGCTGGAATCGCCTCGTGAGTGCCACACACTTTAGACGTTTACTTGCAGTACCTGTTTTTCAGGGCTTGGTCTTTTAGTTCTTTTATCTCCAGTGAAGAGCAGTCTTTATGATTCACTAAAGATATTTCGATGCTACTTCTGCTACGACAAAGGGCAGTTGTGGGAATCCCCTTTTCCTCCCACATGCCCCAGTGTCGAAGCACAGAGCTGTGACCCTGAACCCCTGACCCTGAACCCCTGCAAGACCCTTTGTTAATAACTATCTAGACCAGGCCTTTTCATCCCAATATTCCACGGAGCTAATTGCAAAGACTACTATAAGATTCTATTACAAAGCTTTCTATATTTCTAAATTGCAGTCTACCAACTGGACCTGCTATAGTTGGTGTGGTAATGGTGGTATAGTACTTTGGTTCATATAGTGTGACTTCTTTTTGCAGTGATAATAGCTACTCCCTCCTGGCAGATGACGTCATGGGAGCATATCTCATGTGTCCACATCCTAAAAAACCCAAATGTGGCAGTCTGATCATTCGCTTCCCTTCCGGACTGATTACTCACCTCATAGAAAATACCCGTAAAGGAAAACTTCTGCTTGAGGTAACGGTTTGTTTGTATGTTTAAACTAACGTGGTTATTATGGTCTGGCAGTTGTTGTTTTATGCTGCTTTTACAGAAATGTAAACGGGAGTTCAGTTCCGTGGCTGAACTAATTGAATACTACACTGAGACTTTGGATGAGCTTCCTTGTCTGCTGAGCTGTGCCCGAGTGAATCACTGTTATGAGTGGGAGGAAGATGCCAGAAAACCACAACAAGCTGTTAAAACACTCCACAGCATCAACAAAACGAGGATGAAAAGTACCCACTTAAGGGCTGACACTGGACTGATGATCAAGCTTTGACTGAACTTATTATTTGGATTCATGTTGTTCTTTTTGCACTTGTATCTTCAACAGTTCTTTTGTTGAGGTCTTTTTGGTGGTGGTCCGTTGCACACTTTGTAACGAGTTGTTTAAAAATGTCAGCACTTCTCTTAAAGGCACTTGTGTCAACAATTTTAAAAAGTTAAAATATTTATGCTGCTTTTATTTAAAGTTCGTTTTTGTACATCTTAAAGGCAATACGTGTACATTGTTTTTGTTTTTTTTCCTTTTTGACTGCTGCCATGAAAATGTTTTATCTGCGATGTGTGCAAATATATTTGTTCCAATTGCTCTGTGTGTGCGCGCGTGTGTAAAATTGTAGGATAAATGTTAATACACATCTAAACTTAAAAGGCAAGCTTCCTTCAGCCTAATGATTTTCTTCTTTTGTCAATGTAGGTTAAAAGGTCATTTGTCATTCGTATTGGATTATTCTTTGGGAACCATGTAAAATGGGATATAATGCAACAATCAGGCCATCAAGATAATGCACATTCCTATTATGATATCATTACGCATGTCTGGCCTGTTATGGTTATTTCTGTGTGGCTTTATGAATCTCACTTTGACCGTTTAATAATGTAGAGCCGCTAGAGGTCGCTACAGTGCAGCCCTCACCTGTGCGTGCAGGTGTGCGCGCAGGTCAGATATCGCGACGTGAACGGGACTTGACGGTTGCTAAGCGATTTACTAACGCCGCGACTGCAGGAGAATGACCGTTGCCCTTCTGTAATGCCCTTCTGTAATGTATAGTGCGTTGTAATTGAGACTTTGTCAATAATATCACTGGGGGGGGGACACAAAGGAATGTGATTTGTTTGTTGCGTGATGGGGTCCGAGTCTGTGAAGGTGGTTGTCCGCTGTCGGCCGCTGAATGACCGGGAAAAGTCTCTCCAGTGCAAAATGGTGCTGTCCGTGGACCTGCAGCGCTGCCAGTGCTTCTTAGAGAAACCCGGGGCTGTGGACGAGCCCCCCAAACAGTTCACTTTTGACGGGACTTACTTCACTGACCACACCACTGAGCAAATGTACAACGAGATCGCATATCCTTTGGTCGAGGTGAGGTTTCATAATTATAATGCAAAACACAAGAAGCCACTAGACACTTTGGCTTGGAGATCTTATTTCTAAAGGCTGCGAAGCTCATGATTGAATCCTTTTGTTGTTGTTTTCTCCTCTCAGGGAGTCACTGAAGGCTACAATGGCACGATATTTGCTTATGGTCAGACTGGAAGTGGCAAATCCTTCACTATGCAGGGCACACCAGTACCTGCAGGTCAGAGAGGGGTCATTCCTCGGGCTTTTGAGCACATCTTTGAGACGATACAGGTGCGTGACGTGATGAATGTGATTATACCAACTCAGAAACATTGACATTAAAGTCCCTGTTCGAACTAGTGTGCAGAAAATACCAAATTTCTGGTGAGAGCTTCATACTTGGAGATTTACAATGAAGAAATAAGGGATCTTTTGGGAAGTGAAGCCAAGAATAAATTGGAGGTAAGACATTTTGTGTTATGTGGACCTTGAACCAGCCTACACCAGTAGAGGAAAGGAGATATTTTTGGCTTTCTGTACTTAAGTTGTTTTTACTGCGGATCATGTTTTACTTTTACTTCAAGTATCTCAACTTTCTATACTCTACTACATCTTTGAACTGGACTGAAAAGTAAAATGTACTGTCCATAAGGTTTGAGGGATTCTTTTTAGCACTTGAGTTCAAGCTCCAGCTTTGAGCAAACACAAAATGCATATCCTTCAGAAATAATAAGAAATAGTTTTGAATTGCTACTATTGAAATCACAACATTCAATGCTTTAAAGAGAAACGACTTTACATTTTTCACTTCAACTTTTAAGTCAATTTTTATTTTTTTATCAGCCACATTTACTTTTTACTTTTTTTGCACATGTATCTGTAATTTTAGTTAAGTAACACAATTGCGTACTTCTTCCACCACTGCCAGCGCCACATGACCTTTTAAGCTGTCACTGAAACAAGCCAAAACTTTAATTGAAGGAACCGTATTTAAATTTAGATTTTAAATTTCATAAACATGACCTACAGTGTACAGTATGTGTCCCCAAATATGAGCACTTCAAAACAAATATTACTTTTACTTATAACAATCGCAGCATTGATTTATTCTTACAAAAACGTTGGCGTGATGGCGTTAAGGTTTTCAAGACGATGATCCAGTCGGAGAACAGAATGAGCCTCACATGAGTCACTCTTTTGGGCAGAGCTTAGATCCAGTTGTGGTTCAGTTATTGCAGTTCCTTTTTTTAGAACAGTTAGAGCTCAGGCTACATACGGTTCCTTTAATAAAAGCAAATCTACATTGATTTACATTTCTCACTCATGAGTCGCTGTCCGTAAATGCCTTTGAAACCAAGTTGAAAGCATCAATAATGTGCAAATGCTTTTCTTAACCGCAATGATGTCAACGTTCATGTTTTGTCGTTTGTTGCTGTGCGCGTATGGTGTGTGTTTTAGTTGAAGGAGCACCCTGAGCGCGGCGTGTACGTGCGGGACCTCTCCATGAACACGGTGCACGGTGTGGGAGAGTGCGAGGCGATCCTGGAGCACGGCTGGAGGAACAGAGCTGTGGGCTACACTCTGATGAACAAAGACTCCTCCAGGTCTCACTCCATCTTCACCATCCACCTGGAGATCTGCACCACAGGTCAACGGTCACACCGAAACGGGGCCGACATTAAATTAAAAAAAATCTATCAAAATGTGTGCACAGTTTAAACAAAATGCAATTCAAATAACTTCACAGACATAAAATACCTTAAAATCATAACATAAATAGCATAAAAAGACACATTTCGCCCAAAAGCACAGCCAAATCTAATTGCAGAAATATTACAGATTTTATAAATTGCACATCACATGGAAAATTAAAATTCCTATAATAATTTAGACATTTGTTCCATTCAAAATAGATGAATTAGATTTTCTAAATGAATCCACTCAATGCTACTGATCTCTTCATCTAATATACTTGCTGCCCTGACCATTACCAGTTACATTTTTCATTTGTTGTTGTCGTTTGTATTCTCTTCTCTCAGATGACGATGGGCGTGACCATTTACGAGCAGGTAAACTCAACCTGGTGGACCTGGCGGGGAGTGAACGCCAGTCCAAAACCGGAGCGACGGGCGAGCGCCTCCGTGAAGCCACCAAGATCAACCTGTCTCTGTCCGCGCTGGGGAACGTCATCTCTGCCCTGGTGGACGGGCGCTCCAAGTACATCCCCTACAGAGACTCCAAGCTCACCCGCCTGCTCCAGGACTCACTCGGGGGGAACACGCGCACCCTGATGATCGCCTGTCTGTCTCCCGCCGACTACAACTACGAGGAGACGCTGAGCACTCTGAGGTACGCTAACCGGGCCAAGTCCATTCAGAACAAGCCGAGGATCAACGAGGACCCAAAAGATGCCCTGCTGAGACAGTATCAAGAAGAGATCAAGAAGTTGAAGGCAATTGTCTCAGGCCGGCTGGGACCCACTAACTTGTTGAGTAAGTACCAATGTTGTAGGCAAATGTAATGAGGGACATAATGCGATTTTCAATGGAGAAGTTGAGATTAACCTCAGAATATCACACAATATGAGAAGCACAGTATTACAAATGAAACCCCCTTGGATACATGCGAGTGATCTCAAACCCTATTGATATCCTCACCCATTGTATTTTGCAGTATTTGTTTAGTTAATATGAGTTCATTATAGACAAAAGGATCTAATTAGGGCTGTACTCAAAATATCGATATCGAATCGGTAATACCCAGCCCTAGATCTAATTCATTTTATTCACACGTTTGACATACCACAAATTATAAAATTTTGAGGCAAGAACATGGTATTTGTAGAAAATATAACTAACATTTCTACCCTGGAAATTGAAAATTGTTTATACAAAAATACTTTTTGCTATAAAGACTTCACCTCACTTTGGGATCTGATGTCAGTTAATCATTAATATGTGTTAATATGTAGAAAAAACTTTAATTCTTATGTATTCATAACTGGATAGTTTTATTTGATCCCATTCACTGAAAGCGAGGACATTTTCAATGTATTCTGAAAATTGCATTTAACTTACAAACCAGGCATTGTAAAATTCCGATGGTATTATTTATAACAGATTAGTTTTTTTATGTCTTGTGCTTGTTTATCTTGCAGCTCTGATGACGGCTCAGTCTGTGGCGTCTCCAGTCTCCTCAAGGCCCCTGTCCAGTGAAAGTGAAGCAGATACAGACAAGATTAAGGAGGCACTTTAACTTTCCTGTTCACACACTCCACACCTCTACATGTTCTCAGTAGGAGCTGGGAATTTATGACGTTCTTTACTTTCACCACAGGACTATGAGGGGAGACTTGCCAAGTTGCAGGCTGACTACAATGCAGAGCAAGAATCCAAGGCAAAGCTGCAGGAAGACATCGCTGTGTTGAGATTGTCCTATGAATCAAAGCTGTCGCATCTTGAGAAGGCTCCGGCCACCAGGGGGAGCGCCGAGCCAAATAATGGTAGGCCAGATCCTAATAGTAACACTGCAGTTAATTAAAAGCTAAAGTATACAAATACATTTTGTTATTGATGTTCAGTGGGCCTTGTTAGCAGCTTTGAGGCCGAATTTGGTGACAGCAGTGAGCATTAGCAGCCTAACCAATCGTTTTAGGAACATTTGTTGCTGTTTTATGCTCAATTTCATATCAACACACCACATAGTTTTTTTTCATAAGGCTATTACAGGCTACAAAACAATTCATGCATTTAAACGTAAGCCTCACTGTGATTAATTTACATTTTCTGTGCATTTTCCAATTAGTGAGTTACAGCAGCAGCAAGCACATTTCTGTGGAAGAGGATTCACACAAGCACAGCAGTAACAACACGGTACTTCTGACATTACAAGGAAGTCTTACAGCTGGAAGATCAGTGATTGTAAAACTGTTCTTGTTTTTGGTACTAGAGAGGAACTAAAAGCCCAGATACTGTGGTGGACGAAACATTTTCTGACATAGAGAAGGTCACAGAGTCAGCCGGAGCGTCAACACGATCCCCCGACCAGAAAGACATTATAGAAAGGTCTCAAATCTTTACTTTTATCATTAATATTACTTATTATTATTTTATTTGTATTTTTTTAATTAGTATTATTTATGATTAGTATTAGTATGACTATTATTATTATGATGAATATTATTGTTAGATGATTTGTGGTATTATATTTGTAATTTTTATGCAGAAAATAAACAAAATATATGTATTTTTCCATGAATTGTGACAATCCTAAAATCTCATTATTTCCTCTGGCGTTACTCATTTGACCTTGTGACATCCCTCCAGGCTGCAGCAGCTAGAACAGGCTGTAGTTGGAGGAGAACAGGCCCGAAACCAGGAGATGAGGCGAAGGCATCAACAGAGGAAAAAATTAGCCGACCAAAGACAAGTCCAGCTGATCCAGGCGCTGTCCGAGGACAGTGAGCAAAGTGAAAATGTGCTCTTTAATGTGTACAACTCCATTCAGGAGGAGGTTCATGCTAAAAGCCAAATGCTGCTCAAAGTTCAGGGAAAGGTGAGTAATGCAGTAGCGGCTTAGTTTGACCACATATGAACTTATAAATAAAAAAGTATGAAATAAATAATAAGTGAACTAAGCCGATTGAAAATGTCTTCAGGATTGTGATCGCAGTTCAGTGTCACCATGGCAACTCCTCTGCCAGAAAGACGACATCCACTTTACTCTCTCTGTGTTAATTTGAAGAAAAAAAAAGAATACAACTTCTATTCTTTGTCAACTTTTCTTTAGTTAAAATTGGGTTTTGATTCATATTTTGTGCATCTTTCAGCTGAAAGCAGCCAAACTGGAGATCCGTGACCTTCAGGGAGAGTTTGAGGTGGAGCGAGATGACTATTTGGCCACGATCCGCAGACTGGAGCGGGACGGGCAGCTCATGAGGAGTCTGCTGGAGCGCATGGTCCAACTGGTACGGAGGGACTGCAACTACAGCAACCTGGACCGGCTGAAAAAAGAAGCAGTTTGGGATGAGGAGAGCGCCACCTGGAGGCTGCCAGATGTCATGGTGCAGAAAACAACACTACCTTCAGGTTTGGTCAACTTATGTTAATACATCCCCTCTTCGTAATGGAACGTACTTTTTGCAATCCCTCTCTGTAGAAAGGCAAGTCCATCAACAACGCTGCCTCGAGAAGAGTTTTGGAAACAAACACCAGCAGTTGTTTGTTTCAATTACTTGTCATTTTAACTTTATTCCCTTTTTGTTTGTTTGCTTTTCATACATATTGTGATTTTTCATTTATTTTCATTGCATTCATTCATTCAGATATTTATTTGTTATTGCTCAAAAGTTGATTTAATTGCATATTTACTTTCTATTTATAGCTGTCCCTCAAAAACTGTCAACTAGAAGAGGTTCTTCAGCAGATTTAGAAGAAGTAAGTTTACACAAAAATGCAAATGAAATGCCACCATCATCCATGTGCTGCCACTTTTGTGTTTTAAGCAGGAGGAAGGAGACAGATTTAAAGAAATGCTGAACCGCAGTGACAGTGAAAACATAGCCAACAGTTACTTTAAATCCAAAAGAGCGGTCCAGCTGCTGGGAGCTGAACCAAGCAAGGGGCACGGTAAGACTTAAAGCCAAATCTGCTACTTAAATGTGCATCACGTAACTTTTCTGGCGGTGGACTGATTGCTTTGCCTGGAATATTCCAAAATATGGCATTAACTTAATCTGTATTTCATTACAGTCTTTTTTTCTTCTATTTTTTTGCTTAAAAATAAATTGATCCAATAATCTGACCTGTAACTTGGCCTAGTGGCACCGCCTGCTCGTCTCCATGGAGTTGTAGAGAAGTTAAATGCCATTCTGTGGAACATTCCAGCGAGCAGGTGGAGAACCATTCCCCAGAAAAGTATTTGTTTAACCTTCCCTTTAATACAGTTGGTTGATTTTTCACTGTTTCCTTACGGTGTTAACTGGAAAGAACTGTGCCTTGTGTAGTCATGCACGCCACTGGCCTCTATAATGGGACGTCCCACCTGAGTCTGAGCAGCTCGCCTGTGAACTCGTCCATAAGCCCGGACTCCGTGATGCCCCGCCCCTTTCGCCTGGAGTCTCTGGATGTCTCAGTTTCGAATGGTAAAGTCAGACGGAAAAAGGGAAAATCTCACATTTAAATCCTTCAATGTGATAATCTGCGTCTTCAGTTACGTCACATGATCACCTGCATAGTTTTATAACATCAAAAATGTCTATCTTTTATGTTTCCAGTTTGTCTACAAAGTATCGTCTATTTTTTAAATAAGATGAGTGGTGTTATATTTAAAATAGATTTTTAAATATGCAGAATTTGCACACTTTGTTAATAATGGCTTTAATAATAAATAACAAATAACTATCAACAAATAATGCACATATTTATTGACACGTGACCTTTGTACGCTTAACACTATTTAATAAAATAGAATGGATGGTCCTGCCTTTTTTTTTTTTTTTTTTACAAAAGGGTGGGCCTTTTTTTTTTTTTTTTCTACAAAAGGGTGGAGCCTGTTGCCATGATGAAGTGAGGTCTAAGTTACAGGTGCACATTACATACAACTTAACACAAATGTGACATTTGATATGATCAGTAACGAAACCGATACTTTTATTCCATGTATTTTACTCATTGACCAAATACACTAATATGTTGTGCTTTGCCAGCATTTCTCATCATCCCCTCACGAGTATTAGATGAGGTGAATAACATTTGGATGCAAAGGGCTACTTCCATTGCCTATTTTGCTGAGACAATCCACAAAGTAAAACACAATCAGTGGCTTGAGTCACTGGTCCTTTTCACATAAGAGCAGAGGCCAAGTATCACAAGTGGTCTGATTTCCTTTGTCCATTGTTTGACTGGAGTTGTCTCTCTGTCCTAACGTGACGCAGTAATTGGCTGGAGCGTAGACACGGTAGACACGGACACTGTCACACGAGCCCCACTGCACAAATGCTCTAAAGCCAAATCTTTAACCCACTCGATCACTGGTGCCATTAAGGCCGTTACATAAACTCTTTCAGCAGAAGGCATTAACAATGGAGAATATAAAAACACGGCAAGGAAAGTTCATAAATGGGACATTGGGGGCTGAGGATAATGAGATAATGAAAGAAAAGCTGAGTGGGCTGCGTCACTTGAGTGGTCTGTAAAACGAGTCATGTGTGGACTGTAAGATGAGCGGTTGTATGACTGATACTGACTGAAGGTTTACGGGAAGGGCAGCTGCATCACAGGGCTCTTTGTTGTGGCAAAATAGTTTAAAATTCAAATGAAAAAAAGAGAAAATATCTTTAAGTTATAAAGTCTGCACACATCTACAGTGGTTTACCTCCATCAAAAGCCAAATGCATTTCAGGCCACATAAAAACAACTGAAGTAATTTGTTGTGTTAAACTAAACATTTAATTCAGTAAAACAAACATTAGTGCAATTTGTCTAGCAGCAAATTTGTATATTTTCTAAAGAAGGCACTTAGTGAGTGATGTAGTAGAGACGGATAAGAATGTAGCTAAACAATAATGATTAAAAAGATCAATGCTTAAAAATAGGGGTGGGTAATATTGCTAAAAAATAATATACAGCACTTTACAATTTTTTGTTTCGTTTTTATACCCAATGACAATGTTCAGATGATATTGCAATTCATAATATTGTCTGAAATGTGCTAAAACATGTAAATGTCACGTTGAGGTTCAAGTATCGCACTAAATGAGAATGGACTGTAAAACTAACCGCAAAGTGCAGAAATATCACTTGGAAGGTTTGCACTTTAAGTTTATGTCTTTTTTTTTCAGCCTTTTTAATAGTTTTTGTTATTGGGGACAATTGTGACATTATCCAATTTTCTATGTACTGTAACTACAAAATAGTAGATTTAAATGCCCACTAGAAAACCTGCTGCTTTGCTTTTAAACGTTTGCAAATACTAACAGTTATAGCCCTACTTGTTTTAACACAAGATCAAAGCTAACTCAAATTACCATACCAACCAAATACCTTTTGTGCCACATTGCACATCCTTTGAATTGATTTGTGTGTATATTTTTCCCTTTCTAATCCTCTTGCTTTTACTATGCCAATACCAAAGTGCCAAGTGCTAAATTCTTCTTAAACCCTTTAATCTGCTGGACTCCTCCTGAGCCATGCAAACGTCTTGATTGATGACTTGATTCAGTCTTTGAGCAGCCCCAGTTTCCTGAGTGCCTCCCTCCTGTCCGCACCCATCCCAGGGACCACCATCACCGTGTAGCCCACTGCGTTGGACGGTTTTGGGGTTGATGACTGTGCAGAGTTTAGGCCTTTTTTGGGCTCAGATTGGGCGGGATGATGCGGCCTGTTGCTGTTCAGTCCGTTGGTTTGATGATGTTTCGCAGAAGACGGGTCGGGTCGAGACGAGTGATGGAAGCTGGCGCTGCTCTGGAGACCCCTGCTCTTGGGCTCCGGAGGCAAACGAGTAACGCAAAAGGACGGGCTCCTCATTGGGCTGTTGCTTGTCGGAGTTTTGCCGAACCTGCTGCGAGCTGGTGCCAGGCCATTTTGAACTTTTGGTGTCGATGTAGACGCTGATGTTTCGTTCGACTCTTCGATGAGGCCCAGTTTCTGCAAAGCTTCTTGTCTCACAATTTCAGGATTTGGCGTGCGCTTGACACTGAAGGAATGACTTGAGCTCAAAGCAGTTTGAGTTTTTGTCTTGGAGCTATCAGGCGTCTTCTTTGGTTTTGGAGGCACCGCAGGCGGAATGGTCCTTGACTGTGAGAACTCGGGATGAAATCGATCAAACCTTGAGATATTACTTTGAACGGGTCCGTTATCTCTGGCAGTTGTGATGTGCTGGTTTACAGACTCTATGGTGTGATCCAATGAAGGACATAGTGGCGTTTTCTTTTCCGATGCATTCTTTCTCAAGTAAACCAGTGCGTCGTAGGACAGCGGGCCTCTTTGTGAAGAAATATCCACCGCTTTGCCATAGTGCTGTTGTGTTTTAGGAGGAATGATAACGGTGACTTCTAATGGGACTGGAGGAGGCTCTGCACAGATTTTAGGATCAACTTCTTTATCAGAAATGTCAGATGTCGATTTGGAGACATTGTTCTTTTTTGGCGCAACACTTGGTTTAGCTGTAGTCGATAGAGAACTGTTCGCGATGACAAAGGGCGTAGGAACAAGGTAGCTTGGTAGATTTTTTTCAACACTTGTTTTAACATAGTGCTGAGTGCTTGCTTTCTGCTCACCTAAAAGACAGAAAAGAATTGTCAACGCAAGCCAACATCTTATCGCGTGTTTCATAAATCGGAGATGGCAGGATTTGCTCACTTTTGGTTGTGTTCCTGTTGAAACAGGCGGTCAGTTCGGCCTGTTTGCTGGCCACAGTTCCAGGGCCAGGCTTCTGTTCAGTCTCGTCATTAGAGAGTCCACTGTCGTCCTCTGTGTCCAGAGAGTCGATGGTCTCCTCCAAAAACATGAGGCAGGCCTTCTCCTCAGCAGAGAGATACTCCAGGCTGTCATCACTCTGAAAGAAAGAAAATGAAATGTGAATTATTAGCATCCAATCAGTGATTTGCATAATAGATTGGCAATGATTTCACAATATGCCCTTCTTAAGTTGAAGTGCACATGACAGTAGTAATTTGAATTCCCGGTTTGACTTGGACATTAGATTTACCATAGACAGAAATGAATTATTCATTACCATGCAAGGGTCAAAGCTCGTCTAATTTACACAATAGATATTATTTGACAAATAAAAAACACCTATACAAAAACACCTTTTATTTTGTTAAATGAATGTCTAAACTGTAAAAAAAAAAAAAGATTTCTTGTGTTTATATTGTCTCCACATTTGGACAAAATTGTGTGCACCAGAACTCCGCTTTACTTCCTGTAATTCTGAAAAAAAAAAAAAAATCCTCAACTATACTTCACAAACCATTGACTGATGTAAAATTATGACAAGTACAACAAAGTAATCATTAGAAAAACATGAAAACCTCTCTTATGAATGCAAGTTAGGCTGGTTGAAGAAGAAAATGTTACTTACAAATCCAGAATTGGTGCTCAGGACACTGTCACAGCTGCCGGAGCTGTCGATGCCGGGCATGGCCTCCAGTCCAGTGCCACCCGGCCACGTGTCACTTTTGGGCATCTTTCTGCCCCTCTTCACCAGAAACAAAATGCAAGAATGACGCAGCCACTTTATCTGTCAAACAGGAACACACTTTTGCATACAACTTGGACAAGTCAAAAGCCACAGAGCTGCAGGTAAATGGATATATACGATGGACGTGTAACAGCACATTACATTACAATACAGAGTTAAAGATGTGAACGTGCCACAGCTTGAGCCTCCTTGAATGCGTGGCATTGTTAAAAGTCTTTCTGACAGATATCTTTCTCACTAGTCCTCCTTCTGCATGTGACTCGGATTACAGTACACATGCCACTCCTAATCTTCCTGAATGGGATCAGTTTCAGGAGGTAGTGGAGGGCGCGATAAATAATCTGCTCAAATATATGGCAGCAGGACACACGATAGCTGCTCCTCTGACCACGCTGTTTTACTACTCTGGCTCCCAATTAGCTTTAAGTGTAAAGGAACCTTTAGTAGATACGACAGTGGAAGAATAGCCTACTGTTAGTCGTTTTTCTATGGTGTAGCCCAGTGTAGCAGATTACATCTGTGCGTGCATGTGTGAGCTACAGCTTTACATATTGTTGCTAAACCTTGTCATTTATGTTTGTTATAAACGGGAACAAGCAGTAGAAAATGAATGGATGAATGAATAAAATAGCCCATAATTGAAGAGTTCCTTTGCAAAAAATATATATCTTCCTTGTGAAAATTGGTAATGTTTTTGTCCATTACTATCTGTATATTATTAATGACAATATAGTTGAGGGATTAAAATCAATTTGGTCTTTGAAAACTATTTCAAGCCTCTAATTATTTTTTCAAATGACACTTCTTCATGTGATGTCATACAATCCTAAATAGTTTAAAACCGAGGTAACTGGCAGCAAATAATTCCCTGTTGTATGATCAAAAATTTAGTTTCAACAACTATTAGTACAGCACACACAAGTCAATATAATATCTTTGCTGAGTTTGGGTCATTTGTCTAAATCCGCTAAAGATTGCAGAGGACCCCAGAGGTTTGTCCGGTCAGAGGGTCCGGTCAACAAAGTACAAATGTGTGCAAATTAAACTGTAAAAATCCCAAACAAATGAGAGGGAAGTGTGTGTGGGAATACAAACACGACAATTGTTGTTTAGTTGCTCGTCAGTAATAAAAAAAAAAAGATCATGTAAGGCATTTTCCGGGGCTACAGTTTAATTGTAATGTCAATGGCTTTTGATGCAAAACTGTCTGTTGTCCTTGATCTTTTTCATTATGACTACTTGATAATAAAACAAACCCCAAGACAAGACTGAACAACAAACTATCAAAGGCATTATGCAACAGTTTAAATTCCTAATAATAGATTACCTTTAACGTGAGATTAATAGCACACTCAATCTTATTATCTAACGCTATTGTAGTCTGCCATGCATCAAAACATTTTACTTATATGCATTCATACTTAAATAATTACTAAATTATCACTATATTTTGGTTATTTTAGTAGGTAATTTTATTGAAATAAAATAAAAGGGTTGGCACCGCATCCCGAACTGACTAAGAACAAACTCAGTGATTTGTGCTGCTGCTTCTCGAACAGGTCGTTCTCTGTCGATCGACCTGTATAAATAAAGGTTAGATAACAGAAAACTTGACGCACCTGTGTCAGTGGTTTGCGTCTCCTCTCTGGCCGCAGACTCGCCTCCTGCTCCGCTGCACTTGCACCTGCACCAGGACTTTGTGCGCTAAGCCTTCAGCCAATCAGAGAGCGCGCTTCTGCTAAAGACGAGACGCTCTCTGAACACTACTACTACTACAGATTACATTATTAACGAGTGGCCCAGGCAACTGTGTTCATCTATTGCAATATATATATATATATATGGGTGTGTGTGTGTATATGTATATATATATATATGTGTATGTATATATGTATATGTGTGTATATATACATATATATGTATATATACATATATGTGTGTGTATATATATATATATATATATATACACACACACACACACACACCATATATATATATACACACACACCCACAACATATATATATATATATATTATATATATATATATAATTCACAACGCAATTTTGACTTAATTTGGTCAGTTGTTCAATAACATTCTCAATCTGCTAAATTTGTCCATATTAGGCAATACATTTGTTTTATGAAGTATTAGAAGAAGTTATTGAATTTTTTCAATGCCTAATTCATGCATTTTTCTTGTTTGTTTACTCAAGAGTAATCTTTTCCTTGCCCATTTCTCCTTTTGCTTGTTTCTTGTGAAGGTTAAAAAGGCTGCAACGATTAACTAATGATAGTCAACTATAAAAAATAAATAATTGTAGTCGTATTTTGGACTATACACTCAAACACATGAAAATACTCTTAATAATGCTCCTTAATAAGCAATTTAAGATTTTCATCAATAATACTCATTACTTATTTGTAAATATTCTACACCCAGAAGCCTTCCCGCACCATATTTCAACTTTTATTTGGTTGATTAAACATTTTTTACAATGGAATTGCTGACTTCTAAAATAATTGTTAGTTGCAGTCCCGATGGTTAATCTGCAATTGCTGTTTTTAAGATTTTGGGCTCTACAAAATGAATTGAATTGAATGAAAGATGGATGAATTTACGTAGGCTACTGATGAAACAAATGATACAAAAATGCCTCAGACACAATGACATCTACTTTAGCTTTTAATGACACAGAATAAAGTAACTCCAGTGGTTTTGTAGTGATATGCGTTGAACATTCATTGTTGTTTAAGAATCATGAGAACTTAATACAAAATACATCAGGCTTTTCCATAGACTCAAGATGTAATAATCAAGATCAAATAATAAGAAAACCACTTTAGTAACAAGAATGGATATATATAATATATAATGGAAATTATATACTATAGTTCACATTGAAAATTAAAAAATGTATTTTATTCACTCGTCACCATCCAAAACCATTACATTTTTGGCAAACACACACTATTATGCACACGGTGAGGCAACAGTGTTACTGTACATAACCATGATGACACCCAAAGCATTACATAGTTGTAGTTGTGATTTTTAAGTGCACGGTGCAGTGTTGTCAAGGCCAGGTCTAGTTGTGAACAATACATGCTTCATTTAAGACCAAAATACTGGACACTCACACTACTAATACTAAATGTATTAACCAACAAGCTAAAGTCAAAGTTATGCGTATACTGCATCGTTGTAACATATTGCAATAAAACCAAAGTCAATTTTTATGACACAGTCCAATTAAGATATGTTAGCAAAGCAATGTGTATGTTTTATTGATATGTAAAAAAAAAGTGAGGTTAAAAACTAAGAAAATGTTTCAAGCACCATTATTTTTTAAAAGCTAAAATATGCACAGCAGTCAAAAGAAAACGCACATCTTAATCTGACATGCACTTTCAATGAATTCGAAAACTACATCTACTTTTGGTCAAAGAGCATGATTCTAGTTTGACAAAAAAAACAAAAAACTCAAAAACAAAAACACTGTATTGTAGTCAAAAACACTGGTGTATTGAGGACTGATATATCCTTGATAAATTGGATTTGCTACATAAAATTGTGCAATAACAGTCAAAACATATCATAATTTAAGACAAAAGAACTGCTTTAGATTGTTGCCGGATAGAGTGGCATGTAATTTGTCACTTCCAGTATTAAGTTTCACTGTGGTTGTGGTAAATTTATTTTTGACTGGATTCCATGATCCTAACGTCTAAAATGACTGGTGAGAGTGTTTTCCTAATTAATTTGTAGTGAATACTGAACAGGCCAGAGGCTGAACAATGTGAGGTAGAGGACCGCACAAGCAAACGGACCATAAAAACTGTCACACATGGACACAGAGATAGTGGCGGTTGTATTGAAAACTCAAAAAGGGCTTCACACCTCCCCAAAGTTGGTGTGGCCAGTCTCCTTGGCGTGTTCCCGTGCCTCCTTCTGCCCCACCAGGCCCGTCTGGCACACCATGCAGCGCAGTGCAAACCGGTTAACGTCTGTGAACTGGCGCTTGCGGCGAGCCTCGTCTGCCAGCTCGAGGGCTTGTGCCAGGATTACGTCGTCTGTAGTGGAGAAAATGGTCTGGGGCGGGGCGTCGGAACCGGTCGTCTCTCTCTGCAGCGGGTCGTAGTGAATGCCGTCGTAGATTAGCAGCACGCGCTTATTGTAGCCGGCGTCCTCTCCAAACCGATCCACGCGCACAGTCTGAGTGTCCACCACGCAGATCTCGCACTGGTAAAACTTGGACATGATGGACACCTCGATGGCTCCGCCCCAAGTGTCGCCACGTTTAATCCAGGTGCAGTACTCCTCGTTGGTTTTGCCCAGAACTGCTTCAGAGTACATGTCGGGGTCACTGGACACGATCTGGGCGATAAGGCGACGCATTTCAGGCGCACACGCGAGGTCATATACGCCGCCTTCGACCACATAGTACACACTGGTGAAGAGGCAGGAGTTATCGGCGGGAACAACTCTACGGGCCAGAGCAGGCGTGGCGTCCAGGCGAGGGCCTTTGTTCACAGTAGAATAATCCTGAGGTTTTGGTTTGTTCTTTTCTTCTTCAACAATCAGTGTGTCTCCTAGAAAAACATTTTAAGAAAACATGTTAAGAAGCTACAGGGAAAACTCTTTTTTGAGCCCTTTACGTTGGTTTCCAATACCCACTGACCTGAATTGATTGGGTAATCTTTGAGGTGAGCTTCTCCATCTCGAAGATCCAGGCTGGATGGAGGGTAACCCACCATTATCTTCTGCACGTCACATGGTATCCCAGTAAGCTCCTCCACTTTGCTCTTCAACTCTTGCACACATGATTGGTGAGTCAAGCCTTGCATTATGTGGCTCCCATTTTTGGTCTTACAGCGTAGCTTTAGCATCCTGTTACATTTCAACAAGACATTAGCAGACAAATACAATTAAGTGCTTAATTTAATTACTTGGTTTACATGGTTCAGCCTCCGGCTACACAATATTGTTTAACCCAGTGTCAGTTGCCCGCAAGTTAGCAGTTCAGTCCCAGCTGCCATCAATGCATACAGTCATTGTGTCCTTAGGCAAGACACTTAACCCACCTCACTTCGTGTCAGCGTACACTAGAAAAGCGCTATTTAAATGCCAATTTACCTTTTATATCAGAATTAAAAATTGTAGTGGGTAAAGCTAAAGTTCTTCAATTGGCAGAGACTTATCTTTTATTCCAAATATTATAAATTTGATTTACTAGATTTAGTACTAAATTTAGCCTTGCTTTTATCTTAACATACTATATAATTACTGTAGGTTTAAATAACACAATAATAAGTTATCGCTAGGGCTGCAACAATTCATCAGAATAAGTGTAACTAGTCGACAATTGAAGTAATTAGGCCGGAGCCTCAGCAGGGCGTAAGGCCTATTGGTCCTGGACCTGTATGACGCGCGCGCAAAGAGCCAGTCGCCCCTGGCCAGTCGCCCCTGGCAATAGCTAGTGAAAAAAAAGGCCATGCATTCTAACTCCTGCTATGAGAAAATAGTCAATAAATAATGAGTGATTGGTCAGTGAAGACCCTCGATTAGAGAGACACACTGCTGCTCACAAAAGCAGAAGACAAATGAGGCAGACTTTTCACAACTAAAGTCAACTGAACTCAACTCGTGAATGAGAGGACTTAATGTAATGGAGGGTGTCTAAAGATGAACAATTATTGTAATGCATTATATGTAGGTATCAACAAAAATGCCATTCATTATCTCCAAATTGTACAGAATGCTGCAGCCCGTCTTCTTAGTGGTGTTAACAAATTTGACCATATTACTCCAGTCTCCAGTCTGCACTGGCTACCAATAAAATTCCGAATTGATATTAAAACGTTGTTACTTTTTTAAGATCTTCAGGGGCTAGCACCATGCCATTTATCTGACCTCCTCACCCCTTATGACTTTTAAGAAGTATTTGACAACATTTCTATTTAAAAAAGCATTTAACATTGTGTAATAATTTGTCTGATTTTTAAATCTTTCTAACCTGTGTTGAGTGAAGTGCTTAGGAACTTATTCAGAAAAGCGCTATACAAATAAAAATGTATTATTACGAGTATTAAGTGAAATTCTAGAATCTTAGCTTTGATGACAGTGAATCCTGATATCACAACGGTTGTTATGACAATCGTAATGTTGTTATGGCCTATATATGACAGCTTTCTCTCTCTCTTTTTTTCTCTTTTTTATGGTATAGCATAAAACACATACTATGAAGACGTAGAACTACAGAAGACTTACAACTACAGTAAATGCACCTTTTCAGTTGGCTACCAACTGCCATTAAAAGCAAACTTAGGATTTAATTCATATTAAATCAATATTAGACTAAATGTCTCTGTCCCATAGTATGGCAATGGTACTAATTTTCATTCCAATTCCATTTGCACAGGATTGCAAAGGCGGAATATGAAGCCAGTGAGGGAGGTTGGATGCCGCTTGCGGCTTTAGTTGAAGTTGTATTTTGATAATCGTTAGTTATCTGGACTATACAGACCCTCAAACACATGCAAAAAAAAACATTTATAACAAAAACAAAAAGAATAATGCATTTCTGTTTGCGTCAATAATACGCTTTTTCACTCTTGACTTTATTTGTCCAGTTGCTCGAATTCATTCTTCTTTCACCATCAACAATAATACAGTTCATTCGTTTGCTCAATCTAAAAGCTTTCCGTCACAATTTTTCAATGTTTATTTGGTAAAAGAAATATTAAAAACCTCAATGTACAATAACAAAATAATTGTGTGATGAGTCGACTAATAAAGATATCTGAAGAGTGAAGTGCTCAAATAATCCTTAGTTGCAGCCCTTGTCCTCACCATATTAACCATGATGATTGAATATCGTATATTTTTTCTAATATGACAGCCCAAACCCATTATCGCAGTAGTTGTGGCTTCCAAGCAACATTCAAAGGGCTTAATTTAAAAGATATATTTTGTTTTAAATGGTCAATCACTATTGCAACGGACCTAATTTTTCATCATTCTGAAACCCTGAAAAAGTGGATTTAAAACAACATACCCTTTGAATCATGTTTTGGATGGGGAAAAAGTCCTCAGAATGTTGCATGCAGCAGGAAGCTGAGATCATGAACATATTTAACATAATCACACTAAGTCTGTTTTCTATCCTAGTCCAAACAAAACTACTGTCAACATTTAAGAAGCCTGCAAACTGCGCCCTGACAGTTAGCTGTCTTCATGGCAGTGACAGAAAAGACGCTTATGGGCAAAATAAACAAAACAATTCAATTGCTGATGGAAGCAGAACAGTCTGGGAGCTGAAATCTCTTTGTACTTGTTCATTGTTCTGCAAAAACCAATGAGAGTTACTGACATTAAACACCAAGAAGACGTGCAGACATCAGGCTGTCAGTCAGAACGGAGTCAACCACATGAAATACAAATCAGTAACTTTCTGGCACACGTAGAAATGATAACGCGTTCTATCTTAGCGCCTGTCATGATGCTAACATTAGCAAGCTAATCCCCTCGTTAAACTATATGAAACAAACGACAAAACAAAACACGCCGCTTTGGATTTAATTTGGTCCCGAGTATTTACACCAGTTTGACTCAAATGTGGATTGTCATGAAGGACAGTTTAATTGTTAGTTATTTAGTTGTCTTACCTGCCAATGCAACCGCTCCAAACAATAAACAGCCAGTGCGCAGGGGCGCCAGGTTTTCAGAAACAAGTGAGCAAGCCTTTGAAAACCCTGCAAAAAAAAAACTAATCAAGCGATACCAGTCCCACAAACATGAGCAACCAACTACTTAAACGTCGTGTGGAACTGCTGAGCGAGTTCTCATGAGATGTGTATTATTTTTAAACGCATATTTTATGTCAATAACTGCTTTAAAATGTCAACATCTTGTATTTCAGCCATACTGGGTCCATTAAAGTGTAACAGAATTGCAAAAGGGCTAGAGAAAAAAAGAACCTATTTTATGACTTATGAAGCAAGTCCAAAATAGCAATAACCCTCCAAAATAAATAAGCAAAAAAAACCAAAAAACGCAACTGCCAAATTAACAAGCTCAAAGTTGCTACAAAGAAGTGGACTTGGCAACTCTGGGCACGCGTGGAGTACGTCCGTTTACGGCCACAGTGCGTCATCACGTCATGTTAAAAAAACACATTCCAACCGTAAGTCTTGTGGTAGAAAAGCACTTGAAACCGTCATGTTTAGTTCTAAAATTGTTTTTCAGGACGTAATTAGATTTTTGAACAAGAAGGAAATGAGGGAGAACAATTTATAGGCTACAGTTTTGGTGATTTTATTTAATAGCGCAGAATTTGACATTTTTGAATGAATGAATGAATATGCCTAACCAGATCTGTCTTCACATATAGACATTTGTTAATATAAGTTAAGTTAATAGTCACATCTGTCTATCCATTCAGGGCTCATAGAAAAAGCAGGCTTACCCTTTGTGAACCAAACTCCTACTGTCTAAGTAAATGCATGAAGGAGATGGGCAAATAAAGGTTTTGTTAAAACAATTAAAAATATATATATTGATGATAATTGTGAACAATTTGATGCTCACAAGCAGTAGACAATAGCTTGCCATTTTTTGTTTTGATATTTCTAATGGATTTAAAGAAAGGGTTTGGGTCATTGTACTCTAGAAATGTTACAAGACACAAAAAACTGCATAAAATTGAAAACACATTTGAATACAAAGAAAAGTATAAGCAATATTTAGAATAGTGTTTGTTCAGAAAATGTCAGATGGTGAGCATGTAATCCAGAACAATTTTGTTTATGCTATATTACCTTTAGTGCAGATAAATACTATTTAGTGCATTCATTAATAAAATACAACTTTCTATGGCATCAAATTGTCCTCTTCAATCAGAAGCAGACACCATCACTAGCTTCTTCTGGGCTGTCACCGTCGGCTCCTTCAGACAGGCATTCCTTCAAAAATAAAAAGACAAAAAAATCACTATCAACACATTTGATGTCATTAGAAGCATTAAATATGGGTAAACAAAGGAACATATAATATAGGCTCACTAGTGACAGCAGCCTAAAGGGATTCAATGAAGTGAGTTGAAAGAAACAACAAAAATAATTCAGATTTTTAAAATACTCACAGACAAGAGCTCCCAATCCAATTCTGTAACACAGATATGGAAAACAGAACAGACAGAAATGTGGACAAGAGAAGCATGAATCACAAAAGGCAAAACAAAACACTATGAATCTGCAAGACGGTTTTCTGATTCTAAGACATTTGATATGTTTCAATATGAACATAGAACACATGTTCATGTTTGTGTGTCTTTTATTTGTTTTTTCAGAAGGGTGGAGTGTGGCATACTGCATATTCATGCTACAGATACAGCCATATCATGCAACATTTGGGAAAAGTTTAGGAAACCACCAAGCCAAAAATATGAAACAACACCCTGAGACAAGAGATGATTCCACAAGTTTTCCATGTAAAATCATCAGATCACACCTAGTTAGGGGAATGCAACAACATGGACAGCAGAGGGAGCAGTGGCACTGATTATAAGACCCAATGACACTACTGTCACTAACTGTCACTAACTTGGCTTGGCCGTCCCTCTGGCATCAGAGCGGCAGGAGTGGGAGCGAGGGGCAGCCAGGGCTGGTTCCCTGCGCTGTAGAGCCTGGGACGCTTGAACTGGTCGTAACTGGACATGGGAGTGTAACTATTCCTTCGATGAATGAGAGAAGGATCCCTTGGCATGGTTCCCTGGTAGGAAGTGAGATACCACTGGGATTAACAAAAATATGGAAGTAAAAAAACATGCATACAGAAGAGCTGGGATCCTTAATCTTAGAGATATGCTGTATACAGTATAGGGACTGGAAATAATATGAGCAAACCAAGGTGGGATGAAGCCATGCTCAGCATTAGGCATTTTGTTAGAGCCAAGGCCAGGCTTAAGTAGTTTTCTAATAATCAGTGACTATTGCATGGCTAATGCATTGACCTAACAGACATTACAAAATCAATCAGATTTTGATTTAGAAATATTTTTAATATAACTTATTTAGTTAATACCTTTTTACAGTAATAAATAATAAAAGCACTCTGAAGCACAACCCGGTTTGACTTACAAGTGGTCGGTCGCGGTGTGTGTTCACTGCCTCCACATTTAAGTAAAACATATCCACTTTGCAACCTGAAAAATACCGTCATAGACCAATTACTAATACTACAATGTCCTACTGTAGTATTGACGTGATGATTTGTTTTTTCATACCATATGCAACAGGAGTGAGTTTTAGCACTGTGTGCAGTGGGCATTTCATGTAAGGTAGATCTTCTGTAGAGTTATTAGTTACTCAATAATTGGGAATTTAAAATGTTCATAAAAATCAGGTTATGTGTATCTGACCTGCACTTTTATCCAGGAAGTAAGCAAGCAGACAGCGCATCACAGCCTGGTGGCAGATGACCAACACATTGCCTTGTCTCTCCAGCTCCATGATAACAGGCTCCAGTCGCTGGACCAAGTCTTGGTAGGACTTAAGAAAGAAAAAAAACTATTATATAGTTTTGAAGGGGCCATATTTTGATATGGTTGACATAAGCACCTCTCCGCCTGGATACCGATAATGGTATTTGTCCTGGTCCCTCAAAGCAAACTCCTCTGGGACTGTTTGCTGGATCATCTCATAGGTCATCTCCTCGCATACACCCTATAGGAGTTAAAACAGAGCACACTCAACTACAATGTGAAGCCCCTTAATATAAATGTATATACTTACAATACATATTTAGTAAAATGCTAAAGTTTGTGTATAGTTGCTGCTAACTGCAAAGTTTATTAGTTGGCTTTGATGAAGAAAAAACATAACAAAAGTCAATTTTGTATGATGCAGGACCTTTGATAACTAAAATACTAACAGCATCAATTTCATTAAGTATCTTCCACTGTTCATAGGGCACCCCCAGCTCCTCTGCTGTTTGTATGGTCCGCCTCAACTGGCTCGTCCAAACTTTCAAATCAGGCAACTTCTGTTCTTCAATGAAGTCACGCAATGCATGGGCAAACTGGAGAGAAGAGACAATTTCTTTAAAATTACCAGAGAAATACAAACCTGGATCCAAACTTAATAAATGGATGAGCATCTTGTAACTAGTTTCTGGCAACATTTCTGTGAAATAACTTAAATCACCGCATTGATTAGGAGCACATCCAGCAGTCTGCTTTGTTGTCACAGCCTTTTGTTGCCGAAAATTTTATTTTATCAATACAATTTTAAGCTACTGTAAAGTAGAATTGATGGTGCAAGATTGTGCGTGAATCATGTTTCTATAATGTCATCAGAATTGGAGTTGGAATTCACTATATAATATACAGTAAAATCACAAACATTACTGTTCCTTCACCTGTTTCCCTCGCGGTGACAGTTCAGAGTCTCCTCCGATCCTTCCCTCTAGGTTGTGGCGACTCTCTCCGTGTCGGCACAGGTAGATGCAGTGTGAGTGCACTCGGATGTTCATGAGGTAGTACACAATCTTACTCTGGATGTAGTCCTGCACCCGATTCACCAGGAACCGCTGGCCAACGTTCATCACTTTGATAAAAGACCGGTCCCTGCAGGAGAGACGCATTGTGGTGATGGTGGCATTTTATGGTGGTTGGTATCCATAGTGTTACATTACCGCCATTCTTTAGATTTTATTCTTTAGACTCTATTCTTTCGAGAAAGAGAGCGAAAAAAAGAGAGAGAGAAAGATAGAGAAGGAGAGAGAGAAAGAGAGAGAAAGCATTGTGTAGTTTGCTGTCTATTGTGCAGCAGAAGAACTAAATGATTAAACTCATTTAATACTAAAGTTTAAGAAAGAATAGAAAAAAACATGCAATTTAATATAAAGTAAACTTGAGAAGAATAACTTGGGACTCAATGGAGAGAGCACTACTCTTTGATTAGAAGACTTAAGTTTGGGTCCAGCTCAATGCAGTCATTTGTCAAATATATCAAGTGACTAGGCAAAGGATTCCACTCGTAATGTGTTTTAGTTTGACCCGTGGATATGTTTATATAATAATGCACTATTTGCATCAGGTTCATTTCCTTTTTTAGCAGGATGAATAAAAAAACTCAGTGTTTCCTATTAATAGAGACTATGGTGACCCCCCCATAGTCTAATATTCACCCACATATTAAAACAAATTGAGCTGATATATAGAATGTTAAAAATAATACTTTTTGGTTGTTGTATTATTATAAATATATATATGATATATAAACTATAAACTGTAACTTTATCTAATCTTTAATCAGTCCGGTTTTGATTAGTAGAGGCAATAAGTGACTTATTTACATCAAAGGTTATTCAATAACAATTGCCTGTGCCACCATAGAAACACTGAAATACTTTTTGCTGTCTTACTTGTCATAGTCATCCGGATCTAATGGCTGGTATGTCACCTCGTAACACTCAATTCTTTTGAGAAAGTCGTCCATCACTCGTTCCCGGTGTCGTTCAGGGTAGTCTGGACTTGACACTTTCACTTCCTGGAATATGAATTTCAAATATTTAAACACTGGGCCTGTTTGCCTAACACTTTAGTGCTGCTAAAAATAAGTACGACCTCATGCGTTAGACCTCATGCGTTTGACCTCATGCGTTTGACCGCAACAAAAAGTGACATTCAAAAGTCTTGTACATGACGTATGATCGTACCAAAATATTAGCAGCAATAACCTCTGGATCGTCACACACAGACTCCACAAAGAACACCTGTCACAAAGGGCACACGGTTCAGACGCCGACACGGCTAATTATAACCAAAGTCCCATTTTTCAACACATACATACCTTGAAAGCGTTTTCCTGAACGAACGCTTGGATCAGGTCTCTTCGTTCTCTTGTCGTGTTTGTGGCATCAAATACCTTCAATAATCCAAATCATACATAATAATAAAAAGCAATAAATCACATTAAGATGAAAATAAAACGTTTGCCCTTACTGCAATCTGACCCCCCTCTTCTGTTAGGTAAGCCTTCACGTCCTTTAACGCTATCAGTGCACACTGTCTGCAAAAAGAGTTTAATTAAAGTAAAACATTTGATACATTTCCTACCTCACTGCAGTTTGAGGCAGGATTCACAGGCCTCCAGCTTTAGAGTAACAGCTGTGCCATGCTCAAATCTGGGTCATGGTGTTACAGAGAGGAACTGTCAAGAGTCTGACTACAATATTTCAACTAGGCCACAAAACCACAGCACTGATTCCATGTAATCGGTGAGTAACTTATTGATTCTTGTCAAAAAAAAAGAAAAAAAAAAGAGCTTAGTCACTGATGCCGCAGCTCAAAACAGCAGCATCATCACTCCAGGGCAAAAGAAGGATACGGTGACGCTGCTGCACAATGTCTGCAACTTACTTTCGTATCCTCATGGCTTCTTGGTTGTCGTGGCGAAAGAAATCATAGGATTTATAAGCCCGAACAGCCTCTCTGCGGTACACGCCCAAGTTAAACACTGCAGGATTGCAAAACAAATCTGGTATAAACAATCTATGTCACGCAAAATCGTCTTGCAGTGAAAAGAGCTGAAATGTCAAACCCTGATGCATATTTATTGACATACAAACAGAAAACTAAACGTAAATAATATAACTAACATGTTACATAACCTGTTCTCGATACATACCAAATTCAGATTATGGCTACACGCTTGGTACTCCAGCGATGATTCATTTTGATATTCACATTTGATCATTCAGAAATTTTAAATTAATGTTAAATTAATACCAAGAAAAATGCTTAATATTCAATATGGATTTGGATAAATGCTGTTGATATGGAAGTATGGAACACCCTGCCTATTGCCTTTCATATGTTGATTATTTTAAAAAGCAGCTGAAACTTTAGGTTAACTTGGGTTTCATGTCTCTATTCTTTATGGTAATTTGTTTTTATTGTCTTTTAATTGCACTGTAAATGATGTGATTTACATTTATTTATGAAATTCATACTTACTTGTCCTTATATTCAGTTTTGACACTTGCACAGATGAGATCTAGTTTTGATACTTGGTTTAGTGTAATTTTAGTTTAGTTTTTTTACTTGAACCGTCATTTATGTCACACAACACGATAACGTTTTGACGCTTGTAAACATACTATAATATTTTTCATGTAGCTCACCGGAGAAATCATGCACACCTTTAAAATATATTTGAAGAACTTTAAAACTTTCTTGAAGGCGTTGTGTTTCAGTGATAAGTTACACAGATGAAATAAATATAAATGTATCGCATGGCAAGTGTTACCTTTAGTGGGGACACCAATCCAGTTGAGGTAACGTGTGAGTTTTTTGGACATGTACGTTTTGCCCCTGGCCGGTAGTCCGATCATCACAATGACGGTTGGAGAATTGGTCATGTAGGACGCCCAGGCTACAAAAGACAGAAAGGAAAGATAAGCAAGGCCTTCACTGTTTACAAGAATTACGTTATGTGTAAGTGCTGGAATAGACAGGAGTTGGCATGCGTTTTGTGGTCAATGTGTCTGATTACAGTGCGTTTTATGACTACATTTTTAATTAATTGCCTACAAACCTCTCTATTGTCAGTAAATAATGCAGGTGTCCTACCGTAAAGTAACTTTAAAACCATTTATCAATGCTTGGTCTAGTGTTACACACCTGCAGGTTGGTGAAATCTAATCAAGGGCCGAATCACTTACAACATTTTTTCTCATTCACTCTCATGTCTGCTCTCTTCCCTCTCTCCACTGAGTTTGCAGGACTAGAATCTGTGTGAGTGTCGGACATGTCTGAGGTTCAACGGCACATTTTCTGATCTGAAATAGAAGAATATAACAACAAAGGTCAATTCAATGCAAGATAAAATGTGATTTAGTATATTTCTGCAAGGATCTGACAAAAACTGTACCAGATATCCATGGGTTTCAGAATTATAAAACAAAATTATTATAAAAAACAATGTCTTAAAGGGAAAAGCTCTCAAAATGTTGCATTTGCTGTAACGGGTAGCTGCCCACGATATGAATCTGCTGTGTGCGTGAATGTTTGGCGGTCGGAGGGGCCGATGGCGCAAACTGGCAGACTCCGTGAGTTTACCCCAGGGCAGATATGGCTACAACGATGTGGGCTGTGGAGTGAATGGTGCAATATTGTAACCGCGTTTGACTTTGAGTGTCCAAAAAGCGCTAGCCTATATAAACCAAATGCCTTACATCTGCCCCGTATTCATATCCCGCATAACCATTGGAACATCATGCATCATAATATGAATACAGCGTTATGGTTTTACCTGAAGCCTGGTCGGGGGTCCTGCGTCCTTCTTCACCGCAGTGCGCGCACCCCGGGCACAGTTCACACCTCTGCCTGTCCTTGCAGAGTGACCACTGTCCGGACGCGCTGAAGGTGTGCAACTGCAAGTGTGCAACGCGGCGCTGGGCATTTTACCGTAATGTTTGCAATAGAATCACCCCTTTGCGCAAGTGCGGAGCCAGACTTCACAAAAGCAGTAAACCTACCTACTAATGTCATAGATCCATGCTACGTACAGTTTAGGTCATTGTTGAGGCGTGATGATCATTATGCACTTTGATTATTTATCAGAGATGTAGGCCTAATCAGGGATCCAGGGAGAGAGATCCTGTAAGACCACCGTACGTGTTTCATAGCTTGAAAAAAGAATATTGAACTACTCAACTAGTTCTGAGATATGTAATTACATTCAAAGTGCTACGAAAAGACCATGGAGAGAAACCCTCATGTCAAAACTGCCCTGGGTTTACATCATAATAAATGAATACACGATAAACATTTGTCAAAACCTTTATTTAACCAGCTTGCATTCATGGCATATAAAGTCTTCGAATTTCAGTTAAAGTAACATATAAAGTACCGTCAGATTAAAAAATAAATACAGTATTTATGTTTCTTTCAGCATTCTCAGTCCTTAAGCAAAATAATATTAACAATAACGACATTGCACAAGGTAATATCTGCACATTTATTCCTTTTTCTAACATTACATATCTTTAAACTTTAAAATGTACAAGAAGAAACGCCATAAATCCTAAACAAATCCCTGCCATAACACCACTTGCACACAAACATATTTACATACAAACATATGGTCATAGTTATGCATGGGGTTAGAGACAGTGGTAATGGAAAGTGCACCAGTTGTAGGTCATGTGAGTGGTTATCGGAGCATCAAAGGCTTTTCACAGGAAGTTGGAAGGCACAGACATTGTGTCAGTAGGTTGGCACACATTTGTAGATGGATGAAAAGCACATGTGGTCTCATCTCCAGTGTTCCTCTGATAGTGGTTTGCCCAATTCACTTTAAGACTTGATTTTCCAAAGCTGAGGAGCAAAAACATAACATTATAAATTCTAGCAGAGTAATAGGTTGAGATGCTGCTTAAAGCACTTACTTATAGCAATATTGTGAAAGAGAATCGATTTAAATAGTTAAATTGAATAGAAAACTTATGCATTTTGTAGTTGTAACATGTAGATTAATTAATTGATTATACAAATTAGTGAATTATTTCAAAGCCATTCCCTTTATTAATGCCAGAGGGCAGTATTATGCATCTTTATTTATTCTTCTTTAAATGGTTTTACATATGAATAAATATTTCTGAAACCTGTGCCTGTCATTGAATAATAAATATGAAACCGTATTTACTCTGATGTTGAATCCGAGCAGGTCACTGACCACCGCTGAAACGGCCGACAGAATGACCACTTTGGTGATGTTGTAGATTAGCGGGTTCACAGTCAAACCCAAAAGTCTGAATGGAGTATCCAGCTCCTAGAAGAGATAAGCCGTATTTAAGCGTACTTTCAGTGTTTCTCAAACTGTAGTGGTACACAGGGCATTCTGCTCTTTGGGTATTTGTTATATTTACAGACAAATCTATGGATATTTCTTGGTTAATCCTCATTTAGAATTACATGGTTAAGTCTAATTTAAGTCCATTGTATTCCAGGGTTTAGATCTAGAGGTACTCGGAAATCCAAATATTATTTTAGGTGGTACTTGGTGTGAAAAGTTTGAGACTCACTTCTTTAGTCAATGGTACATATTAGTATAAATGTTAAGTATTATCAAATGCAAGCCTACCTTCATTAGTTTTGTTGCCAGCTTCAAAACATTGTTTACGATATTCAATTCTTCTTTCTTGTTGGGTTTTTTCTCCATCTTCAGATACAAATTAATCTGGAATAACAGCAGCACATAAATGACTATAACCGGTAATGATTTCATGCGGCTGGTGTTTTGAATTGTTTTGTCACCTGCTCAGTGAGTAGAACTGAGGAGTTGCTGTACTTGCTATTTGTCTCTGAGCCTAACGTAGCAAGTCTCAAAAGAGAGAGGAGGAGCGAGGGACCCCACACAACGAGCTCCCAATTTGTTAGAGACTCCAGGTACGTCTTATGATTGTGCAAAATCTAAGGAATAAAACATTTTATTTAGTCTTTAAAGCAATTCTATACAGATTGTAGGTGAAATATACTACATCACTGACCTGGGCGCAAACAATGAATGAAATGGAAAGTGCTAAAAGGAATATGGTGGAGACAATGACGTCAACAGAGCGCTGAGGCCCTCTTCTCTGCGATAAAGAAATGCTAAAATATTTGAGCAATCATGAAAAGAATATGGGCAAATTAGGTTGGTACGTACTCTGAGAAAAGAGCGCAGAGCCAACCACATCTTAATGTTCTGCACTTTCTTCAGTCGGAAATGAGGGACCTCTGACTTTTTGGCCTTTCGAGCTGAGGTTAGATGGCTGAAGAACTTGGCAAATAAAAGTCTCTGTAAACAGAAGAAAAGTGTAGATGGGAAAGTTATGAACATGAAAATATAAAATGGGTTTAATGCTGTGTATAAGAGAAAATAAAAATGATGGGAGATGGTTTGCTTCGCTGGAGAAGCAAGTACAAACACCCTCTCACCTGTATATATGTTCTTTCAGCCACACACATCATGAAGAAAAATAGTCCAGTGAGGCAGATTCTTTGAACTGTAGTGATAAAGTAAAAGACATAGGCTTTGGCATCAGGTGGTCCCACTGCCATCTGCAAAACCTCAGACAGGGACAGAGTGCTGAGGTTGGAAATGTCTAGATACTGAGCCAGTCGAAAAGCAAAAGGAAGCAGTGCCAATATGACTGTAACTCCTCCACCAAACATCAGATAACCTACACCCTGCTCCACTGTCTTCACCTGTAACACAAAAAGCAAATGTGTGACACAAAGGGGCATCAATTAAAATACATTATTGTAAACAAATCTCTTAATTGAAGTGTGTACCCGTGTTAGGATGATTCCACTCATCTCCAATACTGACATGTCTGCCTTCTTACACTCGCCCTGTTCCCAAATAATGGCACTAACTTTGTCCTTTGATGGATGACAAGCTTGGAGCCATGACAGTTGGTTCTATGGGGAAGAAAAAGTAAGAAACCACAGAATAATATTCCATTATATTACTTAAATACTAACTGTGAGGCAACTATGTACTAAAAGCCATTTACTCAAATGAAACAGCTGGGGGCGCCATTGTGTAACAAAGAAAAAGCTAAAGTTGAAGTTGAAGCAAAGGTATGACAATAATCTGTCAAAAGCTCTAAAGTTAATTATACAACAACAGGCTCTTAATATATTTTCCACATGATTATGCTGTTGTATTTAAAAGTGCACAAAACACCAGTATTACAGTATCATTCTTACTCCTGTGACGCTCTGATGTAGGCTCTCATCATTGCTGCTCTGTGAGGAGCTTTCCTGGAGGGCCATGGCCCCTCCACTGTACCTCGCATTGGCTTCACTGTCACTGCTCGCTGTGGACGCAGTGTCTGGGCCCTGCAGAATTTCCTCCCACATTGTGTCATCAGTGTCTGAGGCAGGACGACAGTCTACGTTTGGTTTAAGACGCTCCAGCTCTTTCGGCATCTTGTCAACAGACGGCACATTTCCATCCTGAGGCTTCTGAAAATAAGTAGCGTTCAGAAATGTTGTACAATACATTCAAGTGTTACATTTGTACACACCTGAGGTCTCATAGCAGGTTTACAGTGAGACTTTACATTTCTTCTTCTGACAGAAAACGTTGTATTTGTTGATTTACCGTCTTCTCGATCAGGTGGTGAGCCCTCCAGTGATTGTACCGCATATTCTTCGTCAGTGGACAACTCATCAGAAGCTCCAAAGCCACACTTATTGTTGTTCTGATAGAAGATTATAATAATAACAACGTGCAGTGATTATACCTTAAATGTGTTAATTTATACAAGTAGAAGTAAACACCTCCTTTTTCTTGTCAGTCCCGTCTGACCCCTCTGGTATTGGGACACCCCCACTGTCATTCTTTTCCTCAGACTTTTTGGGACCTTTGCTCTTCCTTGGCCTTAGAAAGAAAAAAACATTCCATGATGTCACAAAAAAAGCCAGTGTACTGTGAACAATATTTGGGTTAGAGGCCTTTGGGTTAGAATGCTTTTGTGTAGTCAGTGGATTTGTGTCTGAGCCAAGTGCAAATGTGTGTTCAGCGACCAACAATGGCGCCCTACCTCCTTCTGCGAGCTGGGCTGGTTGTGTTGCTGGCAGCTGGACTGCCTGAAGGCCACCGGCTGGACTCAGTCGACACGATTTGGCAGTGCACAGTCCCAAGCAGTAGCATGAGACACATGGGTCCAAACACCTCACTGGCATTTGCCCCAGGGACGTCCAAATACAGCACCGCTGTAGCAACTGAAAAGTGCAGAAAACAAGATGATTCATTAGTTAGGCCGACTCAATTGAATGTCTCGATCATGATCATTTTGGGGTTATTCTGATGACAACTATACAAGGACGATATCATGGTAAGAATGACCTTAACATTAAACACAAATGAAATATCGCGTCATACACACATTTACACTGCAATTTTTATTACACATTTTGGAATATATCCAAAACAACTACAATATTAGTTACCATTAAGTGATCAATATAAACGGGATAGCGATGATATCATTTGGATTCTGTTGTCTTACACTTTTCAAACGTTGATTTTGTCGACAAACCTTGCGTTAAGTAGAGTGCGAGTATACATATGGAGACAGACTTGGAGGTCACCTGGATCCACCAATGAAAGAAGAAAGGAAAGAGCAGCACTCGCACCAAACCCTTCCTCGTCAAGGCTGTCCAAGGAAAGTCTGGTTTTGCCTTGCTGAATGTTGACCCTATCATTGTGAAATTAAGTAGGCAATGTTAAAATGATTACAAGCCATAACAGATGAAAAGCATTTACATGTTGAACTAACATATGTTGATTAATGTGCACAGTCCCATATAAAATAAAATAAACATTCCACAAATCAGACATAATTACCTCGTACTAAATCAACATCTATGAGGTCTGGTTTGATGTGGCAGTTCTTCTTTGGTTTGGTGTCCAGTCCCTGGCCCGATAACAAATGTTCTTTGTGTCACACACATGGAATAAAGCACCATGAAAATTAGACATACTAATAATAACTTTATCTTACCTTTAAATCACCTTGTTGCTCCAAAGACTTCTCCCAGATTTGCTGGTCATAGGCACCAATCTGTGAGAACGGCACTGTGAACTCTAGCGATGTTACGGATGTACAAATGACACTAGTCTCTGAAGAGCTGGTTTATATTTGGATAAATCCACTGTACAAACATTTACAAATGAATTTCATCTTAATCATTAGATCCTATTAAGTACCTTTTCCTGATACCAGGCTATTCGGGCCATTGTATCGTTGACTTTGAGCTCCTCAAGTCATTTCACAGCAGAGACGGACCACTTCTACTGAAAATAAAACCGGGTAAGCGAACAACACAAAGAGACACAAAGCCGACAAAGCTATGAATATACATCGAAACCTAGCTTATAAACGGTAGCAACAAGACGGGGAAACCTGCAAACAATAGTAGTAAGACGAAAAGCTTCAAATGGAAATAGCGTCGGTAACTTACCTGATGAGGAATGGGCTTGCGTTACTTGTCAAAACTTGAAATCGGTGATAAGTAATCATCACAAACGTATTCATGTGACTTTAATCGTCTCGAAATTTGGAAATGTAGATATTAGCGCTACATTTATATGAACATACACACCGTGAACATTTAATCATACATTTTCAATATTTAAAAAACTTTCCCAATCGTCAACTTCCCATTTCCGGGGTTTGTTTAGCAAAATATACAGTAGAATTCTTCCCTCATTTTTGTACTTCAGGCTTCACGCACCCTTCAGTGACTGCAGACGCGTGTTTTTACTTCTTGTTAAGTGATTGTATGAGCTAATAATTGAAAAATACTTATATATTTATAGTTTATTATTTCTGTTTGCTTATAATAAAGCGTTAAATATGACTGAGGTCTACGTTCTGGCCAAAACACCAATCAGAGTCACTCATTATAGAGACGTTACATTTTATTTTGTTTTCAATATAATTTATGATGAGTAGTATTATTAAACATTAAAATGTTGCAATGATTTAAAATACAAGCCCTATATTATATACATTGAACATGAGTTGGCTCATTTATTTTATTGTGGGTTAGTGAGGTTTATATTTGGTCATCAATGATGATGATTAAAGGTGCACTATGTCATGTTTCTGGTGGATGCTATTGCTTTGCCTCAAATCGTTTTTTAATAGTATTTTATTCAATACTGGTGTTTTTACTGCTGAAAAGTCTCTTTATCTAGAGATCCATGAACAAGGTCGCATCTCTACAGATCTGACCTGTAACTGGCCTAGTGATGACATCTTTTTGTCTCCATGAAGATAGATAAGTCTAATGCCATACTGTGGAACATTCCTGGCAAAGCAATAACATTGCACGGATCAAGTATTTGGCCCTCAACAGTAAAGTTGCATAGTGGAACTAAAAAGAGTAG
Organism: Chaenogobius annularis; assembly: GCA_015082035.1. Taxonomy (NCBI): domain Eukaryota; kingdom Metazoa; phylum Chordata; class Actinopteri; order Gobiiformes; family Gobiidae; genus Chaenogobius; species Chaenogobius annularis. The sequence goes on from BJKM01000466.1 coordinate 246,982, forward strand.
TATATATAACATAAAACATGTAGACTCATTTATAAACCAAATAAGTTTGTATTTATTTTCAGGTCACAGTTCACGCTATTTACTACTAATTGTCACTTCACTAGACTCCTTTGTGTTTCCCGATGGTTGTTCCTGCTCTGCTGCACATATAATTTTGGCCTTAACTTTCTTGTTTGATGAAATAATAAAATATGGACTCAGAGAGGCATAACAGGAAGAAAAAAACACCCTCATGTCAGCCACTACTGGCGACACCTTTGGCACAGTCAGCATGTAGATCCATATGACATTATCTATTCCAAAGAAAACCACATAGAGCACTACCAACGTCACCACCGTTTTGGCTGCTCTGGTTTCCGCACCCTGAGAGCGCCGGATGCCCCTGACCTGGCGACTGTGGCGGTGTAAGAGAAATAGGATGTAACCACTTGACCCCAACATGAGCGCAACAAAGGCAAAATCCCTCACAGATACAGCTATGCCATTTATAACATAGGATAGATTGTCTCTGAAATCAACGTGGCAGAAGCCTAGATTGAGAGTGAAGGCTGGGACAGTGCCGTTGCGTGGTGCCATGGAGAAAAATGGGGCAGCGATGCAAATGGCCATGTTCAGGAACCACAAGCCTGCAAATGTGGGCAACACAAGAGAAGGTAGAGCTGGTTTTAACCTGGAAAGACGAGGGCCAGCAGGGGCAATGGTTACACCTTGGAACACACTCAACATACAGGTGATGCAGACTGATAAGGCGCGCCCGATTCGATAGGCGTAGATCACCACCTTGCAGCCGGAATCGTTTAGGAGGTCCCGAAGGCCAAACACAGTCATAGTCTGGGGGACGCAGCGGGTTAGGAGCAGTAAAAGGTTGGCAAAGGCGAGGTGGCAGAGTATCATGTCCACAGGGAGAAGCTTGGGCTCGGAGTAGATAATGTGGGCATAGGCCAACAGGACGACAGAGTTCCCCAAAATGCCCATTCCAGTCTGTAAGAGGAAGGAGACGCCTTTGATGGTCACGCAAAGATCCATGATGCCAAATCTGCAAGAGCAATAATAAATACTGTAATAAATGATTCCAACCAAGTTAATTAGTTAATTACACAAAGACAATGAGGAAGAGAGTCTTACCAATTACACTTTAGAATGCAAAATGAACGTCACACCACCTAGTTATTATGTTGTTTATTTATTTTTTATTTAAAACCAACATATTCCTTTTAGAATGAAATGAACATAAAAAACTATACTAGACCTCTGTTTTTTTAATCATGTTTTTTCACAGAAGAATTTACACCTAATGTATTGTTTGAAAAAATACTTCCTTTTTCTTTCTTTTTTCATAATAAGAAGAATTGCAAATCTGAATCTGTATTCTATTCTGCAACATAATTGAACTAAAAACAATATCTATGACTGAAAATAATAACCTCACCTGAAGTGGTCAATGAAGCGTGAAGCAGGTAGATTAATGGGCCATGTAATTTCCATTTATATAGTCTAACACTTCCCATGAGAGTGCCAGGAAATATTAAAATGTTCAACCCACAGAAGAATAGCACCAAAAAGGCACTGTACTCAGACCGAGTTTCATGGGAATAGGCAAAAATGTGCGTTTAATTTGAGACTGCATTGTAAGATTTCCATGCATTAAAGTTAACATAAAACATTAGTTACTATTAGTCTCTACAAAATAACCACAAATAATTATCCTGCAATCAATTGTGCTTTGTAATTCCATAAAGAATATAAAAACACTGATCCGTGCGTAATAAATGTTCATCTTAATTTTTATATTGTCCTTGCTGCCTGGTAGTCGAGTAGTCAAAGCAGCAGGACATGCCAGGCTCTGCGTTGTGAGACTGATTTTTGGCTCTGACAATTTGCTGAATGTCTCCCTGCTCTCATTCCCATTTCACGCTACACTGTCCTAATAGTAAAAAAGCCTGATGGGCAAAGAAATCCTTAAAAAATCACAGAAAGATTATGTACATTGTAATGTTATTTTTAGCTGATGTTTGTTTACCACAAACTGTCCAAAATGTACTTCAGCTGTAAAATAAAATCACTCTAACCATTTGAACAGTGATGCAGTGGTCACTGGGCATACAGCAACTCACTATTCTTTCCCCTTTATTCTGTCTGACTGTAGAGGAAAACATGATCTAAATATACTTTCCAAAAGCAGTAGCTTACATAAGGTTGCTTTCCAAAATGTTATGCACACAAAACATTGTTTTTATATTCGTATATATCTGTTATATTCTTTGTCAGAACAATGCAGCCAAACAAGCTACTTCCACGTTGATAACGTCCATGACAGCAGCACTGACAGGCCATTGAGATAACACATGTAAATCTATGTAAATACACATCTTGACTGAAATGTCCTTGATCCTAAATTTTCTTCTGTATGAGAGGATGTCAATCTTCAGACAAATTAAACTGCGCTCGTCCTGTGACATAAACACAGAGTTGGCTAACCCCTGCAGAGACAACAGTGTACAGTTATTGTTGATGCCAAAGCAGCCTGATGATTCCTTGAATAAGCCATCAGGAGGCTTTTAGATGCTCAGCTGGTGCTCTGGCCTCCTCCTCCACATCCTGGGAGTATGTTGAAGACACAGAGGAGTGAGGCAATTAGGCCATAACAATGAAAGCCTGTGCTAATTGGGGGCACAGGGACACGCATTATTCATTCATGTCTTCAATGTTCATCACTGACATGCATTACGTCTGACATTCCCCAAGTGGTAACATGTTTTTGTCTTCATTTTAAAATGTTGACGTCCCAGTGGCCCGCTAACCCATTCCATTTTAAAGTTTTAACAGTGGACTTTGAGAAGTTTGAGAAGAAGTTATGTTCCTCATGGGATCTTTTCTGTAAAAAGGAAAGGGATCATTTGTTATTTTTCAATGTTTTTTTTTTTTTTTAAATGTTTACACGTTCAGAGAGCTAATTAAAATGGCATGTTCAAGCATGTTGCTCTCGAGGGAGGGAGTTTTATCCGCAGAAAAATCCAGGCCATTTTCCCCCGTGGCTAAGACATGTGTTCTGTTCAGTTTGATGATGTAAATATGTTTTTATCCATTAATAAGTTCAGGGTTGTTCATTACAGCGTCTGAATAATTCATTTAGGTGAAAGTTTACGTGTAAAAAGATAAATGTTTTATGCGCAGAAGCTTTGTTTACATATGATTTCTGCACGTTTAGGTATAAATATCACTTTTACATTCACTTTTTATTGAATCTAAGAACAAAAAAGCAATACAAAAATAAGGCTCAGAGAGATATACTTGATAACAATTGACAGTGACTATACTTCCTGGGTACTACAACCAGTACCGGATTGCGCATTCAACAGTGCATGTTTGTCTATGGCGTGTGTGTGTGCGCGTGTGTGTGGTGGTTCTAAGGACCTATTGTCCTTCCAGCAGTCAGGGCAAGGGTTACCAGCACCACACATGGAACAACTCTGTCAAGGCCTATGGGTGAGTGAAGCGCCAAAGGGCCCTTCCCCAGATGCTGGGCCTGCATCACGGTCTGGAGTGTTTGTGTACTGTGCCATCTTTTTAGGTTGATGGTAAAGGGGAATAGCCTTAACTCAGCCAGAGACAAATCCTCAAAAGAAAGGACAGAAGTACCAGAATTGATCATCAGTTATTCTGAAATAACACAAACAACTGGGCCAATACCGTGTCGACAGCTCATCCACTGAACCCGTTCTTGTGCCCTGGTTCTGGTCTTGTGCGTCTCCAGTGGAGGACAGTGTGGGTGTGAAACTGACAACTGTCTTTTCAAATTGATTGCATGAGTAAAAAAGTTAAGTGAGAAGTCAGATTAAACTAAAAATAACTTGTACATTGAGAGGAGATTGGGTTTAATCAGTGACAAGATTAACACTTCAATTGTTAACACTTCACAATTGCTTTTGCAGTACTCTAGCCTCATAGTCAATCCCCTTTGAGTGCGTTATCTTGTCTGTTTAGCACACAGCAAAGTGACAGATGGATGCAGTCATCAGGATTTATCTCAAGTAATTGGAAGCTGAGGGAAGAGAATCAATGGACCGTGGCAAACAAGGCTACCTGTTTATAAAACACACATTAGCTCACCCCTCCTAGAAGGTCTGTCAAATGGCTTGCATTTGACATATTACAAGAGATGGGAAGACATTATTTGTGAGGTATTTTGTCTCTGCTGTGCAGTGATGCCTTCTGAATTGTTTGTCCGCGGCATGCTCTACCTGTCCCTCACGGTGGTTGGTGTTCCTGGGAATGTTGCGGTAATTATGGCATTTTTGTTACTCCTCCACCAAGAAAACCGCCTGCTTCCCGCCGACGTCATTGTCCTACACTTGGCCTGTGCTAACCTTCTAGTTGTGGGTGTACGCTGTCTTCTGGAAACCCTTGAATCCTTCTATGTCACTAATGTCTTTACCAATGTGGGTTGCAAAACAGTGATTTTTGTCTACCGGACGTCCCGCTCGCTGTCTATCTGGTTGACATTTGTCCTGAGTACCTACCAGTGTTTGAGCATCAGCCCACCTGGTTCTCGCTGGGCTTCTTTACGTGCTCTATTTGCAAAGTATCTTGGTCTTGTTTTCTTTGGCTTATGGCTTATTAATACTAGCATGAGCTCGGCGGCCATTTTGTTTTCCTTTGGCAGCCAGAACACCTCCGCCCAGCACGGCATCAATGTTCAGTTCTGCTACGTCTACTTCCCCTCCAAACTCTCCATACAGGCAAATGGTGCAGTCCAGGTGGGGCGAGACGTTGTACCCATGGCGCTTATGACTCTAGCCAGTTTGATCATTCTTGTTTTCTTGTACAAGCACAGTCAACAGGTGAAGGGGCTTCGTGGGGGCAGCGGCGGTGGAGGCGGGGCAGAGCAACGTGCCGCCAAAGCCGTTGTAGCTCTGGTGACCCTCTATGTGGTTTTGTATGGGGTTGATAACGGGATTTGGGTGTACACTTTGACTGCAAAAAAGGCTATGAAGTCCTCTTTCCTGTCCGACCTGCGTATTTTCTTCTCCTCACTCTACGCAGCCCTCAGCCCGTTAGTCATTATTGCGTCCAACAGGAAGGTGCATGGACAGCTCAGGTGTCTGAGGACTGAGAAACCAATTGAGAAGGCGACAACTCTCTCTACAATATGATAGTATAGAAAGTGAAGAGAAGAGGAATGGACTGAATGGATATTTTGTTCAAATTTAAACTCTTTTGTTTAAGATTATGCTCTGAGTACCGAATTACCAAATTAATAAAGGGTTGTACAATTTATTTTAGTAAGATTAAAGAGTAACATTTCCTGCAAAAAAGTAAAATGTAATAATGCAGCTTAACCAAGAAAATGTATATAGTTTTTGACACGAATGTCTGTCTAATTTGTGCAATTCCAGTTTATTGAGTTTGAGTCACAATCTAGTATGTACTTGTTTGTATTTTTCCTTGTTCTGTGGAGCCGTGTTATGGGGTAATATGTTCAATGATGATATACTTTCCTGTGTCCCCACTCAAAGCAGAACAACTTTTTTGTAGCATAATTATTTTACAAGTGACAGCACTCTTGTGTGCAGGGGAAAGTATTGGTTTATTTGATTATTTTCTTGATGACTGCACTCAACACATTTTCACAATCAGGGACACAGGGTTTTGTGATGATTTCACTTAAATTCAAGGTCATTTCAAGTAGTTTCCCAGGCAAAATTGCTTGAATGATTTAATCTCCCAATGACGGAAGATTACACGTATTTTTAAGTAAACCTTTTATAGTTTATAACCAGACAGACATTGTATCTATAGTTTTCTCACTTATTTTTGATTGTGGTGTCAAATCGTTAAAAATGTTAATTGCGATAATGAAAATAGCTTGTTCAGTTTGTTGTACTGTATTTAATTTACTTGTCCTTTGCATTCAAAGTCTCCCCCCCAAACAAAATCATCTTTCTATTTTCACAAGGGGCTGCAAAGCCAATCTAACCATATAACAAACTTGCACAGTTGCATTACTGAGACTATAAGTAGTCAATCTAGAATAAAAATGTTTCCTGTAGTTGGTCTTTGAACCAAGAAAACTGTGTGAAAGGAGTTACCTTTTCTCTAATTGTCTACAATTAATCTGACGTAAACAACTTCAGGGCACAAGTCTGCACATGGATCCCTGCTAATCTTGCTTTTTGCTGTTTGTTTATTCGCGCATCTCCTTTTGTCATGAACTCTATCTAAAGGTCAGGAATGTATTTATTTTTGAAGGAGAAACTGACTTTGTGCAAGGGATAACTGCATCCCATTACAATACTTTAAAGATATAACAACATGAACAGTAATCTTTGCAAAACAATCTGAACATTACATGACAAGGACAAAAACAGTACTACAATAAAATATCACTTTACTGTGTAGTAAAGAAAGAGGTATTTACTTAGACATTCACGCTCAGTGAAATCAACTTCAGTCTGTGTGGTTTTAGAGGAAAAGCAGGTGAGAGTTTTGTGGATAGAGCAAGGATTTTCAGAGTCATTCTGTAATTGCAGTGTCTTTGAAAAGCAAGGGCATTAAGACAGGCTGAGGACATAACAACCTGGGTGAGTGGCAGTCCAAAAGACATAACAACATGGCTGCCAACACCGTGATGCCACAGTAAGTCTTAAGTGCTGCCCGAGTGATGTCGCTGGCTACAGGTAGAGGTGACTTTTCAGTGCTTGTGCAAAACTGGCAACAAAAAGTGAGTCCATTTTTTATTTATTGGAAACTATTATCACACAAATTACTTCAATACTCAGGTTTTAACATCTACAAACAATTCCTGAATTAAGTATTATATGAACAAAAGGTACCAAAGTGAGAATTAGTAAACATAGTAGTTGTAGCTATGTGATTTGCTTTTGTGCTCCTTTTAATAATTGAATAGATTGTATATATAAATCAGCATTGTTATTCATAGTAGCAGAAGTATCACTAGTGGCATTACACCATTTGGTAGAAGCACAAATAGCACAGTTTAGGAAGGTTACATCAAAGTTGCTACCTCTATGCGACTTACCCTTCACACCACTGAAATCTGATTGGTTTAGCCACAGACTCCGGTGGAATGAAGGATAAATCACACAGATTAAGGTCTTCATTCAAACTGACAGCGTTGACAAAGAGGGTTCCATTGCAGTGATGTCCGTCGTTCTGTTGAGACAAAAAAAAAAAAAAAATAGGATTAGTCCATAAAAAAGACAAAGAGGGTTCCATTGCAGTGATGTCCGTCGTTCTGTTGAGACAAAAAAAAAAAAAAAATAGGATTAGTCCATAAAAAAACTGGTTCAATTTTGAAAGTCTTCTCTCGAGTGAGAAGGGTGTGCCGGACAGGCCTATACCTGCACAAGACTTATACCCTTGCCACTTGAGCAAAAATGAATGCAGAAGACTTTCATTCCTCCAAGAACTAAAAAAATATATTTTTTTGCAAATACAGTTGTTTTCTAAGAAGCTCTATATTTGCAAACAGCATGCGTCTCACCAATCTGTTTCTACCAAATGAATCCTACCTTTACGCATCTATTTAATTTGCTGTTGTAACTTACCTGAACAAAAAAAAGATTAAAAAACATAAAAAATAAATGTGTCAATGAAAACAAATATTGCTGTCAAAGGGCGTCCACAGCTGCAGCAGAAACAATCCCGCCACTTCTCTTGTCTCCATCCTTTCTCCTGTCAGTCTGTTTACCTGGGCCAGATACCTGCATTTTTGTGACCCGGCTCCACCAATAGCAACGCAGCAGCTGTCACAAGTTCCGCCCACATCTGCACCTCCACACCCTAATATAGGCCTTTTTCACAGAGGAACTGGCGGGTGCCCCACCCCTATCCCCCTCAACAAAGAATCTCCACTTACAGCAACATATGAATGGCTATTGCAGGTTTACGTGCAAGGCCTGGAATGATGACATGATTAGACAAATTCACTGTTAACCATATGGTAATAAAGATTGTAGAGACATGCAGAGCTATTAATAAAGCTTTTTTTTGTTCTTCCTCTTAGCCGCAGTGCAACTTTCTGATGCAATTTCCAACTGATTCTTTTGACTTGGGGCTTCCTCTTTTGAAATGATATAGTATTAACATTATTTTGTGGATACAACATTTTCCTTTCCTGTAATAGGATGTTACCCAAGGCGTGTTTTTGTTTTTCATTTATTCCCAGTTTGGACGAGGTAACTTGGACTTTAACAATAAAAGGTTCTGACATTTGTAAATGAGCAAAAATAATCCCAATTTGAGACATTTCTGACACACAATTTCTGTTTCAAGAAACCATTTTACAATTTTCTTTCACTACCAATGCACAGTCGAGTTTCAACTTGCCTCGGAATGCTGCAGTGCATCTCTGAAAGGAGTGCTGCAGATTTACACCAAACCCAGTAAACATGAGGCAGTACTTTTAAATGACTTGTAATTGCATGCTGATTTCCAGAAGAAAAGAGTGCTTTTCCTTATTACTGTATGCAGGGAACTGAAGCCTTTTGGGGAGTTGGTTGGGTGCTAAAAATGGAACCAGGCAAAACATTATTTTAGATGTTAAAATTTCGACTTCTGAATTGTAAAAATGGAATTGCAAAAACAAAACAAAAAAGTGTTAAATGTGACCTTCTTTGCCCACCTCAATTTTCAGCCTCCAAGCATTTTGTAAGCTTTTCTAATCTCACGTTTTCAAACATTTGCAGTCATTTTGTTGTGCTGTTTTTTTAATATGCTAATTTTACTACAACCCAAATCAATAAAACTTTTTATTTAAGCATGAAATTATGTCATTGTTGTTTAGTTTACTTATAGGCATGTATACTTTAAGAAAATGAAACTTATGCTTATAATGTATGCAGCAACCGCCTCCACATTTAATGTTAATGTGCTATAATGCTATTTGTGGAATGGTTTTAGTGCTACTCGCACTGTATATAACATTTAGCTGATGTGCTTGTTCAAGAATTAATTATTGAAGATAAAGCTCTACATTGTGCAAGGCAATGGCATGCAAGTGTTGGTGTGATGGGAAAGCTGTTCTATTTCGACTAAAGTACAAAACCACATTTCAGGCCTCTTAAATTCTACTGAATCTACAGACTGATTACTTCCTGCTCTGCACGGGCGAGGACACAGAGGGAGCAGGGCTTCACCCGAGGCCCTGGGCTGCTCCCTGCTGTAACTGCACATCTCAGGTGAGATATGTGCTGCTCTGCCAGGACTTGACATGACACATCAAGCCTTGACTAACATGTCAAGAGAGTGACTCAAATATAAATGCTGAAAAAACAAGCAACTGAATGTGCAAGGATTTATTATGGTAATGTTACACTCAAATTCTTGGCTAATTTGTATCTTGGGTATGTTTTATCTTCTTTCGGGTATCATGCAAAGATTGAGATGAGTGAAGAAAGATACTAAATACATACACATAGATACAATGAAGTTCTCATGGCAAACCCTGACTGCAGCTCAAGCAAGTTGCAATTATTTTTAGTTTTTAAATGAAACAGAAATGTAAAAAATCAAAGGTTTTTCATGTTCCTTACTGAAATGACACTGTTCCTTCCTTTTATCATTGCTATCTTCCCTCCTAAGTGGAATTTTCCACACAGTTCTTCCCAAAGAACACTGAGGAATGCAGACAAGATGGAGCAGGCCTGAGGAGGACGCACCTCTGCACCAGCACTGGGTTAAGCCTGTCTGTGACCACACTGCCCAGTCGGTTTATTCATCCTGCAGGGAGGCTTTGGTGGGCTCTGACTTCAGCCATTGTAGCCCTTGGGCATGTATGATTGACAAAAAGATTCAACAAGCTTTCGTATGTGAGCTCTTTGAAAAACTACAGCCTTACAGCAGAATCAGAATCAGAAAGGGTTTATTGCCACTGTCAATGAACAAAATTCACAAACATAGGAACTTGTCTCGGCATTACTGATCAATAATAAAAACGACATATATAACATATAACAGCAATCATAATATGTATGGCTTTCATCCTCTCTTTCTAGGTTGACCATTCATCTGCCTTTTTAAACATTGTTGTAAGACTCACACCCTCACTTTTAATAACAGGTTTTTGAAATAGTAAAACATGCTTTGACCTACACCTGATGAGTAGATGCAGCTTTGAGCGGCCAGTGTGGTTATCTGTGGTCTTCAGGAAGCTTTAGTTCTCCAAATTACTAGCAAAGACTTTTACCACAGTTGATTGCCATCCATGCCTCAAAGCAGCAGAGCTTGTAAAGTTATACAACATGGGCAAGTGGTGACAGACATCTTCTATAGCTACAGATAGAAATAACGCTCCTGTGTCTCTTCTGAGAACAATCCCATTCTACCTCCATCTCTATAGTCAGTGTCAAATGTTCACGTTAATGTTCCATATGTAAACATCTTTTATATAGGTTCACCTTGAATGCACTTAAGTGGAGCAACTCTGAGCTAGATGACAAATTATATAGTGGGGATGTACAGTTACTGCGCTGGTATTTCTAAACCAGCGAGCGTCCATGTTTTTCTTCAGCCTGGAAAAAACTCAACATTCAGCGGCTTTCATCACCATTAGAAAGACAGTGACAAGAATGAGACATGTTCTAGTCCTGAGGTGGGCCAGTTCCCAAAAGATGCCAAATATTTGCCATCAGCACTGCTCTTGAATACGCTGCCCCCTGATGGTCACTTGTAGTCCTACTGTTATGAATCGCAGACTGCAGAGGCATCATATCCTTTTCATAGTCAGTTATTATTTATAATAATGCTTCTCATCTTTATTGCCTTTTGGGGGAATAGCAAAATTCCTCAGTCCGATGTCATTTCTTTTGTATGGCTGCGCAATTAATAAAATTTTAATTGCAAGTATATTATTGCTCTGATGATCAATTCCATTTTTTGTGAACGAGTAATTGAGAAAATTAAAATGATCTCTTAAGTACGTTCAATGCTTATGTACTATACATGTTTCCTTGTGTGAAAAAGTTGCTCATGGATCGTACTGTCACTTTTGGAGTACCTTCACAACAGTAAATGTCCTCTACTTTCATTTCATCTCTTCATTTTTGCTGGTACCCCACCTTCTCTCTTAGCAAAAGATTGTTTGAATAATCCTGCTTTCAATTATGATTTAATTCTGATCAATTCTGATCCATTCTGATCAATTCTGATTTATTTTTAACATTCCTGTTAATTTTTCGTGTGAGCTATATGTGCGGATAGTCTCTTTGTGAGGTTCGATAATATATATCCAAACAATAACTTTGGTATTAGTGTAGGCTACTGAAGTGACAAGCTGGACACGAAAGCAACATACATTCAATAACTGAATCCATTCTCATGATCCCTCATGGATGTTCCTGTGTCACTTGTGCATGCCTGAGTAAATATTGACCCGATGTCTGAGGGACAGACAATCGATGCAGCACCTGGCTCATACATGAACCAGACAACAGTTTTTTTTATTGCCTATTAAAACATGGAATACAAGTACAATGCACCTTTAGGAGACTTGTATTAATTTTCTATAATGATGAATGACATGTGCGTGTATTGCATGGTAAGATGGCATTTAAAAGTGTGAACATGACAGTGAAGGCCACAAGACAGATGTGCACAGCTGAGCTCAGCAAAATGAACAGAAGTGCGTTCTTAGCACATTATGGATTTATCAAGGCTAAAAGGGCCTTACCGGATGGATGAGGGCATGAACAGAGTGGCTGAAGAATCTGCCTCTGAACTGAAGATGTAATTGTAAGGACGGTTCATAAAGAATCATAGAGAACTAATGGAAGGCTGGTCAGAGCTTTTATCCATTCGTTTCACAGTGATGAAAAATGAGCACCGTTGCCACACCAATGACAATTCAAAACAAAATATTTAATCTGCTATATGATCAAACGTTTTTTAAATGGCACCTGTACTGTAAACAGGAAACTGAAACCCATGGAGTAGCAGTGGGTGGTATGCCAAAAAATATAGTACATCACAACACTTCATTGCAATCCTTCTGTCACTCACTCAGAGTATTGCTGAGGCTTACAAATGTGTTGGTGGAAAAAAGGGTCTCTGTTTGTGCATATCTGTATTCAAGAGGAAATGACTGAATCACGCTATGGTGATATTACTATTGCTTGCCCACCCTATTATTGCCCACCCTATTATCCAGCCCTACTGTGGAGCGCTTGCTGTTACCGATTTTAGGTTGGATTTGTTTGCATTGTTCATTAAAACAACCCTTAAATTATGTTATGTTAAATTGGATTATTATTTACATTGTGGCAATATTCTGGGTAAAATTCATGCCAAATCAGCTTTCTGAAATGTTAACCTTGACAAGATGTAAACGTATGATGTGCAGCAGTACAACGAAACTGACAAAAGTGCCACTACTGCAAAATTATATCAAAACATATACCTTTTTATTTGAGCATGCTAAGAACTTGTTGATGTGACTTCTTGTATCATTCTCAAGAGCTCAAAATGCTTAACATTCGAAACATGAAAAATGCACGCCAGAAGAAAAGCATAATATTATTAAGAGTAATGGAATCAATCAATCACTTCACCTCACTTCTGCTTCACCCTGGCCCTATGCCTGAACCTTGGAGTGTCTCCGAATCAGCGGTCCAGCCTCGTCCCACCACATGAGGAGAGAGAGGGGAAGGTCGCAGGCGCAGAGCACACTTGTCTGCATGCTGAAGACCTCTGCTGCTTTGGAGACACTGCTCTTTTCTATTCCCCACCATCTTTGAAGAAACAGCCTCTCTTTGACATCTTGACAGGTCAAAGTGTTTGTATTTGAACCTTTTGAGACTTGTCTTGGCTCGGGTTGCAACTAAGGTTTCTAATTTATGTAGAGCTTACGAGTTATCAGCAACGTAAGATGACACTGAGCACTGCAGTTCCTCTCTCTGAAACATGAAAATACATGTAGCTCTTAGATACCTTCGCTAGCAGATCTGGAGAGAGCATTGAGGTGTATTTGCATTAATAAAGCTGAGGAAACCAATGAGGAATCGACCAGTTCTTTAAAGATCACTTCATTGATTGAGCAGTAGAAAGCTTTGAAGAGTAGACCCTCTGCCATTTCTATAGATCAAAAGTGATACAGACATATTCATTAATACATGGATGAGGATGAAAACAAGATTCACTGTAAATCAGCCAATAATATATTGTTGTCATATGATATGATTTTACTGCAGCCTTTGAACCAAATGCATCCTAATGAACTATAGTTGCATTGTTTGTTCTTTGATAATGTGTGATGTGAATAAATTATTATCATTATTTTGATTCTTCACATCCTTATTTCTTCTTGCATCCTGCAACAAACTTTTATATATTTTTTGAGCAGAAATGCTTTACATTGATTGACTTCTTTGTGTTGACAACTTTATTTTTTGTTGCTTTTGACATTGAGTCACCACTCAGCTTATTTTGCTATTTGTGTTTGAAAAGTTTGAACAGAAAGCATCAGGAGAACTGCTGAAATTGGTCTAATTTTCTTCCTGGTGTGAGATGAAGGTAAACATTAGAAAAGGAAGAATACATTGAAAGCTGATTGCGGGAAGTATGATCTTGTATTTGACTGAATTGAAATTGAAATTTAAAGTTGTGACTAATATTCAAGTCATACGAGAATCATAATTCTTCCTTCTTTCATTTAAAGTTGAAGACATTTTAGATCCTGTTCTAGCCAAATAAAAGTGAGTTTTTGATGTGACTAACACAGGCATTCCGGGGCCTATGGGCCAAACTTGGCCCTACATGGGTAGTGACGAGCAGAAGTATCATATTTGATAACATTTGGTGATGGAAGGACTTTCAGGAGAAGAAATGGAGCCCACGCTAGTCACTCCCTCTAAAAAGCACACTGACTTAATATCTTTGCATACAAACGTTTTACATGAAAAACAATTATCAATAGCTCTATCAGAATCAGAATCAGAATCAGAATCAGAAAGAGTTTATTGCCATTGTCAATGAACAAAATTCACAAACATAGGAACTTGTCTCGGCATTAAGGTGCAACATAGAACACTGAGCAATAAAATAACATATATTCAATCAAAAAGGGCATGCATTAAGAAAACAATTTAAAATCCATCCATCCATCCATCTTCTACCGCTTGTTCCCATTAGGGTCGCGGGTGACTGGAGCCTATCCAGTGCCTTTGGGCTTAAGCGGGGTACACCCTTGACAGTGGCCAACTCGTCGCAGGGCTAACACAGAAGACATAGACACACAGACAACCATTCACTCGCGGCCAATTTACAGTTGCCAATTCACCTCACACATGCATGTCTTTGGACAGTGGAGGAAGCCGGAGAACCCGGAGAGAACCCACGGTAACACGGGGAGGATATGCAGACTCCACCCAGAGAAATCATGTGATGTAATGTTCGCCAGGAATCGAACCCATGATTTCCTTCTTGGGAGGCGAGAGCTCTAACCGCTCTGCCACCGTACACAAACTGCTGCACCTCCAGCCACGACTCTGTAAAACTGATCAAGTTTGCGGACGACGCCACTCTTCATCGGGCTCATCTCGGACGTGGATGAGTCTGTCTACAGGAGGGAGGAGGACCGACTGGTGTCCTGGTGCAGCGGTAACAATCTGGAGTTCAACGCCCAGAAGACAGTGGAGATGATCGTGGACTTCAGGAAAGCCACAGCCCCCAGCCCCCCTCGTCATGACAGACTCCCCCATCACCACCGTGGACTCTTCCGCTTCCTGGGCACCACCATCACCCAGGACCTCAAGTGGGAGCCCTCCATCAGCTCCCTCATCAAGAAGGCCCAGCAGAGATGTACTTTCTGCGGCAGCTGAGGAAAGCCAAGCTGCCAGTGCAGATGATGGTGCAGTTTCACACGGCCATCATTGAGTCCATCCTCACCTCCTCCATCACCGTGTGGTACGGCTTGGAGCCACAGCCAGGGACAAACAGAGACTACAGCGCATTGTGCGTTCTGCTGAGAAGGTGATCGGCTGCAGACTTCCATCTCTGCGACCTGTACGTCTCCAGGGCTCTGGGACGAGCAGGTCGCGATCACAGCTGACCCTTCTCACCCTGGACACAGACTATTGAGCCACTTGAGCGCCACAAGAATAGTTTCTTTCCCTCTGCCGTTGGACTCATGAACACTTCTTAAACACCTGCCACTTTAACGGCAAATATTCATCACTCACTGCACTGTCACTTTCTGCACTACAACTTTAAATTAACTGTAATCTTGTGTACATAGTAATGCCTATTTTTATTTTATACTATAGTAATTTTAAATTGTTTCTTAATGCTTTTGATTGAATATATGTTGTTTTTATTATTGCTCAGTGTTCTATGTTGCACCTTAATGCCGAGACAAGTTCCTCTGTTTGTGAATTTTGTTCATTGACAATGGCAATAAACCCTTCCTGATTCTGATTCTGAACATTCTTCTAGCATCAGGGAAAAAGGCCATCACTAAGAAATGGATGACACAAATTCAAACAATCAAGGACTGGACCGACATTATAATTTACATTCAAGAAATGGAGACAAAATTTGAAAATGGACAAATATGTTAGACTTTGGACCAAATGGGACACATACACCGGATTACATATTGAGTGTATGTTGTCTCTCTCAAGGGTGAACTATTAAAGAGCAATAGTCAAAGCCCACCTATACTTTCTCTTTACTTTCTGTACTTTCAAAAAAATATGATTTCATTGGATGCTGAAAAAACATACCCCTGCTGTTTTACCTGCGCTACCTACCTCCACTGCCTTGCTCATGATAGGCTCAGCTTGGCCTATTGCTGAAGAATAGTTTAGTAATTTTCTTTCAGGTTTTATTTTTACCTCTATAGGCGCTGGGGGGAAGAGTCTTATCTCCTATCCTATTCTGAACCTTCTGCTCATAGCTCATCATTCCCTGCTGGGATCTAAGTGCCAATATCTTTCTCTGTAGTGGTTCTGCATCATTTAAGCTTTGGTTTTGAAATCCCTAAAATTCCTAAAACTGACTGATCGTGTGTGGACTTAGCAGGGTCATTAGGCGATTGGGGTTCGGGGGTCCTCTTCCAAGACATTTTGCACAAATTACATGTAATTTTCTGTATTTTGGTGATTTTAGATGAGGTTTCAGATACATTTGGTTTGCCTTTGCTTGCATAAACTATGGGCATTAAGTTGCTTTCAATGCCCAGGCTTTGGCTGAGATGTCACTGGAAACTGCATCTATTTTACTGGACCTCCAAAATCATTTGCATTTTAGGGCAGGAAAAACATTGGGTTGAGATAATTATTCTCAACAGCAATACAATGTAAAATTTTCCAAGTCTGGAAAATGGGCAAATTATTCTCAGAGATTGCTTTCAAACTATCTGATGATCAAATTCACATCACTTCGAGTAATTTGAGAGGCAAAATACATAACACATAATATCTTATGCTTTTTTTGCCCTGTTCTATACATTTTGTTTGGCTGTAATACTGACTCCTTCATGCATGCATTTTCCTTCCAGAGAAAAAAAAAATGCTATTCCCTGCTACAGTGCATTATGAAAGGTTGCAAATAGGCTAATTTGCAGCTTTGACAGCACCAGCCTCGGCAAAGGCGGGTTGTAATAGGTTTTGAGGTGCCGCTTCAACGACTGGCGTGATGGGAACAGTGTGGCTGTGGAGTCAGCATAGGTCAGGCGTCTCTGGAAAGTCTGACAAATTAAAAACAGAAAACCTTTGACATTTATCATGCTCGGAGTCTGCAAAGGTCAGAGAATGTACTTCTGCTTTCATTCCGCTGGCCCCGTTCCCTATGGACACGTTTCACTGTGATTGCTTATGACCTCCTCATACTGGGCCTGGGGAAATCTGAGTTTGTGATCTGGCAGAAATATTCACACATTGACAAACAACATCTTATATCAGTGTGTTGTTGATGTTAAATAAAGGTGTTCTTTTTTCTTGTTCATGTTGATGTTCAGTCAAGAACCAGTTAATGTGGTAAATAATTGAGATTAAAGAAAGCATAAGATAAGAAAAGATAAAATAAGATAAGAGAACCTTTATTTGGCCCACAATGCGGACATTTTAGTGTTGCATTGCACAGTTCAAGAACAGGAGAATAGAAATATGCAATAAAAAAGCAAGCTAAATAAAAATAGATTTTAATCTGAAAAACAGATCAAATAAAGCAAACACAATACAAAACTATCACAAAAAGTGCCACAATAACTATTAAAATGCCTGTGTGGATTAAAATTGACCGTTTGAAAATGTCAGGAAGATTAATAATCATGATTTTAAAATATTACAAATAAGATCCATTCTATTAAAATATTTTCATTGCAATATTATTATAAATGAAAATAGCAATGATCTAGAGAAGAACATCCTGGTAAAGTTGATAACTTTTCTGCCCAATGGTTTTAATATGAAATACCATGATTATACAAAGGTACAATGAATGATTATTGTCAGCTCATTGAGATGAATAATATTAATGTCTATTGTTACATCCTTTGCCAGTCACGTTACTTTGATGTTAAAAGGCAGTGGTTCCAAACCTTTTTTCTCAGTGACCCATATTTTACTCAACATTGGCGATCCAAACATCCTTCTACTACCTGAGAAGCTATGAGTTATAAGGAAGAATATAATTATTTCCTGGTTAGTAAAATGAGCAGTAATGATTATAAAATACCTAATAGAACTGATTAACATGCCATGCCGACCCCCAGTTTGGAAATGACTGCTACAGGCATCTAACCAGATTTACATAATCTATAATTATTTAATCCAGCAAAACAAAACAAAACAAGGATTTGCAGATATCCATGGGTTTCAAGGTCAAAGAACATTTGCATTGTTTTCTTGATTAGAAATGAAGTAATTCAGAATTAAAAACTAAATATATATTTTGAATGGTCAAATAATAATACAAAAGAGAAGAAAAAAATCCAACTCCAACTCAGGGTCTACAATGGTGCAAAAGGGTGTACTGCAAACTAAACGCATTAAAGGATGGGTCAAATTTAGAGGACAGGGATAATAAAGTTTACCTTACCTGTCCCTGCTTTACCTTTAGATTCAAGCCTCAATATTTGGATAATGCAACCGAGCAAATGGACTGTAAATTCTGTGTTTGCTGCTGTGACACGGATTTTTGTTCACTTGGGTCAGATCAAATTGCTTGTATAGTGAACCTAGAAAATATATATAGGGTTGGTTCCTTTTTCAAGAGGAATCAATATATTTCTAATTGAAATCATCACTAATTTCCATCAAAATTCTATTCAGGAAACTGTTGCTGTTTAAAGCGGCAGCACCCCAAACTAACAAACTAAATTAAAACTAATTTCTTATTTCCTCGCGATACATCATTCTGCATCATAAACACTGAAAACCTGTAATCCCACTGGACCATGATTGTCTCATTTAAATGTTAATATAATTCACATCATTCATAATTTAATGTGCTCCGTGACATTTTCTGTTCCTCTCAGTTTCGCTATCTTAACTGACAAGCCAATTTACTGCTCCAAATGGCCAAATTGCCTTAGCATTGTGACGCTAACACCCTAATAAATCCTCGACCTACAGTTTCTCCTCAGGTAATAAAAAGTAATAGGAACTTGTTCATGTTCAATCTAGTTGCATTGATTTACACACAGCTCGCGGTTTTGCCTCAGTAGCTAGAGAAACATTTGGTATGAGGAGCATGACCAAGATCGTCCCTTCTGCCCTTTCGCTTGTCAAGAAGGGCATTAGTGGAGGTGTGAGGGGTGTGAGGGGTGTGAGCGATGACAAAGGCAGTGCAGGGAAACCAAATCAGGCAGCTTATAGTGGGAAAGGAGGAAAGGGAACTGAGAGGAGCAAGTTTAATGCTGCCAGTCTTCATGTGGTGTGACCTTTTGGGGAATTAGCACTGTGTCTGACCCAGAGAATGTAGCTTTGTCACTGGCACATTCTCACACCACGGTTTCCTTTTCCAATTTTCTCCAAACACTTTATGATACTTTGTTTTGAAAATGACAACAGAAAAACAACCATGTCTGAGTAAAAATAACCAATTTGCTTGAGTTATCAGATGAGAGGTGGCATCATTGTGATATCATACAAAAACAATCTTTTCACATCAGCACAAATCATGTGTCCCCGCTGTTTTCTGGTCTGGCTGTCAGGCATCAGGGCTCTAACACCGGAGCCTCTTTGGTCTTCCCACTGACCTAAAACTGCAAACTGCATATTTCCTTTGCGAATATATTTATTTTTGTATTTTGTATTTTGTATTTTTTTTGAATTTTCTAAAAGCTTCCTATGGACAGGTATTTAAAGTGAGCACATTTGAAGCAATGCATGTTTTGTCCAACATTGCTATGTCCATATCCAATAAATAAATGAAAAACAAAGTATTTTTTCCCATCCACAAAGATGAAATTTTTTTGTTCTGGTCCCAAGCCGGGTTAATTGGAAAGACGTGACCAGACTGTATGGGAAAGGTTTACAAAGCACTGCGATCCCAGATGATTATTGCTGGAAATAAAACAAACAAACAAACTGTTCAATTAAGTAGGACTGCCTTTTTAATTGAAATTAAATTAAGTTCCGTTTTCTAGAAGAGGGTAGGCCAGCTCTCTTCATGGAGATGTTATTGTTTTGCCTGGAATGTTCCACAGAATGGCATTAAACAGCTGTGAGGCAATTACTTCAAACCAATGGAATTCTGAGGGGAGTAACTGCCATAGAGTGTTTGTTGCCGTGCTGCCCGGTGGCCATGGGGTTATGCCAGGCTCCACGTGCAGCCGGTGTTGTGAGTTTGAATCCCGGCTCAGACAATTTACTGCATATTCTCCCTTCTCTCTCATCCCCATTTCACACTAAACTTTCCTGTCTAAAAAAAGCCCATGGGCCAAAAAAGCTTTAGAATAAAAATGAATGTTTGTTGCCTTGGCAATGGATAACTCTTATATTTAAAAATTACATTGAAATGAATGAAGCTGTCGAAATGACTGCTCTGGGGAACTTCTCAACTATCACTTAAATTAGAACATTTCTCAAAATTATAATATTGAAAAGAACTATATACAGATACGGTAAAAGTCTAAAAGTGAGGAACACCAAAAATCGACCTAAGCAGAGTAAAAAGACTTCCAATCGATCCCTCTGTCACTGTTAAATACTACATTTGATTAATATTTTTGACATAATATTGGCGACATCAAAACTACAAAACCTGGTGCTCAACTGGTGCATATTGTTGTGTCAGAAGGTTTTATTGTTTATCTTGTTTTGTAGAAATGTTACTTTGTTAAAAAATGTGAAATGTTACTCACTAATCCACTCGCCTTTAAAACATTTTGTCGCCAGATTACAAGGAGAAAAACAACTCAAAATAGTTTTCAATGGATTCATGAGGTGACAGTTTAACCTCTCATAAATCTCCTGCTCTTCTTAGCGGAGAGATTTTGGGATTAGCAGAGTTATGGGAGATACTGTGGGAGAAGATAAAAGTTATAATGAATAATATGAAAATGTGGATTTGCAATAGTACAAGCAGTTCCATTTGTAAATCCTCTCATTAACACGTCTAATCCTTTGTTAATTGCTGTGGATGTTAGAAAAGATCTGATAGATGGTCATGCAGGTTGTAGTATTTCTTGTTTTATTGTCAGTATGTGCGCACGTGCTCCTCCGCACGCATGTCAGGCAACATGTGCAGCTGGCTGCAAGGTCGTGAGTTCAAATCCATCTCTGACAATTTTCCTGCATGTCCTTCCCTTTCTCATCCCCATTTCACACTACTGTCCTGTCCAACAAAGCCCAAAAAAGGCCCAAGAATCCTATGAAAAAAGAAAAAGCACACACATTTAATAATAACTACTTATAAACAGCGGGGGATTGGAGACTTGGAGCGAAGGGACTTGTCTTTAGTATTTAGTAGAGACAAAAGCAAAATTGACATGCAACAGTACTATGAAATGTAGTAAAATGTACTATGAATTATTTGCAGCTACTATTTGTCACAATTAAAAATAAAAAACGACAGAACAAGGAAACCTCTTATAAATGTATACTTATTTGGACAGGACAGTGCATGTTAATGAACATACATGAAACACATCGGATTACATCCGTTGTCACACGTTCACTCTCACAACACACATGTTTTCAGTGGTAGGGGAAACCGGAGAGAACATGCAAACTCCACACAGAAAGGCCCTGCATCTTGCTGTGAAGCGAGAGCAGTAACCGCCACGCTACCATGTTGTTAGTACAATTCTGGATATCAAGTGGATATCAGGAAACATAACTTATAATTTCTAATTGAAAGTGCAAGCTGACCTCTGCAGATACAGAGAAAGTCTAGTTTGTCATGAATATCCACCAGTTTCAGCCAATGTCCTGCTCACTGGTTTGAGTATCATGTCTGTGTGACGTCCATGTGATTGCAATAATATAGTTATATATTATAATGCTATCATTGTTGTTGTGGTCATACTTGTCAGTGCCCAATCTTGTCAGATCTTGGTAGCTGCACAAGTCGAAGCCTTGTTAGTACTGACAGGGACATAGCGTAATAATGATATTATTTTTATATACCAGAGATAGCTACAAGCTCATTTTTATCTTAGGTCCTGGGGCAGGGGCAAAGTCACATCAGGCTAACAATGAGCAGGTAATCCATAAAATGGCCCATGTAATATTTAAAATACAGCTAAAAAAAGACAAACACCAACAACCAATCACCAGCAGAGGGAGCACCTCATCAGCGATCCAACTACGAATCTAAATATTTACAATTGACATCATTCTTACGGACACCTAATCACTAATAACCACACACATCTTTATCCAGCATGATGAAGTAATTACCAGGAAAAGTTATTTCTAAATATGGAACTAAGGATTTGATTTAGTAAATAATACCATTCAATAGGACTTACTAACAGAAACTTGAGTATACAGTATACTTTTTTTTTTACTTCAGTTATTCTCTCTAAAAAAAGGGTGTCTTTTGTATTTGGATTATTCCATGCACCTCATTTATTTCTCTCTTGGTTGAACAGTAACCCTTCTGTGTTATACATTATTGTCCAACTCAGTCACATTTTTTATTAATTTAGTTTGAAAGCCTGCAGTAGCGCTTGAACCTTCTGACAGTGTCAAATATAAATACTTTGTTTTCTCTCCCCTGCTTGTTTGTCCTGGCGGTATAAACTTTCATATATTCCCGACAGCACTGTCTCCAATCCCTCTCTACACTTCACATCCTCCAGAGATCCGCTCATGGACAGAGTATTTCAGATGAGAGGAAATGATTCATTCATCAAACAGGGCTCCCGGCTGACCCATGGCAGATCACATGGTAGGTATAAGGGAGATGGAGGTGGACCAGCTTATTAGGGCTCTCAGTGAAGCATAGGGCGTAGGTCATCATGTCTCCAGAAGTGACTGCGTATGACAGCCGGCACAAGCCCGGCCTCACCTCGACAAAATGCGCTCATCATAGCAGCTATTCCCGACGTCAAAGCTGATATAAGATGATATAAACTGATAAGGAAGTGTGAAGATGACAGTCTGATATGAATAGACCCGTCAAAGTGGTAATTATTTCTGCACAAACAGGAAATATGGATCGAGCCGCAGGTGCATGCTTTTGTGTTGGATACACAGCGTGCGTTTCATCAAAACTTCTGCGAGTTCAATACAATACTCATTCCAACTTTCCTGATTGCTTCACACTGACTGTTTCTTTGACCAAGCGACAATGCCCAAGAAAAGTCCTATATTTCTTATTTTGAAAGCTGAAACCGACTGACGCATATAGTCTGGCCAGCAGTTTGATGGATGTGATTGAGTGGCATATAAAATAATCAGTGAAAACCTTGGGCCATCTTGCTCCAAAAACGCTGTTAATCTGAAAAGTTTGAATTTTATCTAAATTATAAATGACTGAACAGGATTAGCTCGGTCTTAGTTTGACCTGAGAAGTGTAAGAGACCAGACTGGCTTCCTACAGAGCAGAGTGGATTAGTCAGGCTACGTATAGGCCTATGTATTTTTGGTCTTCAGCTCCCTGATAGTGATATCTTGAGGAGTTTTTCCCAGTCTAAAGACATAATATTTCTTTATGAATGGTTAATTGCTATTACAATGGTGCAACATTTTCATTACTCTGATCCCATGGGTTAAAATGTACTGATTTGCATGATAAAATATGGTCTTTTTGCCTGCTTTATTTCACATTTTATTATCAAAATTTCTTGGGACACTAAATTTCAAAACAAAAAAGTGCAGATCTACATGCTTTTCAGAAAACAAAAATATGCCAGGTAAATTTGTTGAATAACATTAATACATTAAGATAAATATCTAGAGCTTGTAAATTTGTCCAGTTTATCATCTGAATGAAAACATTTATTCTATACATGTATTTCTGCTGTTTATTCTCCTGTATTGTATATTTGTTGGGCACAAGAACTCCTGGTCCTGGTTTAAATAATGTCTTTAATAGCTCACTGTGCTTGGAGAAATGCAGTGGAATGCAGTCATTCTCTTGAACATTCAATAGGCCATGAGGTTATGCATGGAACAGGAGAATTTACAGTCATTGCTTTTTTAAGCACATTTAAACCAGAACATTGTAATTTTTTTTCCTTAACCTGTGTTCTGCTTTGTGCTGAGTAATTACTTTAACTACTGATCTGATAGAGCTTGCCACCAAACAGCGATGGATCCAGTGGAGATAGATTTTTGTGATTAAAACCCTTTAGAGCTATCAGTATTATAACACATTTTGGTCTAAACTAGCATGAATGGAGCTGCTACGATCGATGGATGAGGCCACAAACCTCACATCCTTCCAATATCAAAACTTTGGCTCTGATTTAATAATTTAGCTCAAAACAGTTGCAGTCCAACATGTTCAACACAGAGATACAGTATTAAATAATGTTCTTACCTCTATAACCCCCCCACTATCAACACTTTTACCACAATGGCTGTTTTCACACAAACTGCACATCACAATTTGAACTTATGTGGAACTATACTTGGACAAATCAATGACTACATCAGGATTAGAGCAGTACACGTGTGAATGCAGCCATATTTGCTTAAACTCAGGGATCTGTCTGACTCTGGTGTGGACTACACAGAGAATACCGTGAGCACCTATTTAGGTCCTCTACAATATCCAATATGTTGCATGCAAATGATTTCATGTAAATAAGGTTAAACATTATTCAAGTCAAGAGTCCTGTTTTACATAATGGTGTCTGAAAGGTGTCTAAATATAGAGATGGTGTGCAGTTTTCTGAATGCAGTCACAAAGTACGGGCTTTTTACCTGGTTGTTTGCTGCAAAAATGAAATCCTTCAATTGAGCACTTACGATTGCCCTGCTCCATCTATCAAAGGCACATTCATGCTAGGCTCAGACAGTGCTGTGGGCATCTCTACAGAGTCCTTTGGCTTAAAGAGCACTTCCTGCCCTGCATGCTTTTGTAAAGAGCTGACTGTGCAGTCTGTCCACCTGTTCACTGAGGTAATGACCCACAGCAAAGGTACTGAGAGATTTGCATCAAGTCCAGACACCACTTGTCTCTTCTTCCTTTTAACAGATTAGTCCTATTTCTTCTTACACAACAAATATTGTCTATTTATTTATTCTGTGCCACATCCATCCTACGTAAATGTAACTTTTCTGTCTGCATAGAGGCAAGCAGGTGACGCTCACAGTAAAAATGCATGTTTTCCAAGGTATACCAGAAAATACCAGAAAATTGACACAGTTTGTTTGTTTATTAGGATCCCCATTAGCAATCGCCTTAGTGAACTTTTAAACTCAGTATTCTAACCATAAACAGATAAAGGTCAATACATTATTTTCTTGGACAAAAAACCTTAGAGGTATTTTTATCTGCAAGTGCCTTTTTGTCTTGAGCTGTTATAAATTAAGTCTCCAAATGAACAATAGTGATGGCTGAATTATAAAACAACAAAATGCCAGCAAATGTCAGCTGTTGAAAATGCATGACGGCGGTGCCATTACATCACATTAACCACACATTAGGGTGACACTGAGCAGCACAGCTTTGTATGAAATACCCCAAAATTCAGTTACAAATTGATACTAAACACCTCATTGTATTTTAAAGACAAGAAAACTTTTAGCAGAGGTGGAAAATTTGAAATTATGTAAACGCTTCGGTTTAATTCTGGAAAAGAATTTTGTGATTAGGGTTTCTGTTATTATTTGCAGTTTAATTAAATGAGTAAACAAAGCAAGTCGTGTGAATGTGAGCAGATTGTGTAGTTTTGTCACGTCTTTGTCAATTCTTAGAACAATCTTTTGACCCTGAAACTCTGAAATTGTACATGTACCAATTTAGTATGCATTATTTAAATGCTAATATAAGATTTTCCCCTACACACAAAAAACAATCTTGAGCCCAGCATGGTCAGGACCTTAGATGGAGGATTTTACCCATGGTGCATGTTTTCGGGTTGATGGTAAACCAAAGCACCCTGAGAAAACCCATTCAGACATGGGGAGAGGCAAACTCTGCACAGACAGGACCAAGCTTCAAGCTACAACAGTCCTCTGTCGTTATGACAATCAAGTGATTCAGATCACAATCTTTTTAATGTTGAAAGCTCCTCACAAAATCTTTCAAATCAAGAAGGAATTGTTTGCCTGTAACCCATGAATTGCTGACCAGATTAAAAACTTTGTAACATTAATTTTCAAAATATTAACTATAAATATATATATATACTATAAATATATATATATATATATATATATATATATATATATATATATATATATATATATATATATATATATATATATATATATATATATATATATATATATATATATATATATATTATAAATATATATATATATATATATATATATATATATATATATATATATATATATATATATATATAGATATATAGATATATAGATATATAGATATATAGAATAAAAAGATGGGCAGCTGCAAACATTCAAGATGACATCATTACTTAAGTCTATAATGGAGTTGGAAGCACCACATTGAGCATTGCACTCCAAACACTGGCTTATTATTGTTTTATCTAATTGTGTGAATGTGTTTATCGCAAGGCAGAGACAAGCGATAAGAGGTCTGATCATTGTTTTGTGAGCACTCCACTAGACCCGATGAATATCTCATTATGATGGGAGATGATGGATGTCAGTGGTATAATAAAGCCAGCTGTAGGAGTGACTATATGGGAAAATGAGGCAGATGAGGGCCTCTCCAGTCCCTTCTTTACACAGTGAGGTGTAACAGTGGAGAGTGAGGGGTTTTAATGGCTTTCACTTGTTATTATTCTGTGGGTTGTGACAGCTTGATTGGGCCTGCAGCCGTCTTTTCATGGATCTTGTATTTGCATGTGGCTCTCTTTGCCGGGTCCTTCCACTGCAGCTTCATGTTGTTATGGTAATTTCCATGAAGAAGATTGTGTTTAGCTGGGTGCTCCTCTCAGGTGCTGTCTGAGCGAGAAAAAGCCCACAGCAGAGAGATAATAATGAACAGAACAATGCCAGAAGGAAACTCCACAAGTACCAGCTGCAGTAGAACCATTTATCTGAGAACTGTGGATACCTGAGGAACTATGGACAAGAGATAATGAACCCCTACGAACTAGACTGTGTTTCCTTTATGTTTTGCTTTAAATTTTATTTTTATGTTGGTTCCTGTTAAGAGTCTGGCGTTTGTGACAGTAGTAACCAGAAAGTAATTGGTTTGAACATTGCACGTGAACATTCTGTTTTTTTTCCTTTTCCAGGGCATAAACAAACTAAGCAATTGTTAAAGGCCACATGCTCGGGTGAGTGTCCAGACCAGAGCAAGAGAGAGAATCTGCATCAACAATTGATACAAACCACACTAAGTCGAATTTGTTAACAGAAAACGAAAGTGTAGGTTATTGTTATAAGTGCAAAACAGGCGTTCAGACGTCCAGACATAAGAGTTTGCAGTGGTTCTCTTGAGCCCCAGTCCTGAACACCATAAACTCAATCTGGGGCTTGTAACTCATGCCCTGCATACACCATAGTTCAAATATACTGTCTAAATCTATCCATACAAGTATGCTCCACAAGACAAGAATTAGCCTATTGACCTTATTCCTGCCCGCCCACTTTTTCCTCTTTTTGACACGCATCAACACTTCCATGGTAATCACATTTCCGGTCGAGTGGGAACTCCATTCCCTTAAATGGAAAATGAGGGAAAAGTCTTGCCGCTAAAATATGCTATAAAGTAGATAGATTGATGTAAAATGTCCAATGTTCATGTGACCAACATGTCAACACTGCACCGATTCCCTGGGAGGCCTGAAAACGGCTTTTTAGTCTGTGTAGAACTTATTTTCTCTCGAGGTCAGCAGCTCTATGATCACTAATACACCCTATGGCGGCGACTTCCGGAATAAGGTGAATATTATCTACAGTTTTTTCCAAAGGGTGTGTATCTGCTCATTCATGTGTCTGTTGGTCTGTACCTGGATTATTGATGTGTCTGTGTGTTATAATGTAAATAGTGTATATATTTCTAATTTCTATGTAAAATGCTTACCGGTACTTGTTTTTTTATTCCCTGTTTTAGACTGACTGTAACAGCTGCCATGGGACTACAGATGAAAAATAGCCTTTTGGCTAATTCTGGCATATTTACAGAAATGTTTATTAATATGCGCTGTCCCTGAAATAAATATATAAATAAAATAAATACATTTTGTGTAGCCTATTCCAAAGAAAATAGACAAATATTGCATCTAAAATGCACCAGAATCCTGCAAATGACACGTCATTTATTCCCATTTCTTGGGGGAGCACCCCAAACCCCCCTTTACATGTGAGTATCATTTGAAAGACAAACATGTAAATTCTCATGACTGAATAGGCTGCTTCTCTAAAAAAATTCTGTGTCAATTTTGTTCCCACTCCATCTCTGGATTTTAAACAGTGTTTGTCCACAGCCAAAATCTTGTTTAGGGCCACTAAATGCCTAGAGCCAGTCTTGACTGCAGTTATATATGTATATGTAGCTGTTTGCAAAGTGAATTAATAAATAATCAAATAAATAAGCAGTCTGAATATAAGTTTAAAGTTAAAGGTTACAGGTAGCTTACCGTTCAAAGTAGCAGCGACAAAACGCCTCCCTGCCCTCTTAAACTGTGAATTATCTTCTTTCCTCCTGAGTGGCATAATTTGTAAAACTACACAAAACAAATTGAGCTGAAGTTTGAAGACGCAACAGTCTGAGTTTCTTGTAATTTAGTGGAGAGGCTAAGTTGTGATTTAGCTCAGATGCACAAGTGGCACTTTGCAGAAGTGATAGTATTTAAGAAATCTCCCTTTGAATATTTGTGGTGAGTAATTTCAGATCAGAACTAACTGGACTTAGACCCAAATGTGCATCAATGCAATACCCCAAACAGATCTGTAGATCTGTTTGGGGTATTGCAGAATGTTTGCAGAATGTTTATACCCCCCCGTTTTAATCATGTTTTTATTAGAAGTTAAATTATAGTTTCAGATGTTTACGATTTGTATTTGTTTGTATGTATGCTTTTTCCCATTTACTTTTTTCTTTTTTGTACTGTAAAGAGATAAACAGAATGAACAGAACAGGGCCAGAGAGTGAAAAGAAAATGAAGATAAAGATTAAACCAGAAAATAAAAAGGCCAAACATATGCCTATATTTGTCCCTGTGTCTGATAACAATCTTTCCATTTCGTGAATGTCCAGAGTTGTTATAATTAATTTTTTGTTTTTGTTTTGCTGCAGCCAAAAGTTCACTCCACAGGTGTCCATCAATCATTTCCATTGTTGGAATTTTACATCTGAGACACATTGTTTCAAAATCAAACGGAATATCGGTGTTGAGGGTGGCTTGCAGTGCCTCATTAATCTCAGTCCAATATTTAGAAATAATATGACTGTTGATATGTTGATGAGCTACTTGACATCCACATGTTCTCCTACAACTGGTATTTCCCACGTGAATAATGTACATGTGTTATAAAATACCACACGACATTTTTCCAACAGAATTATTTCAGAACATGAGATTTTGTGTTTCCTCCATTGAGATGTGCATATACTGTATATGTTCCCATTCTTCATCTGTTATAACACAGTTTCCTCCTTTTTCCCATTAATGTTTGATATACTTTGTAAGTTTTTGGCATTCAACACCACATGCATGGATTAAATATTGGCTAATATCAACATGCAACATCACAAAAATCCTGATACCCTTTTCTCTTTTGTTTTGGAAAAAAAGACACTACCAACTATCACCACAAACCTACATATATTCCCCTACATTTCTGGGTGCATTCTGGATCCCATTTAATTCATCTCCCTGGTTTGTTTTGTATGTCTGCGGGCTGTGTGTTTATGAGTGTGTGTATATCTTGTCCTCACACACACCTGATGTTGTTCCAGAGAGAGGTAGCTGCCATCTGCTCAGGCCTGGGGGAGTCCACTGTCCCCCAGAGCTGCTGCGTCCTAACAGGTATAGCTCGGCTGACACATCCAACTCATCTCCAACCCACCACACAGCACATAATGAGGGGCAGACAGCTGGCCACAACCGCCCTGAGTACCCCACGCCAACCCCACAAAACTGTCAGAAGCTTTTTGGCCATCAAAGCGCTTTTTTGGTCGATGGGAGTTTTCTTCTGTTTACTTGGCTAAGGTACTATGCTTTTTTTTAATATGTCAGGGAAAATCTATAGCTATGTCCTTAAAAAAGCATCTTACAAGCTCTAAGCTGAATGGTCAAGATTTGGTAGTTGCACAAGTCAACCTACAGATGGCAATATTTCAAAGGAAACACCTGCTGGCAAGTCTGGCGCCAATTCTCTTCAATGAGCCCCAAAATTAACCTTTCCAATTTTCATACACGTGAAACTTAACACATTTATTTTGAAAGGAACATGTGAGGCGATGGTTAGACACATTTCAGATTAAATTTCCTTTATGCTTTCTTTCATTCATTTGTTGTCCATTCACAAACTCTGTTTGAGATTCTATTATTAGGCTATGCTAAAAGCGCCCTATTTTATCTTATTTTCTACAACATTAATTATTTTGCTTTTTGATGCAATGTAGGCTATTTTATTATTGATATTGTTGTTTGGTCAATGCCTATTATAGCCCAAATAACAATTAAAACTTACATGTAACCTTTTTTAGTCGCCTATTTCATTGAGATAATAATAAAAAATAAAAAAAACTAGCCAATGTCAACGAGCCAAAGTTGTGCCGAAGCATGACGCGTGAGTGGCTTAGTCTGTACGTGAGGTGCAAGTGAACTGGCGGGTGACTTCATGTGTAGCACCGGCATCACCACGCAGCCAGAGAGAGAGAGAGGAAGAGGGAGAGGGAGTGGGTGAGGGAGGGAGAGGTTATTTGACAGCCTGTTACAGAAAATGATCAATCCCTCTCGAGCCTAGTGACTTGAATGCGTCTCTGTCGGGAAAAATGCACCGCGCTTCTATCCACATGACTTTACGCACAACACAAGCGCGTACGATTTGAATGGACACCGCCGCTTGCATCTGTAAAAGTGACTGACCAGAACCACGGCGAAACCTGAACCGGACCGGATCTATGTTCCACTCGTGACTTGTTCTCCTCCTATTTCAAGGTGAGTAGTACTGTTTTCTAATTACCGGACGGTGTTTAATTGTGAGTTTAAACGTTGCAAAGTTGGATTTGACTTTGCCCGCGTGGCTTCTGCTGCAGGTAGTGACATTGAACGTTGTGAATGAGAGTGTAACGTGACCCTATGCAGCTTTGGGCAACCTGTAACCCAGAACCAATCTATTGTAACAGTACTGGGTCACTCTCCATGGACCAAGTGACTGTAAATGCATACACTGTATAGCTCACAGGCGTCACATTTGGAGTCCGTGCGTAAATCTTTCAATCGGAAATATGATGCTGGTCCCCCTCACCCTGTCAGTGGGTGTGAACTGTCCCGGGGAGATGCATCAAATTGCAGGTGATCAGAACAGTGAGGTAAGTGAGGTGAACTAGTCCTTCAAAGTCAAAGTGGCAGCCGGAGTGAAGCAGGAGGCGCTGAGATGGCGATAAGGGAGCTTAAGAAGTAGCGCACACACAGCTGGACACGCTGCCAACCCGAACAATGCCGTGATCTCTGTGTTTGCGCGGTGGCAGAGGGGCTGTGTAACCCCCAGCCCTCGTGAAAAGCACCCCCTCACTACACTGTGCACTCTCTCTGACCGGGCTTATCTGGACGGCCAGTTGGACCAGCTTTTATTCTGGTCGCCCCACCAGAGCAGCTCAAACCTCTGATGAAGAGAGCCCGAGATTGGCTTTCCCCCCTGTGCTCACCCATGCCAGTCATCCACCAAAGGAGTATTTTATCAGTGGTTTGCTAATTTGAGAATTTAAATGAATTTCCACATTAGCTGTTTCTTTTTCTCAGTTTGACAAGAGTCTGAGTTCAGGGCTCATCTTTGAAGGAGTTTCAAGTTGAGAGATAATTAGGCAACTGACTTGTGACTGACTTATATTATACATTTGATCATGTATTATAATTTTTTCTGGTATTTTTGTCTAAAACCAATAATAAGAATGATGTCATATATGCAAATCAGTGTAAAATGGGTTGTTATGTTTTCAGAGAATTCTTCCGCCTTTGTGCTTGGGTGGGAAATTCAAAGGAAAACATATGACATCCTGAACTTGAGCTTGATGATGAATATATTTATCAGAAAGTAATTATACTGTCATTGCAACTTGGGATGTCACAATAATATTTAATTTAAATAGATTGAACTGCAATTACTCCCTTTTCTGTCTACAATTCTTACAATTATTATGTGTTAGTGTTACAATTATATTTTGACCTGAATAATCATGATTATCGATTAACTGAATAATCTTGACATCTGTAATTACAACGTAGTTTTATCAAGTAACTATGTTTATATATGTGGAAGAAAATGTGCTGAAATTGTTTTGCGTGACTTCTTTCTTCTATTTTTATTGCCCGATGTGAATCCTGATAAAGACAAAGTAACTCCGAGGGCTTGTGGCCGATGATGTCTTAGCTGGACATATTTTACTGGTCGACTAAATATTTGATAGGGATTATAAAGATTTATCAGCACAAAAGCAGAGTGGAGACAGAAAGGGCTTAGTTTTGCAGGTGTTAATCTGTTTTTTAACTAAATTACAGGTACTTCTCACATTGTTGTTTTTGCATGAGATCCTAATAGTTTTGAGAGCTTTTTCCAGTGTTACGCCACGTCCCCTTTTAGTTAATTAATCAATGGACAGGGCAAGTCTTTTGTCAACCAACAATTTCTTGTCGACTTCTGCCTCAGTAACTTCACTGAGGAACATTTGAAAAAGTGCCTTTAATATGAATATGTGCCGGCTGCATGGGTGACGTTGATTGTGCTGTAAGTTGAATACCAGTGTGGCTGATATGGGTCAGCCACACGCAGCAGCAGCAGCAGCACAATGCTGTGTACCGAGACCCCCCTCATCTCCTGTCGTCTCCCTTCGCCCCTCCCTCCTCCACACGGTTGCCCACGGAGACGCTGATTAAACACGACTGTTCAGATGCTACAGCCCGAGGAGGGAGAAGATGGAGAGCCCCCAGTCTGTGGGTATTGAGTATGGAAGCGTTTGCATGTATGGAACAAACTGTCTGGTGTCTGTGGAATAATGACGCTCACTAGAAGTGCAATAATGTTGCATCCATGAAAATTGAAGCTATTGTTAAGATTGTTGTAGATGGAAGCAATATGAAAATTACAATACATTTATAGAGCCATCCCAAATGACGGTGATATGAAAAGAATAATATTTTTTGGTACCAGTTTTTGGTAACTTTTTCATATATATTTTGGTACCACCGTACCAATAGTACCTTAACATTTTTCTGTACTGTTCAGGTACTGTTCCCTAGTCTAGCGTCATCTAGTCCTGAAGTGACTAAAACGGCTAAATAAATAAGCTTTAACTCTGTTAAATTAGAAATCCATATACACAATGTGTAGAAGATGGACAGCATGAACTTGATTAAAATACTGACAGTAATTGTAGAACAAAAGCTATTGATTTCCATCAATATTTGTTTTTGACTTTGCTATAATTGTCCATCTTTGTGCTGATTTCAATGTAAGATCTATGCCTGGAGCAAGATATCGTGTTAGATTAAAGTGAAGAGGAGAGATCAGAATAAACAGATCCCAGTGTCTGTGATGGAGTGATGTGGTGACAGTGGTAGAAGAGGGAGGTACCAGAGTCTAGTGAGTGGCTCACCTGGCAGATGGTACCATTGGCAGGGCTCAGCGTGCACTGGAGCTGCTCCTACAATATGGCGTATCGCATCCAGATTGTCATACTGTTGTTGTGACAAACTGAGCAGGAAGTTGCTGATGAGTGTGTTTTGTATTGTTCTGTTGCTGTGTGTTGAAGCATAAACACACAACGTATGGCAGTTTGAAATATCACAGTCACAAGGATTGGTATAAAAAAGTGGTGACATGGGTCTTTTAAAGTTTGATAACTTTGAAATTAAGGATGCGCTGGTACTGATAATGGTACTGAGTATTGGTTCCAGGATATCAGTACAGGTTAGGCTAATTAATTAATCTATCAAGACAATTTACTTGTTTAACCTTTTGTTAAAAATCCTAGTCATATTCAGAAAATCATGGGGTCAGTTTTGTGAAAATACTTAAAATTTCTGCACTGGTATCAGTTATCAATATATCGCATAAAGCTGGATTGTACATCTCTATTTGAAATGCATTATCTTGAAATTCAATATATCTTGAGATGAAGTAACATAGTGGTATGAAATTTTAACACAGCACTCTTGATTCCACAAATATAAATGTACATTAACTTTATCCAGCAAACATTGCAAAATTACAGCCAATTAACTACTCATAGACACAGGCGACTGGCCCATGTTGCTGGAGAAAACTGGAAGAATGTTGTTTGGAGTTCAAACATTTGGTGAAATTGAGCCATCGTGTTCTCCTCGTTGCCCTCTGCTGTCCCATGGATTACCTAAAACCATGACCCAGAACATCCAGACGTCATCTGATCTGTCCTGCATCCCAAGCAACACTGAAATCTAGGAAAAAAGTATTTACTGACATCTGAATTAACCCACAAAACATATCACATTGAACTGTAGATATTGTTTACTTTAATCCTTTTCATTCAAAGCAATTTCCAAATGTCGGAAATCTGCCATAAATGGTGTAAAATTGTTTTCTGGTAATCTCGTTTATTGCATTGGTTTTGCCATCTCATTTGTTTCTTGTATTTTCTTTCCCAAGCCTTACTATTGGTGAAGACTTAACTTAATTTCATAGGCAGCAGGATAGAGTTACGTAGTTGTGGGTACAATTAGGGCCAGACTGAGCCGGGTCAGGCGTGGAGACAGACTGTGATAATCTGGGCAGATGCTTGTATTTGCACAGCTT
The DNA here is from genome assembly GCA_015082035.1 of Chaenogobius annularis. Taxonomy (NCBI): domain Eukaryota; kingdom Metazoa; phylum Chordata; class Actinopteri; order Gobiiformes; family Gobiidae; genus Chaenogobius; species Chaenogobius annularis. The sequence continues at coordinate 281,508 of BJKM01000466.1, forward strand.
TTTGGGTGAATGGCCTTTCCAAAGCTTTATTTGCTCCCTGGATTAAACGTTAAATGGGTTTTGGAGCAGGAGATACTTAGACAGAGAGAAAAAAAGTTGTGCAGGACAAAAATGCCCACCTCTTCCCTGTATCTGCATGTCTTCGCGCCTGCAGTGATTTGTCAGCACTGAAGGTAGCATCTGTTCCTTTTACATTGTAATTTCTTTGATCATAATTATTTGTGCCAGCTACCTCAAACCTTGCCATCCCCCTACTTCGTGAAGCCATATGGGCAAGGAGAGAGGAAGGAAGAAAGCAAGCAGAGCAGAAGACCTCTCAGTATTCACTTCTTTGATATCGGTGTGCAGTGGTGTAGGAATTATGGACATATGCAGCGTCTCATGGCTGCACTGCATCCATTCATTGAATAATTTTTCTCATTTGTGCATACAAGGGCCGCCAAGACGTGGTTACTGAGGCTTCAAAACTACATCGACTATGAATTTACTTTAAAGAAAGCAAAACAATATTTACCTTTTTGAGAAGGACGTGAATTAGACTAGTTGGGAATGTAGATTAATTTATGGGATGTAAAGGATTTTTCTCTTCTTGACCTCCAAAATGGCTGTTTAAATGGTTTTCCAAAAGGTCTGCAGTTCTTTTTTTGTTTACTTGATTATTTGGTCGATGGTGCCTTAGTCGTCCAAAATTTATATTAGTCGACTAATTATTTTTATTTCAAACAAGTATTCATATGTGACAGCAGCAAATGACCATTTCCTAGTACTTTTCTGTATAAATAGTTGTTTTGCATGAACTCCCGTGCAATTGTGGTCTTTTCATACAGATACAAATACTAGTTTTGGGAGCGTTTGTCACGTCCCATTTTTGTTGACTATTCGAATCGGCTGAGCATGATTTTTTTGTCGAGCAAGAATTTCATTAGTCGACTCCAGCCTTATTTTCCAAGTGATCCTTTACCTTGACTAAAATGATCTGAAAACCTTTCTCAACATCAACATCTTTTAATGTAAAGCCTGTAAAATGGTGGGTGAATCCAGAATAGAGATTGTATTACAGTCGATCTGTGAACTGACTCTTGTGTTTAAAAATGTTGAATTTTGTTACGTCTGTGGTCTGAAGCAAACAGACAGCCTCTCAGATTTCACTATACTCATTTTTCATTCCTTACAGCTGTACGAGTCCACAGACCGGGCCCCCAGTCGCCGTCCATCTCCTCTTGTTTATCCCTTGTTCTTTCTTCGTGCACTTAAGATATATCCCTGCCTGCCTGGTCTACACTCTCTTGCAGCCCCTTAGTCTGCCTTATTCTGTGGTTTCTGAATAATAGAAGAAGCTGCCTATTGCACTTGGGCTGCGCGGGTTTACATCACAGCACTGGAGGTCACTTTGACTTCTCCCCCTCTTTCTCTCATCATATATGCAACGCAGCGGCTTCAGCGGTTAGCTTTGGCCTGCTTGAGGTCGCCATTAGCCGGAGAAGAACGACAATGAGATTTATGGAAGAGCTGGAGGAGTGGTAGGAGAAAGGAGGCTCTTGACTTGCAATTTTTGATATAGGGTCGTATTTACATGTATTATGCATAGGGCGCATATGGGGTAGCATGCTGACGGCGTTGGGCTGGCGATGTGCTGGAATGGCTCCCCTATGCCACATTTACTTGTACCCAGCATCCTGCTCTTATTAGGAGCCCAGCGCGTTGCAGTGACATGCTGTTGTTTTACGGGTCCCGCTAGACAGCCTCCCCTACTCCACCGGAAAGATTTGTAGCCAAGCCGAGAGGCTGCCAGTGAATGAATTTACAGTGAGTGCACCAGCTTCAGACTTGGATCATCAATCTAAATGCGGCTTGTAAGAATTCCCTCGCCTCAAGAAAATGTTGCAGTTTAAATTTACTATGGAGCGTAATTATATGACGAGCTAAATCTCTTGTGCTGCATCAAAATTAACATAAGCAGTAAAGCTGGGCAACCAGTGAACAAAAGTGTGCTTCTATGTTTCATAAGTTAATTTTTTTCTTCTTTGGGTTTAAGAGAGTAAAAAACATTTCAGAGAGGGCCGTAATTTGGATACTGATCATGCAAAAATATAAAAATCCAATTTTAATTCCTTCTCAAGGCAATATCTACATTTATCTGGCTTGGGACCGGCACTAATCGTTGAAACCCAATCAGGCTCCTTTGTTTTGTTTAAAAGCAATGCCCGGAAGGGATTAAAGCACTTTGAATTGCCCTTTGCATGAATTGCTATACAAATAAAATGTTATTGATTGACTAAGTCTTGAGTAAATGCCAAAGACTTATACACCAGAAGGTAAGTTCTTCTGGTGTATAATGGCTGAAGAAAAGTAACCGTATATTAAATTAGGTCTGTCACAATAATTATTAAATTAACTCCATGTTCAATAACTGATTGACAGAACAATACGTTTTAGGCGCATTATATATTGTGTTCACTAAAGGATACTTTTGTACAATAACATTTGAGCTATAAAAGGGTCGAATACGTTTATTTATTTTTTGCAGCTCATGTTTTTCCACAATATTGTACATCAAGAAAAGGGATTCATATGATTGTTCTGCTTTGGTGGTTTCAATATTACTGTTTATTGTGATATTAATGGTGGCTATATACTGTATCTCACTTTAAAATGTGTTAGTGTGACATACCTGTATTGTACAGGTATGTACCAGAACATTTGTAAACATCCTTTACTCCAGAGTGTGTCCTCTACATGGTAGTGGAGAAAACATAAATACTGATTTTAAACTTGAGCGACTGAGCGTGTCAAAGGATTATTGCTTTATTCCTGGGACTTTTTGACTCATTCACTCATTGACGTGCTGCATTACCCTCATTGTGAGTGTTACGATTAAAGCATTGAGGAGCTTTGCCTGTTTGTCATGCACTAACAGGGTGACCACCAGATCACAACACTCTTCTGTTTTTAATAATCTCCTCAGTCTCTTGTGACTTGCTCTGACATTTACATAAAAGACCCTGTTAATGAAGATGACATTTCCAAGTTCTAGTAATTCTCCAACTCATCACTGGTCTCAGCGAGGGTCTGCTGCTGCTGCTGCTGCCGCCTACCCCCAGCATCTCCACTATGGACATGTTTGACCTACTTCTGTCCTCACAACATTGAACACAGGCCTACAAATTGCCTTCATTTATTCATTTGGAAGTCAAGTTCTGTTGCGTCCGACGCCCGGCAGTTCATTCATGTGTAATCGGTACAACGGTATACTGTAGCCCTCCCCCAGTAGGAGCTCATGTGATTCAGCATTCACACTAAATATCCCATCAGACCCAGTAGGCACAACCATGTCAGAAGATACTCCCATATTTATGATGCTAAAATAGGGAGATATTGGAAAAATGTATTGTATTACATTATTGTTGTTTTGGAGATTTGAAAAATTAGTACAGGTATATACTAAAATATGTTATTGAGCAATAACATATTTTTAAAAAGGCTGGAAAGACAGTTGGTTAAGCATAAAAAATAAAAAAAGTTGGTTAAATGATAATTTAGAGAAGAAATATCATGATTTCACGATTATTTATTTGTTAATTTGGTCTCATTCAAACTGTATGTGACCAGGAAATCAAACTTTCTGAATGATTGAGTCAAGCTAATGCATAGATAATACACTTGTTTCAATATATATATATATATATATATATATATATATATATATATATATATATATATATATATATATATATATATATTATATATATATATAATATATATAATATATATAGCTATATATATATATAGTATATATATACACGAATATTGATTATCCATGATGATATTATACATAATACATATATATATATATATACACACGAATATTGATTATCCATGATGAACCATTGGACAAGACACTTCACTCACCTGGCCTCCAGTGTCCAAGTGTGGTATATAAAAGAGAGTGAATGCAGGACAACGGATGCAAATCTGCCCATGGTGTTCATTAAAATGCACTGTCCTTACTAAATAAAGTAAAATAATAATATCACCACATAATCCAGCGTAATCTTTAAAACAAGTGATATTTCTGATCTTTAGTGGTTATATTTGCTGTTCATTCATATTTTGTGCAATTCTTGAACCTCAACAGGCATGTTTTAGCGCATTCTGCCATTTCCATAATGTTGTCTGGGATCATCCACAAAAATATAATAGGTTCTGTCAATATTGTCCACCCCTAATTGGTGCATATTCTTATATCTTACTTTTTTTGTAATCACTGAAGATGATATTGATAAGTGACCCAACTGGCCAAGTTTATTTCTCTATCCTGTTGTCAAATGTTTATTCATCTTACATTTTCTCCCCCCTGCCTATTTGCAGTGTAGTTTTTAGTTGCAAAAATGTGGTTTAGGATTACCGTTTTTATTTGTATATTTAATCTTTGTTAAGGCAGGAGGTTTGTCTTGTATTGTTGGAACATCAAAAAGGCAGGAAGTTATTTCCCTGGCCCTAAAAGTAATAGGAAAAAAAAGTATCAGTCGTAAAACAATAACAGTTGCTTTAAACACTCAAAAAAAAAAGACTTAGAGATTTACCACAGAAAAAGGCTTTGGAGCTCAAACTTGTCCTGGCAAGAAAACAGATTATGCAGACAAATTATTGTCAACATTTTACCAGTATTGATGGCATTATTGATTTGGAGCAACTAAGAGAAAAATCTATAACCATTAGGGCCACACAATGTTGCAAATGTATTGTAAATTAAATCTGCTATCCTTCAATTCTACTTGTTTTACTCATACATTTATCCACCCTATTACATACACTCTATGCAGACTTCTCAAGTGAACTTCATAAATAGGATTTAAGTCAGAAAACAATGGCATCATTCATACGTATGATAAAAGCTGACCTCATAGAATGGCTTTGGTTCTACTGATCTCCATCCAGGTCAGAGGTCATGTTTGTGAAGCCCCAGATCCTCCTTCCCCTCTCTTTCCCCTCGCTGTGATTGGTGCCTGCTGAGAGCACGCTTCCCCAGGGGCCTGCAGCCGCGCTCCTGTGCTGTGAGTGTGAATGAGTCACGTCTCGGATGGAGCGTGTCTGAGTGGCGAGGCGGAGAATTCAGCGGGGCCAAGAGCTGCCTCTGTAATCCCGGGTAAACACTGAGCAGCATGACTGCACGGCTAAGACGTGACCAAAGCCGGTGCAACCCAAATGGATGAAACGGTGAGACTAAGACTGCCTCCTGTATGACTGTCTGTCTCCTGTTTCACTTGTGCTTCCCATTGTCTCTCTTGTTTTCTCTATTCATTTTTGTAATCCGGAGAGCAGTTTGGCGACACTGAATTAACCCCTACATGGCACCGCTGGTGTCAAATTCTTAAGGTCATAGCCTAACTTTGCAGACACAAATGTGATATCTGCTATCATGTCCATAGATTCTAAAATACAGCCCCAAGTGCAACAAACTGAAGGTACACAATATCAGAATTTTTTTTCCATTGATTTCCATTGATTTCTATAGCAATAGGTCATCTGTCACAGCTGGAACATGGGTTAACTTAAATTTCTTCAGGCCAACTTCCCAAAGTCTTGACCCATAGTCTAAGTGGTAAGTTCTTCTGAGGGAAACTACAAAACCAATTTATTAAATCTACATTAAGGTCTTGGTCCTCAAGAAAAGGTTTTGGTTATTGTAAGAAGAATAAATTATTTCTGTGGATGATACAGTTTGTTTTAAATATTTGCATGCCTTACAGCAGGCATGTCCAAACTACGGCCCGGAGACCAAATCCGGCACTCAGACCGATTTTTGTTGGCCCTCCGAATTCCTGCAAAGATGGTCCAAACAACAAAAAGTAGTACTTTACTGTAAAATTGGAAACATTCGAGCATTTTGATGTCATACCAACCTAATATTAATGTTCCAAGTCTTATTAAAGGTGTGGAGGCCCATCAAAACAATGTCAAATGCAAAATTTCCATTGAATCACTTCAAAATGCGGCCCACGGTGAAAAAAGTTTGGACACCCCTACCTTACAGTTTTAGTCCAATTGCAATATATTTCTTAGTTAACAATAATTAATCCTTAATGTGTTTCCAACTTTTTGTACTCACATTAGTAAAACAAATTGGGAAAGGTTTTCTGTGATTAATAATTTAGCAGACAAATAAGGCAAAACATATCCATTTAGATTTTTCTTATGAACCAAACAAAACCTCCTTTGAAAATATTCAGTATGTCTGTGTTGTGTTATTTCTTCTTGTTAGACCTTGACACAAAAACAGAAATGAAGCATGCATAAAAAGACTGAAGGATTTACAAATTTATTGGCAGATGATTCAAGGACATTTTAGAGAACAGGGCACTACTCCTGAAAAGAAAAACACTGCACATAACACGTGCTGCCAAAATCTCACTATTAATAATGTGTCCAGACAGGAAACCTTTTAGCAACAAAAGCCCTGAAGAAACTTTCTGATCTACATGCCATGTGTTGGCACTAACAAAAGCCTAACTGTGACTCATTGTTTAGTGTTTGAATACGGTAGAGAAATTCATGTGAACACCATTTAAAAAAACAAAACAAAAACTGTGCCAGACAATTAAATTAAATGTACAATTCATTGCCTCTTTCTTGCCCTGAAACCACAATGTGAATGGGTAATTTATTTTTATGTTGACCAATTTTATCAGTAGCCCACAAGAGCTTGTTTTTGCATAAAATTGGATGAACTCTTACATAGTCTAAGTTGTTTTTATTTCTAAATGTATAATTAGTAGGGCAGATTCACCCTTGTGCCAGACGGAGCCAAATATGCGGAGACCCTTCAGTTCTTGTGCCGCGGTGCAAGTGTGGCGAGGGCAGATGGACAGGAGACGCTGGAGTGGAGCTGGAGCTCGACCAGCCCTCTCAGTGTCTGTCCATCCGCTCTTGTCCTTGGCCCACTCTCAAACCTGCAGCCGGACATCCTGTTGGTCAGCCAAAAAAAATCCCCCCTTCTATCATAGCCCCATAGTGCCCTGACCCCCCACATTAGCACCTGACACGCCTGTCTTCACTTAACCTTTACTTATACCAACGAGCCATCACCCTGTTTACTGGGGACCCTGCCAAAAAACAGTCGCCTTGGAGCTATTTTTTCCCTATTGGCACATCATCTATGGAAAATTTGGGAAGATTTTTGTGAGGTGACTTAAGTGCAAAGGCAGTGCACTTTAAAAAATGACCTTCAAATGTCTAAGAGATTGTGTCTTGTCTTGATGTTGGTGCCTTATTTGATATCGCCCTGCACCTATGTTTGACAGTTTTACAACTCCATTAATGGCCTTTGATGAAGTAACTGCATTTGCTAGTGGCTTTATCCTGCTGCGTTTGTACTGCCTTCTGTAAATCTCTGCTTTTATTCTCAGATTGAATTGCGTTTTACGGTATAAACATGCCAGGCACAAAGACAGAGAACAATGGCATATCAAACATCTGTCTTCAGGCCCCTACTGTAGCTCATTCATCCTGCGTCCTATATCGGGTTTGAGGGTCATTGTTTGTCCCCTTGGAAATAACAACATAAAATATGCTAATGAAATTAAAGAGGGTTGTGTGAGGGTTGGTGCAGCTTGAATCCTTGATGACTTCCAATGCCATCCCATGAAAACATAAAACAAAAAAAAAACACATTCATTTTGAAATGTCGGCTGCAGAACTGGAGTGATTAATTCCTCCTGGATTCAACCATTTAAATGAACAAGACAGGGGAGGGAGGAAAACACTGAGACCCAAATATGGGTGCATAATTAATACATTTGGATCATTTAATTAGCCACCCAAACAGAGGGTAGGCTGAGCTTCACTGTGTCTGTGCTTTGTTCAAGTAATAGGCTACAGACGGTGCTTTCTTACAGAGGCAAATTTAATGAGCCCATGTGCTGATAAAGAGAACACTGCAGCATTGGTGGTAAATATGTGAAGACAGCTTGAACAACCATTACTTGTTCCTTTGAAGCTTTGTTTTGCAGTTCTGTACATGGACCTTTTAATGACATTCTGATAGCACCTTTATTTCCTAGTTAAAAAAAAATCAAATTTCTTTCTTTTCTTTTTCAGAACGATGTGAAGATCACTAGAGAGGAACCTGCGTGCAGTCTCAGAACACATCTTTTTCCGTTCTCCAACTATCTGGCACATACCCACCAGTTTTTTTTGTTCGATTTGGACCTGCTGGGATGAAAACGTGCTCGGACAAGGGATGGACTTATTGTGACCTCACAAAGGGTCATAGTCCACTAAAAGTCATGTCATGGTCTCTGGTGCTGTTGTTATTGACTTTAATTTGTATGAATCAAAAAACAACTGTAGGTCAGACTCTGAACACGTTCCAGTCGGAGAGAAGCGACTGGTCCCTGAACCACCTGACGGTGCACCGGTCCACCGGAGCGCTGTATGTGGGAGCAGTCAATCGCATTTACAAGCTATCTTCAAATCTCACCCTGCTGGTTTCTCATGACACTGGACCAGAGTATGACAACAAAGCCTGTTACCCTCCTCTCATTGTTCAGCCCTGCTCTGAGCCACTCGCCTCCACAGATAACGTCAATAAACTGTTGCTCGTTGACTACTCACACAACCGGCTGCTGGCGTGTGGCAGTCTGTACCAAGGGGTCTGCAAACTCATGAGGCTAGATGACCTGTTCATCTTGGTGGAGCCCACACACAAGAAAGAGCACTATCTGTCCAGTGACAACCAGACTGGGACCATGTTTGGGGTGGTGGTGCCGTCTCAAGGCCAAGATGCTACTTTGTACATAGGTACTGCTGTTGGAGGCAAACAGGATTATTTTCCAACCATTTCCAGTCGCAAGCTGCCTCGTGACCCAGAATCCTCTGCCATGTTGGACTATGAGCTCCACACTGACTTTGTGTCATCTCTCATTAAAATTCCTTCGGACACTCTTGCTCTTGTACCACACTTTGATATCTACTACATCTACGGATTTGCTAGTGGCAGCTTTGTCTACTTCATGACTGTGCAGCCAGAGACCCCTGAGAATGGGATGCCCGCTGGCAGCTCCCCTGGTGACCTGTTTTACACCTCTCGAATCATCCGCCTCTGTAAAGGTGACAAAAAGTTCCATTCGTATGTGTCACTCCCGGTGGGCTGCCTTCACAGAGGTGAGGAGTACCGGCTGCTGCAGGCGGCATACCTGTCAAAGGCAGGTCGGGTCCTGGCCCGAGCTCTGAACATCAGCGCTCAGGAGGATGTGCTGTATACTGTCTTCTCCAAAGGGCAGAAACAGTACAATGACCCACCGGACCACTCTGCCCTGTGTGTGTTCACCATACAAGACATCAACACACGCATCAAGGAGCGTCTGCAGTCCTGCTACCAGGGCGAGGGTCACCTGGAGCTGCACTGGCTGCTAGGGAAGGACGTCCAGTGCACCAAGGCTGTGAGTATTGTATTAACGAAAAAGCTTTTTTTCTTTGTTTCAAGCCGTAGTGTATGTAGGTATCTCCATTGTGGCAAAAGTACAATGTTTATTTAGAATTGCTGTAATAACCCTGAGTGTGTCTGTTATGTTTCAAAGTTATCATCGTATATTAGGGCTGTCACTAATGATTATTTGATAGTTGATTTGTCAGTGATTGGCCAATTAATCATTGCGGCCCCACCATACATATCTATTCTGGGCCATTGTTTTATTAACCAATGCTTGTGTTGGTAATTGGGATATGTTATTCTTGTAAGAGTTTGTCTTCAACAATCTTTCAAGCAACTCCTGTATGGATTCACTCAATGGCATTTCCTTGATCTAAACCACTATTGTTGTTGCTGCCTAAATAGCTGATAGGCAAAGCTGGGCTCAAGACATCATTCATGATTTTAGGGTCCCACAAGAGCAGTGAAGCTGGAGGAGATTAATTCACAGCACTAATCACAGAGTTTTGTATGAGGCTTTGAATCCATTCAGAGCTCTAGGCTGCCATTCCTCCCTCCTCTCCTCCCCTTTCTCCTCTCTCCTTCTCTTCAAGTCGCTGTCCGCTGAATTTGGGCCTTCTGAGACCTGCTCTTGATCTTCAGAAAGGATTTTATTCTCGCAAAGGTCCAAGCCTGTGCCTTTTGTGAAAGCTGTAATTCTGTATAATGAGCAGCTTTGGTTCAGAGAAGCTCCAAAACAACATTCACTGCCACACTATTTCAGTACTTTTCACCATGCAATTTTGTCCATTTACACTATGAAGCTAATTTAGTCATAATGCGGTTACTAGTTTGGCAGGTTGAGAGCCATTTGAGTACAATTAGTTCTTACTGCCGTTATATATTTTTTTTCTAAGATGAAGAGTTAATGGTGGATGGTGCATGTTCATTAAGAAATGGAACTATTTAAAATGTTGCACATTTTAGGTTTGAAACAGCTTTTTCAGATAGTTGCTTGAAATTTTTTTTTGCTAAAATAATCTATTATTATCACTGACTTGTTTATTTTAATCATATTTATTATTTGCCCAACTCAATCAAACCAAGACAATAATTTGTTTGGGAGAAGCACCCATATTTGCATTGAAACTACAGGATGTAAAATGAAAAATGATCCAAGAATAAAGATTTACATAATGAATGACAAGCAATTAGCAGCAGTCTGATGTGTATGTAACGCAATGTAAATGGGCTGCTAAGCACGCCGCTCTTTGATGCCTTATCAAAACCTGACATCTATTGGGCTGTGTGTTTGTGTGATGTCAGATCAAGCAACTTCAAAATCACAGAAAACAGGCGCAAAACACATACCGTTTCGTGTGTATGCCATCAGCAATTAGTCGACCTCACAGCTTGGCCCGGCTCGAGGCTTGTTGATAAATACAAGCTCATTTGAAGTAGCCATTTTTGACCCAGAAACCTCGTGTTTAATGCATGTTGGTTTTAGTCCAAGTCTGTTCAAGTACTCTTCTCATATGCACAAGTGTCTGAAGCCATCTCACTCATTTTCTGTCTTGCACTTTCTTCCCCCTCATCAGTTCTGAACCACTTTCTCAAAACTGTCATTCTCACTCGGTTATCATCTGTGCTCCCTGCTCCTCCCCAGACTCTTGTTACTCATTGTATCTTATGCACCAACCCCCCCCCCCCAAAATCTCCCCAACCCACTTTTCACAATTCCCAACCCACTTGTCAAAAACTCAGACGGAGCACAAGGGTTGGTATTGCTGGTAAAACTGACTATAACAGACGTATCTTCAAAAGTTGAATCTGATAGGTTAGGCCACTTGAACTAGAGGTTTTTGGGACTTCAGGTAATGGCGGCGCTTTGAGTGGACGCACTTCACACCGCTGTTGCAATACTGAGCTTTAAAATCATTGTTTGACCCACCTAATCCCAAAGAGGAAGAAACAAAATATGTGTAAACAAGGAAGGCACAAAACCGGTAACACTGCTAGACCAAAACAAGCAAAGCTGACGGTTCACGGCCCCATTGGAAAACAGGCTAGTGAAGCTAACGAGGCTAACATGGTTAGCAAGCATGACGAGAGCCGCTCTCTCTCCCCTTCGGCGAAACTGGGTCCCGCCGGCCCAGATGGAGATTTCTCTGCATCGGAAGGGGGAGAGAATAAACATTTTCAGCAGTTATGGCTCGCGATGTCCGAGGTGCAGCGTGCCATGGAGTCTCCTAGAGCAGAGTTGTTAGCTGCTATGGGCCCGGCCGTGTCCGCTGCAGTAGCCGCTCAGTTGAAAGCAGAGGGAGTAACCAAAGCACCCATGGAGGAAGTCGAGCAGCGTGTTTCAGATAATGCAGATGATCTGCAGACAGTAGGGGCCGCTGGAGTCGGAGTCGGAGAACAATAATATGAAAAATAAGCTCCTGGATTTGGAGTCCAGAACGCGTCGTTCTAACCTTAGGCGGAGGGAGAAAAGGGTGAGGATACAGTAATTTTTTGGGAGAAGATTGTTCCTGAGCTCCTTAATTGGATCAGGAACTGATAAACCACGAGACCTGATTATGAGGTTTCATAACGACCGTGTGAAAGAACGCGTCTTGAAGGCTGCAAGGTGTTAAAGGAGACCTCCAGTGCAAAGGCAAGCGTGTCTTTCTTTGCTCCAGATATTCCATACGAGGTTTGCCAACAACGGCAAAAGTTCTACCACATCTGTGAGGAGCTCAGGAGAGAAACCTGAGACATGGTTCTCTTCCCTGTGACTCATCTGGTGACTGTTGAAGGTAAAAAACACATGCTCAGAAAACCAGGAGAAGCAGAGGTGGTCCTAAGGAAGATGCAAAAAAACAGAGAACTAAACAACATGAGAGATGGAGCCACCAACGTGGGGTATGTGAGTTCAGGTTGGTGTCACATGGTGATATATTTCTGTTAAGTTGAAGAGACTGATGATAGTGAAATTATTTATTTGTTTTTAACATCAGACTTTATGCTCCATGTTGGTTGTCCACTTTAGTACATCATCTTTGTGTTTAAGTACATCTATTCACTGATGTGCCCAATGAAGAAGACTAGATTAGTGGGAAATTGGAAAATACAAATGCAGCTGTGGGTGTGGTGAGTTAAGGAGGTTGTATATCCAGTTCCTTCTGAGGATTGGTGTCAGAAGTGCCTGGGCAGTTTTTTTTTGGGGGGGGGAAACTTCATTAGGATTGAATTCCCCTCCCCTTTACGATCTTTTTTTAAAAATCAGTTTTTGGGTTCGATCTCTTTTTCCAGCATGAACCCTTTTGTTTTCCTTTTTTACCCTTTCAGCTGTTCTCTGTTCCTATGGTTCCTGTGTATGTTTGTTGTTTTCGACCAGAGAGATTAAAAACAGATCAATACAATCAACCCAATGGTATTGGAAGTTGCATCCTTCAATGTGAATAGCATATTGAACCCAATCAAACAGAACACAAATTTGAAACAAAAATGAAACAATATAAAGAATAGACACTGTATATTTACATGAAGACACATTATAAAATTACACTGAATATCAAAAAACTAATCATACAAAGGCAAACGTAGAAGGGGAGTTGCAATTTTTGATTTCAAACCGAATAGTTTTTAAACAGAGTTTTCGAATGTAAGGATAAAGAAGACAGATATGTACTGGTTAAAGGGACCATTAATGGAAATGTTTTCACCCTTTTAAATGTGTTTGCTCCACATGGGAGTGTTATTACTTTCTATACTGATGAATATCAGTATATGAATACTGTGAACCACTCCGAGGGAACCCTAATTTGTGGCGTCGATTGGAATCTTCGCATTCAGCCTACATTAGATGTGTCAACCTCAAGAGGTACTGGAGGAAACAATTAAGAAGATCTGTATCTTATTGAAGAATATAGGATCGATTGATGCATATGGAGGGGAATGAAACCCGAGGGCATGCCAGTACACAACAAACGGCCATATCATCATGAGTCCATCCCACTTCTCTACCATTCTACACATCCGCATCCGGATATTCTCTAGACAAATAGTGGACTACTTAGTAACGAATACCGACTACGCCACAGATAAGGGACACAAGACGACTTTTTATTCCATCAATAAAGACAGATCTAAAACATCATCTGAGATAGTGCATCACGAATCTTCGAGAATCAGAAGAAGTATATGCTTGAGTGCCATCGTGGAAAAGAGTTTATTGCCATTGTCAATGAACAAAATTCAAAAACGTAGGAACTTGTCTCGGCCTTAAGGTGCAACATAAAACACTGAGCAATAATAAAACAACATATATTCAATAAAAAAAAAATGATTGCAAATATAGGCACAATAGACCTAAGTGATCATGGTCCTATCTACATTTCTGTAAATTTGGAGGAAAGACGAAAACACACACCATGGTGGTTCAATACCAGCCTGCTTAATGACACTTTGTTTAAGGAGAAAATGTCCAACAACATTAAGACTTATCTGGAAGACAATGATACTGGGTACGTAATTTCTCCGCCCATCCTTTGGGATGCTTCCAAAGCAGTCTTGAGAGGACAAATGATAGCGATAGCCTCAGAAGAAAAGAAACAAAAGGCAGAAAAGCTAAATGAATTACAAGAAAAAATAAAATTGCCAGAGGAAAACCATGCCAAAAAGGGGTGTCCTAAAATGCTACAAGAAATTAAAAAGATACGAGGGAAATTAATGAACAGAATAAAGTTCAGAAAATGCTCTTTACCAAACAAAGCTATTATGGGAGTGGTTAAAACATTTCTAAATTACTATCTTGGAAACTTAAAAAACAGCAAGCTGGATACGGAACAGGCAAAGTTATGTAATCTTAACCAAACAAATTCAGTCAGAACTTGAATCCATTTATAAAAAACATTTTCAAAAATTCCAGACGATAAAGAAGATAATATAAATTCCTTTCTGGACACCCTTAATTTGCCTGTTATGACGGAAGAACAAAATAAAAAAATAGGAGCTGAAAAAATTAATTAAAAGATTAAAGAACAATACATTTCCGTGGAGCGATGGCTTCACCTCAGAGTGGTATAAAGCTTTAAGAGAAACATTTACTTCTTTCTTTTTTGGCAACTTTTAACTGGGCACTTAAGAAAACTCAGACCCCTCCTAGTTGGAAAGAAGCCATCATATCCCTGATACCAAAAGAAGGGGAAAGCTGATTGGATTGTGCTTCATATAGACCCATTTCTATTCTGAATGTGGACTATCGTATATACACCTCAATTATGTCCAAAAGAATAGAACAAATACTCCCGAATTGAATCCACAATGATCAAACAGGATTCATTACCAGATGACAAACACAGGACAACATGTGACAATCCTTACACATAATAAGTCAAATACAAAAACAACAAAACAAAGCCGTAATAATTAGTTTGGACGCTGAGAAGGCCTTTGATTCAGCCATATATATTTAAAGTGCTAAACAAATTTAAAATCGACAATTTAATTATAAAAACATATTGGGGCTCTTTACGATGGTCCAACATCAAGAATTAAAATCAATGGTCATCTGACAGACCCACTGACTCTGGAAAGGGGGGTTAGGCAGGGCTGTGCCTGGTCTCCCCTCCTGTTTTCTTTGTATTTGGAACCATTGGCCCAATTTATGAGAAAATCAAAAACAATTCATGGTGTTACAGTTGATGGGATGGAACAGAAAATTGCCTCCTATGCAGATGATGTTCTATTGTATTCTATTTTATAAACCAGAAATGTCCATACCCAATGCGATGCATTTTCTTCAAGAGGTTGATCCGATGCCTGGATACAAATTAAAGTACAAAAACAGAATCCCTTAGATATTCAGGTGTGGTACTCCATAGAGACCTAACAATTATGGAGAAAAATTATATCCTTCTGTAGAGTCAGTCTTTATCCTGTTCCTCCCGGTGACTGAGCAAAAAATAGGCCTGACGCTCCACTTTTAAAATAATTAATGTCCACAAAAAAATATTCTTCCAAAATGAAAATTACATGTATTCATCTTACAAAAAGTGTCAAAAATAATTCTTCAAACAACTGATAAAACAAAGGGTTCAGCGGATGAGTAAAGATTAATTTAGAACAAAGACAGCAGGGCTAAGATAGAGGAGGGCATGGAGGTCAAAGACTGTCTCTTCCTGCTGCAGCCACACCTCCAGGTAGAGCCTTCTCCCTTCTATAGCCATCTTTAGGTTGGCCACTAGATGAAGACAACTCAAATAGTAATTAGACACATTTAAAGCAAAATTTCCTGTTTTGGCTCCTACATATCCGGCCCCTAAATGTTTTATAATTATCAAAATAAACATTTATTATTCAACTTGATGGAGACAAAATTTAAATAATGGGGCAAATTTATGCATATTCCTCTTCCAACAGAAAGCAAATCTTTGTTACGGTCATTCCAGAATCCCGGTTTTAATCTTCAGCTTTACTGACCTCACCAATCCGTTTGAGTCAGGCTTCATCTCCAAAATCCTTGCAAAAAGCCATGATGCTCGTGGTGAAGGGGGTTCCACACTTTCCACCACTTTTGTCTGTGCTGCATAGTTGTCAGATACTCTTGGGTCCATCTCCTCCAGAATACGTCAGCCAGATACTGTACTTGTTTCCACCGGCGCCTGGTGAATGAGCCAGCACTGAAAAACTCTCCAGGAGGGAAGACAGGCTGGGAGTTCAGCAACAATAGGTGGTTTGGGGTCTGAAGCTCAAGATCAATGATGAGGCTGTAGTACTTGGACGATTATTCAGTATGGCCTCAACTCCACAAAATAAAGTTGTGAGGCCCTCGTCATCAACAGTTTGTTGCTGTAGAAGACAGGTCAACACCCACCTTACTGACCTAATCAACTTCTCCCACACTCCTCCGTGGTGAGAGGCTCCTGGTGGATTGAATGCCCAAGTTATTCCTCTTTCCATTTCAATGTGCACGGCTCTACAGGCCATGCATGTGAAGAGCTCACCATATCGTTTAACTAAACTTCTCCCCCTCTTTGTCTCTATTGGTACAAAGTAATCCATGCCAACACTGGTAAACGGAGGTACATCTGGCAGTGTTCTTTCTTGTGTCAAATCTGCCAATTTTTTTTCTCCTGTCTTGCCTTTTAAGCGCTTGCAAAGGACAGACTTAGTAATAATGCTTCTGGCAGCAGTGTTAGCATTTATCATCCAATACTTTTTAAGCAACTGGGAAATAATGTAATTTCGGCCACAGTGTCCATACTTTTCATGTACATGTCTTAGCAAAAGGGAAGAGATGTGACATCTTTTGGGGAGGATAATGGGATATTTAACCTCCTCTGAAAGTAACGACTTTGACAGTCTTCCTCTTACTCTGAGCACTCCATCCTTTAGAAAAGGGTCAAGTCTATTGATGGTGCTTATTTTGTGAACCATGCCTGAATCAGTTTCAATTTCAACTGGAAAAGCTTGCCTTTGGGAAAAGGATATGATGGATCTCTCCACCCTGCCCAAATCTTGGATGGACAGACCATGGCATTTGACTGCTTGTAGTTGTGAAGACAGCTTACGCAGGGAAGCTCTGGTACCGATTTGTCTGGTAGTGTGCCTTCACTTTGCAGCCAGGACCAGCAGGTAGTCTCCAAACTTATGATACCAGGCAACGGATTTTAACAATTTGGTCCAGTCTGAGAAAAAATGAAGAAGTTTATGAGTT
Organism: Chaenogobius annularis; assembly: GCA_015082035.1. NCBI lineage: Eukaryota > Metazoa > Chordata > Actinopteri > Gobiiformes > Gobiidae > Chaenogobius > Chaenogobius annularis. The sequence goes on from BJKM01000466.1 coordinate 298,619, forward strand.
GGAGTAGAATTTTCTAAAAGCACTGTCATTGTACACTGCAGTACATTCTTTTAACTTCTGGATGATCCTGTGAGAGTGACTGATTTACTGATATTCTGGCTCCCACAAAAAGCGAAGCCATCTCCTATTCTCATTGAATTTGGTCACACTTTGCCCCCTGGAGACCTCATCAGCAGGATTATGTTTACTATCTATGTAATGCCATTGATCAGCACTAGTATTGTCTCTAATTGTAGAAGTTCTGTTGCCAACAAATGTCTGTAATCTTGTAGTTTCATTAGCAATGTATTTTAGGACAGCTTGACTATCAGTCCAAAACATTGATTTCTCCAGTGGTACCAACAGCTCTGCCTTTAACATCTTGTCCACTTTAACACTTTTCACTGCTGCTGTGAGCTCAAGCCACGGTATTGTCATTTGCTTTAAGGGGGCTACTCGTGCCTTTCCCATCATAAAAGCAACATGCCTTTGTCCTGTATTACTTGTCATACAGAGATAACTTACAGCTCCATATCCAGACTCTGAAGCATCTGAAAAGTGGTGTAACTGATATGAGATAGGCTTGCCAAAGTTTTTAGGCTTCATACATTGTGAAACACTAAATTGGGACAACTTAGGAATGTCCTGCACCCATTTAGTCCATTACGTTGTCTTCTCAGGGGGTAGTTCCTCATCCCACCCATAGCCAGACTTGCAGAGTTGTTGTAGCAGTTGTTTGGCTGGCAGAGTGACTGCGGCAAGCATGCTAAGTGGATCATACACAGAGCATACCATAGAGAGGATCCCCCTCCTGGTCAGTGGTTTTTCTGTGACTTTGATGTTAAACCCGAATGTGTCATCCTCCACTCTCCATTGCAGTCCCAACGCTCGTTCAGGATGCAGTTGATCCTTGCTCAAATCAAGAGATCTGATCTCCTTTCCTCTTGCCTCCTCCTTAATGCTGGCCAGCACTGCACAGCTGTTGCTCACCCACTGTGTTAGATGGAAGTCCCCCTTACTGCACAGTTGCACCAGGTCAGATATCAACTGCACTGCATCCTGCTCTGTAGGGGCAGAAGTTAAACAATCATCAACATAGAAATGTTTCAGTACTGTATCGATTAACTGTGAGCTGAAGTCTGAATTGTCTTGTGCAATTTTTCTTCAGGCATAGCTGGCATAGCTGGCACAGCTGGGAGAGGAGACTGCACCAAATATGTGCACCAGCATTCGATGGTCCTTTGGCTCTTTTTCATAGTCTCCATTTGGTCACCATAGAAATCGCAGAAAATATATGTCTGCCTGAGAAACCCTCACCTGGTGGAACATTGACTTGATGTCTGCCATGAGAGCTACAGGCTCATGCCTAAACCTGAGTAGCACTCCAATTAAAGAGTTAGTGAGGAGTGGGCCCTGGAGTAACTGATTTTAGTGAGACCCCCTGAAATTCGGCCCCACAGTCAAACACAACTCTCAGCGTGTTCTTCCTGGGGTGGTAGACCCCATGATGAGGTATGTACCACATTTTACCTTTGTTTTTCTCAGTTTCTTCCCTAGGAACAACTTCAGCATATCCTTCGGTGAAAACATCATTGACAAAGTCGGTGTACTCCTTGTGAAATGAATAATTTTTCATGAACTTTTGCTTTAGACTTTGACGACGTTGAACAGCTACTTGTCTGTTGTTGGGAATTTCCGCTTTGTTCCTGAAAGGCAAGTCAATATTGTAATGTCCATTTATTAACTCAACTGAGTTTCCAGGAATCTTTTGTCCTCACTGGTCAGTTCCCCTTTTTCTTCTGATGTCTTTTCATTAAAGTCCATATTGTGCTGACTGATGATCAACCTTTCTGAACTTTCAACAGTTATTCGATTGACATGGACCGAAGGATAACCCTCGTTATTGTTGTCATCTCTTATAGGACCATTAATTACCCAACCCACCAAAGTCCGAACCGCATAAGGACCTTGGCCCTGGCTATTTATTATTTCCCAGAGCTCAATGACCTTAGAGGCATTTGTTCCTATATACAGTTCAATGTTACTGTTTATTTCAGGAATATGAACACTCTGCAGGTAAGACCATCTGTCCAAATCCTGCTTTCTGGGAATATTATCCTTTGTAACAGGCATTTCTTTCTGTGTGTATGAGTCCGGGAGAGCTAAAAACTTTTCCTCACACATTCCCGTGACTTCTGAGCCTGATATTATACTTGTAGATACCAGCTTTTTATGACCCATAGTCTTTAGTAGTATTTGAGCTTTTCTACCTTTCAGTCCCAACTGCGACACAAGGCGTTCAGTACAAAAAGTGTCTGTGCATCCTGGTGTCGATAAAGGCTACTTTGCAGCCCTTGATTGCTTTGACTTTTAATGGCACGACTAAAAAAATATTGAGATTAATGTTGTGCCGGGGGTTCCTGTGCAGACCTTGCTGGCGGATAACAGGCGGTTGAGTAATTTGGAGGAAGTTAAGAATCCCTGGGTAAAATCTGTTCTTACAACATGGAAGGAGCTGATCAGAGCATACAAACTAAACAAATATGTTAAAATCTTATACTGGTTGGCTTATGAGCAAGGTTTTGTACCAAACAGAACTGGTTTGAGAGTCATGGTCTGGATAGCAAAAGGTATAAAAGTTTTTTTTACCAGATTGTAAAAGATAATCAAATGAAAAGCTTGGAAATGTTGAAAGATTCATTTGGCTTTGAGAAAAAGGACTTTTATGTTTTTACAAATAAGAAGTTATTATAACTGAGAAATTAAACAGGGTAATGACCATTGTGGCCCTCTGATTGGGATGTTTATCAAGTCTTATAAATCACTAGTATGGATGTCACCATACAAAGTTTTAGTGTTGCAGTTATTGTGAGAAGAAACATCACGATTTAACAATTATTCACGATTGCTGAGAACGTTACAATACTGAAAAAGTACTTTACATTTAGATTCCTTTTTTTTATTCTATTGATTTAAAAATACTTAATTTTGCTTATAAAAAAAAATGTCAGTTATAATTTTTGGGCTCTTTATGCGACTGTGACTTGAATAATCTTGACATCCCTAACCACTAGTTTGTATCTATTATAAATCATGCCAAATCATCAGTTAATGAGCAGTGAGTGATTATCTGATTGTCCCGACTTGCAGAATGTTATGACATCATATTAATGCGACCTTTACCACTCTCCTTCTGCCTGCAGCCTGTTCCCATCGATGACCATTTCTGCGGCCTGGACATAAACCAGCCGTTAGGGGGGTCCCAGCTGGTGACAGGGCACACTGTGTTCACCGAGGGCCGGGACAGGCTAACCTCTGTCACCTCCTACAGCTACAACGGGCACAGCGTGGTCTTTCTGGGCACCAAGAGCGGACGCATCAAAAAGGTAAAGATCCACTCGACAGAGAGGTCAAAGAGAGCAGGCCCGGGCTTTGATGGTTCCTTACATTTAGACAGAGAGCTTAATTTAGCCCATTCATCTTACAATTATGATGAATTTCTGATTACTTTACATATAGTCCTTAAAGTTCTTTGTGTAACTTTTGAAGTCTCTTTCTGTTACCATGGATTAGGGTTGTCAAAAGTACTGTACAGTAACTAATGAACAGTTATTGTAGGGCTGAGTGATATGGAGAAAAGAGAAAAAAAAGGCCTTCCTTCTGTTCTGAACTGACCTCGATTCTAAAACCTCAGCCATATCATTGACGATTGAATGTCAGTCTATATCTTGAGCTTTATCAGAACTATATAAGACTACATGGCAGCACTATTATTTTGTGTTGAAAACTACTGTCTATTGCTTAAAAAAGTGTTTGTTTTATTGTAGTGTCAAGTTTGGAATGTTTGTATCGTGACAACACTACCAGGAAGATGTTATTGCTTTGCTTGTAATATTTCCCTGGATGGTATTAAACTAGTCTAAAATGCCGTTACTTTTATTGCTCAGAAACACCTTTTCTCCAGAGACATGTTATTGCTTTCTCTAAGTTGTCCAATAGTTTAGCATCTTGCATTTATTAAATGACAAGTGCTTTTCACTGCAGTAACATCTATATGAAGACAAGCTGCTCCACCAGAAAGTGCACCTTGAAAGTCTTAGCCATGCCTCAATTTACATCCAAATGATCTTGTTTTGTTCAATGTGGTTATAGACCTACATTTTGTGGCAGCATCAAAGAGTAATTATCCCCCATCCAAAAGCATGGTTTCATGATTTCTTCTAGTGAGCTAAGTTGAGGACTTATTCATTTAAATCTCAGACATCTTGAAACAGAACCGGCATTCATTTATGCTGTTGCATGTTACAGAGCTTTATCCACCTCCAGTGCCATTTGTGTAAAGACTGTGGATTTTACATTGGTTGGTTTTAGCATGACAATGAGTTTTAAGAGCCACTTCACAGTAACTAATACATCTCCACTCTCTGCACATGGGTTCCTTATGTTGATTAACCTATCCAGATCGCTGGTGAGAGATTAGCCACATTGTTCAGGCCATGTTTTTTTTAAGTACACTTCAAGATTCATCTCATCTTAATCAAATGAATGTTTTTGTAATCTTTTTATGGAAAGAATGCTGCAATCTTTTACAATCACTATTTATTGTTTCTGCTCCCATAATCATGATTTACAATGGCCTTTTATCTGACAAATTTAAACTTTCACATGCAGCGCGCAAATTTCTTTACTGTGTTACCTGCATTCATGATTAATCAACAAAACCTTGCTGATACTCAAAAAGACCCATTAAAATATTACCAATAATAGAGCTGCACAATGTTTTTTCCTCATGTTGACAATTTTCCATTTTATTTTGTCTTTTCGAAAACAAATAAAAATACTTTCAATAAAAATGTCCTGAACGTAAACAAGACAGACTTTTATGAATTGCCAAAATAGTGACATATTCTTCATCTAAAATATGGGCTCTTATAACAATATACACTCAGTGGTCCATATTTAAAACTTAAGCAAAGAACTAATAGTGCTGTCATAGAACAAAGTCTCAAAGGACTTTAAATGCAGACTGAAAATAGAAATAGACAAAATACATTTAAATGAATTAGCCACCCAGTTAACTTAAAGATTTTCTAAATATAGGTGTCTACAATACCAATAGTGCCTTAGCTTACCATGACCTTTTCCTTTTCCTATTCAAGTTGATTCAGCCCATTGTCCATCATTTTTCAACGCAGTGTATGTTTTAATGACACATTCTTGCTGAGCTCCTGTAGGGCTCATTGTTTGATGGAGCTGGATAGACTGGGTTTCTCCGCCGGCTGTGCTTTCTGCCTAGTCTTGCAGCATGCGGCGCAGTGAGGAGGAGATGTTTTGAAGGACTGTAGTGACACTAGCCCGAGGCCCCTCAGTCTTATGAGGAGCAATCTGTCTGACACGCTACTCTCACACACTATAGGCCCGGTCCACACTGCGAGCACTGATAACATCGGCGCAGCTCTTTTATTGGAGACGCCGGCAGGGCAGAAGAGACTAGATAGTGTGGAAGAAACAGTGACAGATGGTTATGGAGGACGGGGCAGTATGAGGCGGCGAATGTACAGACAATGGAGATGCATTCATCTGCAGTGTTTTGATGATGAAAACAAAAATCATTCTTTAGTGTTAACCTTTATGGTGGAGGTTATGTTTCTGCTGGCATTGGTGTTACAGTTTATGTCCATTGTCCATTTCTTTTCATTTAATTATTCAACAGGACAACGTACAGTTACATCAGGCCCAAGGGTGAAAGCGTTTGTACCAGATTCAATTTTAAGAAGCTAATTTCCATCTGCATTCCCTAAAAATTATTAAAAGAAAGGTGTGTGTGTGTGTGTGTGTGTGTGTGTATGTAGAAACGTGTGTATACTCCATAAATATTCTGCTTGGTTATAATGACTGTATAGTGAAAATTACAGATATTGTGTGATCGCTGATTTCTTAAACTTTTAATCAAATAGAAAAATCCCGGTTCTGAATGACAGACTTTTAAAACGCCTTTCAGAATCAGAAAGAGTTTATTGCCATTGTCAATGAACAAAATTCAAAAACGTAGGAACTTGTCTCGGCATTAAGGTGCAACATAGAACACTGAGCAATAATAAAATAACATATATTCAATCAAAAAAGGGCATGCATTAGGAAACAATTTAAAATTACTGTACAATAAAAATAAAAATAGGCATTTCTATGTACACAAGAGTTATAGTTAGATTTACAGTGCAGAAAGTGACAGTGCAGTGAGTGGTTGAATATTGCAGTTAAAGTGACAGGTGTTTTGAAGTGTTCATGAGTCCAACGGCAGAGGGAAAGAAATATTCTTGGGCGGGAGGTCCGGATGGACCGTAGCCTCCTGCCTGAGGGGAGTGGTTCAAACAGACCATGTCCAGGGTGAGAAGGGTCAGCTGTGATCCGACCTGCTCGTCCCAGAGCCCTGGAGACGTACAGGTCCTGCAGAGATGGAAGTCTGCAGCCGATCATCTTCTCAGCAGAACGCACAATGCGCTGTAGTCTCTGTTTGTCCCTGGCTGTGGCTCCAGCGTACCACACTGTGATGGAGGAGGTGAGGATGGACTCAATGATGGCCGTGTAGAACTGCACCATCATCTGCGCTGGCAGCTTGGCTTTCCTCAGACAGCTGCCGCAGAAAGTACATCCTCTGCTGGGCCTTCTTGATGAGGGAGCTGATGGAGGGCTCCCACTTGAGGTCCTGGGTGATGGTGGTGCCCAGGAAGCGGAAGGAGTCCACGGTTTGCCCTTACACAGCTTTGGAAAATCTTCATTACGTGAAGACAGTAAAAACAGAAACAAAGCAACTGTAACAATTTATGAATCTTATGAACATTTCATCCAATCTTATGAACATTTCATCCAAATTCAGTTGAATTATATAACACATTTCGTAAAAGAAACGGTTTCCAAAGTGCTGCACATACAACAAACACAGCAAGTTATGATATAAGTGCTCAATTTGATCTTTTTAGTGCCAAAACAATAAAACCAGTCAAATCAAAGCAAAGCTAAAACCATAAAATAGCAATAAATTAGATTTTAAAAAATCAATAAAGAACCACATATCTTACGCTGTATTTATTGCATATGAACATTTCTATTCTTTTGCCAAGTTATGTCCAGTTTCACTCTCTGCTGACCTTCTGTGTGCAGTCTCCAGGAACTTTGTCCAACCTATCCATAGGCATGCATGAACAGGTACATTTCCTACTCTAAATTGCCATTAGAGAATGAATGTGGGAGTGATTAGTCTGTCAGTGCCTGCATCCTAAGCAGCCACTAAAGATGGGAGGAGTCCTATGCGATCCGTAACCATATGAATTAATCTAAATGAATCATTACCAGAAGCTCGCTGTCTACATTTGGCACAATAGGTAGCCTTGGATAAAACTCCCTGGAGACAAAGAGGTGTGCAGAGATCAGATCTCCAATCCTATTCCATCACCCCCAAATGGACAGCCAGTTGGAAATGAGGCATGACAACAAGTACAAGCCGATCAATCAGGCATCCGGGCCACGGCAAAGGTCACCACTACAGGGGTAAACCGAGGTTAAAAAGGCCAGGGGATAACCAAATCCACCACCAAACCACCTCACAGCATACAGATGTGTCCATCAAACATTCAAGATTAACATGTAGACCCTTTGAATTGATCTTTTCCTGTCAATCAAGCCAGACCACCCAAAATTCAAATGTGCAGAGGAGATGTTTAATTATATAATATGTCAAGCAAACAGAACATGTTTGAAGTTGTAAGATAATGCCAAAAAGGCCACATGGAGATGTTTAGACGTGTTTGGATGTGTTTCGAGGGATGGTAATACAATCATTTGATGTGTATGTCCTGAAAACATAGAACTGTTTTGATTTTTCATTTGGTTTTTGGTATCAGACTGACCTGTCAGCAAAGTAAATATATTTGTAATCACCTTTGCATCAAAGAGTATGACTCAGTTAAAATGTATATGAGAGGTTAGATGACTCATTTCATACAAAATGAATGTCAAGTACATTGTTTATCTGTTTATCTGGTTAAAAATTAAAATGAACACAAAAGTAACGTTCAAGAAGAAACTTCCAAATAAGTGTATAAGATGTTATTTCTGCATGTTTCTACATGCCACAATTGTTTAACCCCAATAAAACATTTTAAAACACATTTCTGTTGGATTGGCCTAATCACATCTGGCATCGTTATCGGCATACTCCCCCTTAAATATCAAGATATACATTTTGTCAATATGCGCAAATGGTCCTTTTGCTATCTCCTGTATTTTGAACTTTTTTTGTGTTAAACGTTTCTTCACAGATGTAAAACTATCAAAAATGTTCACAATCCCTCAAAACAAAGTAATAATAAGAAAAAAGTGAAAACCTGCACATGAACTTTAAATAAGTTAAAACCTGCTAACAATTAAAAAAAAAGTGAGACAATTGACAAAAGTGATTGGAAATGGATGTGACGGAAGGGAACAGGAAGTTAGTCAAGGTCAAGGAGGTTGCAGAAGATGGAGGCAAATACTTGGCTGTAGCAATCAACCAGAAGAAGAGTGGTTTTATTTTTCTATTGTATTTAAATTAATTTGTTGTCTGTAGAAATGAAGCACAGTTAAGAGTTTGCCTTGAGGAAGAAGTGTCTTTAACCCTGGAACTAAAGGTATGGGTATAGCACTGTTGCAATAGCAATTACTGTATGAACGATTCAAAAACAAAACATTATATCTATTGAATGAGCAAAAGTTCCGAGGAGGTATATGCATAGACTTCCTCTTTGAAACATGGAACACAATAGCAACATTGCCAGCAGGAGGGCATTTTTCAAGTGATCCATTAATTTGGGCCTTCTTATCCATGTCTCAATTCAGCCCGCGTGTCATTATGTCATCGTTCTTGTTCTCGGCTGCAGGTGATGCATTGACCATGACTGGAGGGCCTTATATAACCTTCTTCTGGACACTTAAGATGATGTGCAATAATGAGGTGGAACCATTCTGGGATCCATTCTTTTTTGCACTCTTATTTGAATCTGTCATATTCTGAAGACAGTTGAGGGAAAAAGAGGCAATTGTCACTGCAGGAAGAACAGGGATTAGCAATTAAAAGTAGAGTTAAGGGAGAATAAATTAAGTTGTCCTTGAAAACTGTACCCTTAAGATTTTTCATCTTAAACATGGCAAACTGATGTACTTTCTTCCCTTATTTAGAGAGTACAGAGAGCTAGATCCCTCGGGGGGTCACGAGGCATGAGTTGGGCGTCGCGAGATGACTTTAAGATGTTGATTTTATAATTGTGACAATGTCTTTAATGTATTTTGTATGAAAAAAATATATGTTTTGGTGAAATTAATTCAAATTACTTAACAAGTCACTCAAATAAACACAATTAAACCTGATTTTAAAAGTTTTGTAAATTGAAATGCTCACAGACAACAATTTAATTTGGCAGTGGGTCCTGGATTGGTTGCACAGTTATTTTGGGGCTAGACAGTCAAACCTTAAGAGGTTTGCTGATATTGACAGGAAGTGCTTTGGATCAGAATCTAGAATCATGTCAATATATACTTTGCAAATATATGCTTGCCTTACAGCTAATGTTTAACTGTGCTCCCCTTATAAAAGTTTATTTCCACCAAGAACTTTATCCAAACTACAACTATATAATGTCCATTTTACGATTATGTAGGCAGCGGATTATATTTCCTCAGCCTGTGCTATTGGAGCTTAGTATGCAAGAAAGCTACTAACCAGTGCCGAATAACATTATATCTTGGCTTGCCCTGTAGCACCCCCGAGCACATAACAGGTGTTGAGTGGAATTGATTTTGTGTGGAAATGTTTCTTTTAAGTGCTGTAACACAATGGCATATAGAGTGGGGCTCGACGATGCAACTCGGACAGAGGCAGTGTATTACTATATGGTTGTCAATACTACGATCCACACAGTGCAACGTTCAAGCCATGGGTGTTTTTTGTGCTTTTAAAAATAGAAAAAACGAAACAAAGCAAACTATTGTATCCTTTCTCTAGGCCAAATGCATAATATATTCAAGTTTTGTTGTTATCCAAATTGTTTCTAATGCAGAACTTGCGTCAAGTTTATGAAAGTAAGATTGGATATTAAGTATTCTTATATAAAAAATTACCTGTGAATGTTCATTTTTGAATGATGATAGTCTGTAATTCCCAACAAAACAAATTTCTACCATATAGTGAGTCGTATTGCTTCTGTCTTTATGCTAAAACACACCTATTTAAACACACATTTGTTGCCATTACATTTTCATCTGATGCTTGGCCTTATTTGACCTTATACAACCTTATACCTGCTCAGATCACTGCACAGGCACAAGTTGTAGATATTTCTCTTCCATAAAACAATATTCCTTCCTTCAACTTGAACTGAACAAACGTGTCCTTTAACTGAAGCATCACAAATCTGCCCCCTCAACGCTGCTCTCAGGCAAAGTACCAATGTCCTAACTGCTCAACCACTGTGAGAAAATTAGCCCTGCATATGCTGGTAAACACGACGTTAAGGTTACATACGCTTTAATATGGGTTGCTGCGGTATATTTCCTCAGCTTCCCTGCAGTAATTTTAGGGATGTTTGGAAATGTTAAGCTCAAAGCAAATGGTTCCTCAGTCAAAAACATTCATGAGCAAACAGCATATTCATTATGTCTTATTGAGCGTTTTCGGTGAGGGGGGAATTCCACCGTGCAAGGATAAGCGAGCTGGACTTTTCAAAGTCATGGTTTCGATCAGAGGAGTCCGGTTAGTGGGCCGTTTTGTGATTAAAATCATTAAAGTCGCTTTGCTGTTTCTGGGAATAGGTGCAGTGGAGGTTGATTTATATATTTTTCAGTCTTAAAAGGTCTGTGGAGCAAACTTTCAAAAATGATAATCGTATTAAGGAAAGCAATTTTATGATAACGTCTTTCTTTATTCCTTTGAGTGAATTAAATTTATCTTCCTGACTCTGTGTCCTCTTACCACTTAGTCTCACGAATGGAAAAGCAACCGGATTGTGACTACACTGTGGTCAGGAGCAAACCAAGACCAGATGAGTGCCATGAATTGTTCCACTGTGTCGTCCTCCCACCACCTCTGCGACTCAGGCCATGGGAATCGGAACAACAATGGGAATGATTGGAGAGATGAGGGGGCAGCGTGGAGGAGTACAGGAAATACAAAACAGGAAACGGTGTTGTCCAGAACGGGGAATGCCATGTGGAGACTCAGAGGAGACTGCGGTTGTGCAGTGGATGTATGGGATCATATTGTTGGATGCGTGCCATGCTGCTGAAGCTTATGGGTGAACCGAGATATCGACTGGTGTAATGACAGGGCTTTTATGAGAACATTACATACACTTTCGCAGGTCACGGTATTCACACGCAATTCAGGGTAGGGTTATAATATGTCAAAATGATAACACTAGATACTAATTTGAGCAAGTGGAGTTAATGAACAAAATCTCACAGATAGGACAATGTTGAATCGTTTTAATATTACTGTGGTATCAAAATTAGTGTTCATCTTTTCGTGGACTGAAAATCGAGTATGGCAGCTTTAACTTTGGACTGTTAATGTCTTGGTCTCTGCACTCTTATCAACCGCTTTGCATTTGCAGTGGGCGTGATAGCTGAATGATTAGCCCTGTCCTTTAATACACAGGACTTTTTGCTTTCATTAGCCTTTGGAGCAGCGCATCCTGACTTGAATCTCATTAGCATGCACAGAGCTGTGATGGATTCACAGGCTAATCAATGTCTGCTGTCCTCTGCTGTCATCCGCCATCCCACCATATGCACAGCCACTCAGCCTTAAAGGTTGCCAGTTGCCCGGTCCGTATGCTGCTGCTGCTTTTCCTGTCTCACAATATGGAGACAAGCCCAGGAGCATTGCTTTTGCCTCCCTGTGCCAGAATCTGTTTTTGTGTCAAATGCATGTATTTTTATTTTGACATTTTCCGGAGTAAGAGGACATTTTATATGCAGTTTCAGAAAAGCAATTCTTTCATGCAGCAAATTATTACTTTAGCTCTACAATTTGTTCAGGAAAGAGGAGCATTCTTCGATTCAGTTTTCAAATGGGTAACTGGCTGATATATTTAAGTTCAGGGGTAAATGTTTTGTCAGTTATGCCTTAAAAGTCAAAATTTCCGAAGAGTTAATTTTGTTTACTTCACCGTGATATTTCAGTGTTTCAGTGTAGCCTACAGTACATCCCAAACCTTATGACTGTTCATGGACCTATTTTGCTTACAGGCCAAAAAAAAAGAAGAAAAATGTATATATAAACTCTTTATCCATCCAAGCATCACTTTGTGACAAAATGAGATCACTGCAGGCTGGCTGCAACTAATGATAAAGTATTTTATATTTTGTCACCCAGGAAGTAAGAGCCGAAAGCAGCGTTCTGATTGGCTGTGCTTGGGTGGTCCTCACCAGTTTAACTTTGCCATGTGACTAAGCTGCTCTAAAGTTGTGCTCTCGCCTGAACATTAATACACAGAATTCAAAGGGTTTGTGAGAGCTACAAGTTCCATACATTTAAATACTTTCTTCCCGTTTGAAAATCAGGTACCTTAGCATTAAGCGTAGTCATTTTACAAAGTTTAGTTTCAATAACGAGCCTCCACTCCACAAGAGGGCATGTTGTTGACCTAACCTTCTCATTTGAGTACGTCTGGCAGTCTGGTCATCAGAGACATCTGCTAAAGTGGCAGATTGGGAGTGATTGGTTGAAGAGAGCGCGCCTTGCCTCTTGGGTCTTCTTCCATATGTTTAGGTTAGAATTAGCGGGCACAGACTGACCACCCACATGTGTATTTGGTATGTTGGGCTAGATTGCTGTTGACACATAAATACAACAATCATTTGCATAGCAAGGTCTTCTAAATTGCAATGGAAAAATCCTTTGCTTGGGAGTTTCTGAATTATTCCACATGGCAAAATCTGTTTTTTTGCCTTGTAACTTTAAAATTGTGCTTGTCTTATTTTAAACAACATATAGCCTGACATTTGTGTTTTACTTGGCCCTTGATGGATGAGAATGTAGCACAGGATGCAAACTGAAACCCTGAGAAAGGGATTTTGTTTTAGTTAAGACCTTGTGAGCTTACGTTGCATATCTGTTTGTGGAAATCCATATTAAGCTTGGTTGTTTTTTTCCTCAGCAGGTTTTACAAAATAATTGCACCAGCAAGGAGGATGCTGCTGTCATTGGCTTAAATATTATTCATGGTTAAATATATCCTTGTTTGCTGAAGCACGCTGGGAAAGGAGATGAAAATAATTTCTCAGGTCATAGTAACACACAACATAAATGACAACTTGATTTGGTTTGTTTAATGCAACGGACCTTAAAGGTGACATATTATGCTAAATTGACTTTCAACTGTTATTTTTGTTTTCACTATCATTTACACACTTGATGTTGTATTTAGAGTGATTTATGCATGGTTGAGTAGATTGTTTTGTCTCATTCATCAAATAACTGATTGGGGATTGGGCAGAGTATTCACCCCTGAACTAGAAGACCATACATCTTTTCTGGACCATCTCAGAGCACATTTTTTGGTCCACACTTTTTAAACATGATGCCAGAGAGTCATTGCCTTGGTTTAGCGCTTCTAGAAAACACACAAATACATCAAAAATAAAGTTGTAGCTAAACTGTCTAAAGTGCCTTTCTGAGCGCATGCCTAGGTTTGTGTGTTACTAGGAGCTGCCTCATTATAAAACCAATTAAACCCGACTTACTCTCATTACTGGGCTGTGAGGCTTAAGATGAGATTGAAAACCTGTCGAGGTCCCCGCAGACTTTTGTGCGGTCAGCCTTGTTTTAAATGATAAAACCCAGACCAAATCCCACAGTGGTTTTGGGCCATCGTGGACCAGTAACGCGCCGTCCTCTTTTAGCCCTGATTTGACCCTGTGGTACCCAGTGAAAGCCAAACTCATTAATCTGCCCTTCGCTAGATTATTTTGTGGCTTTTTGACATGGTTTTCACACAGAGAAATGCTTACTATCTCTGGTTTACATTAGTGCTATTTATGAAATGTAGAGTGTGGGAAAAATGTACTGTAAAATGGCTTTGCATTCGTACCGTGGAATGAGATTTGATATGGAGGAGGCAGGAAGACTAATGGTGAATGAGAGGTTTAGGAAATGCGTCTATTGAGTGAAGACATTCAAAAGCTGTTCACTTGGAAATCTATAGTCAATTACAGTGGTTCTCAAATGTTGGTTCTACTACCGATACCTGATAACCCAAAGTATTCAGAATTGTTATAGTCGACTGCTGACTTTACATTTAGCCCATTAAAATCGCTAAAGGCAAATCTTTAAAATGGTTCTCTTGTTTTAGAAAATCTGCTCATTAGCAAGTTGTGATGTTTTGTCTCCTAAAGAGCACCCTTTTCCTTGTACACACAAATGCACCCACACGTTTCCCTCCCTTTTGGCTGGCAGAACTGGTGATTGGAGAGGCACAGCTGCCTGGAAGGTGGAGGCGTGATTGATTGATGAAGTTTGGGTGCCCAGGGGATCCAATCATGTAATCAGTATGTATTGATTCACTGTCCCCGTTGAGGGAGTGCTGTGGACCTGCCACCATGAGCGCACGCTGGCCTGGCATGCATTCAAAACTCTCTCAGTCGGATTTGATTTGGTTGTTAGCTAAGTACTCAGAACCAGCGTATTCATACACATTCTTATTATTCTGCATGGATTTGCCTAATTATGACCAAGATTATTATACAGCTTTAATTGCACCACACTGCTAATGATCTCTACGTTTTTCAGCCTGGCACAGCATAGAAAATAGCTGTTGTTGTTGTTGTTGTTGTTGTTGTAGTTAGTAGTTGTTTGTTGTTTGTTTTAGCAAGATAATATATGTGAATCTATGACTGACCAAGATATGGATATCACAGCTGGCTAAACAATACCAAGCTAACTCTCCTATAAAGGGTCAATAAAGCAATTACTTTTTAATGTGTCTCAGATTGAATAGGTCTGATTTAATTAGGTAGGCAAGGCTGGCCATGTATACCAGACCAGAATACTCATAAACATTGTTAATATTCTGCTCTGACTTTAGTAATTATGTCTAAGATTATTCATCTTTAATTGCATCACACCGCTAATGATCCAATCTTCCACAATTCAAGATTCAACCTGGCTCTACATAGCAAATAAGGCTTTTTCTACATCATACTTTATTCTAGTTTTAGTTCATTTCACTTTAATGACAAACGTTTCATGTGTCAGGATACTGTGCTGTCAATGTATGAGGCAACCACATCAATCCAGCACCAATTCGTTTCCAAATGTTCGGTGAAATGTCTTTGTTTTAACATTTTGAGCGGGGCATCTGAGTGCGGTTACGTGGCATCTGAGTGCGGGGCGTCTGAGTGCGGGGCGTCTGAGTGCGGGGCGTCTGAGAGCGGGGCATCTGATGCGTGACGTGGGCATCTGAGTGCGGGGCATCTGAGTGTGGGTCACGTGGGTATCTGAGTGTGGGATTCAGTGCGGGGGCATCTCAGTGCGGGCATCCATTGCGGGGCATCTCATTGCGGGGCATCTGAGTCGGGTCTGAGTGCGGGTCTGAGTGCGGGCGTCTGAGAGCGCGGCATCTGAGTGCTGGGCATCTGAGTGCGGGGCACGTGGGGCATCTGAGTGTGGGCATCTCAGTGCGGGGCATCTCAGTGCGGGGCATCTTCATTGCGGGGCATTCTGGTGCGGGGTCTGAGTGCGGGGCGTCTGAGAGCGCGGCATCTGAGTGCTGGGCATCTGAGTGCGGGGCACGTGGGGCATCTGAGTGTGGGGCATCTCAGTGCGGGGCATCTCAGTGCGGGGCATCTCAGTGCGGTTCAGCCGGATAGATTAGGTCTATGTTTTTTTTCATGGTCGATGCCAATAGGCCTACTGATTGTTTAGAAACCGCAGTAATCCATAGTAGATTGACTCTGCTGATAATTTCCGTCCCATCTCAAAACTATCCTGCCTAGCAAAACTCTTGGAGAAGCTAATAAGTAACCAGCTTTCTTAACCAAATATTCAATTTTAAATAGCCAGTCTGGATTTAGACCAGGGCATAGTACTATCACAGCTGCTACCAAAGTTATGGATAATATTGCTATTGCATTGGATAATCATGAATAATGTGCTGCTGTTTTTGTTGATTTGTCAAAGGCCTTTGATTCAGTAGATCACTGTATTCTCTTGGAGCGTCTGGATGCTATTGGGTTCGATATCAATTCTGAAAAATGGTTTGCCGATTACCTCACAAATAGAGCTGAAGATGTTTCTGCTGATGGCTTTCAATCTGAATTTTCTTCATTTAATAAAGGTGTTCCTCAAGGCTCTGTTCTTGGACCACTGTTATTCACAATGTATTTAAGATCAATTTGGCATAATCTAAAACACAGTAGCATCCACTTCTGTATGCTAAGGCACCTCCTTGATTCAAAATATTCAAGAGGATTTTCAGTCCATCCAACAAAACTGTGTTAATTTAAAAAATGTATGCTCTTCTCCAAAAGACACTCTAGTGACCCAAAAAAGATATCTATTCTTACGCTTGATGGTAATATGTTTGAACAAGTACGCCATTACAAATAATCTTAAAGCCAGATTGTCATTCTTCTTTAGAAATAAAGAATGTTTTCCTCTTAATTGTAGAAAACAGGCTACATTTCTTTCAGTTCTAGATTATGGTGACATTATATATATGCATTCTACAACAACAGTGTTAAAACCTCTGAACCCGGTTTTTCATTAAGCTCCAAGGTTCATTACAGGAGAAGGATACAGAACTCACCACTGTCAATTATATTCTAAAGTAGAATGACAATCATTGGACGCACAAAGAGAAAAGCACTGCCTTTTGATTATTTACAAGGCTCTTTTTGTCATTTTGCCTGATTATTTATCAAATTTGTTGCACCGCAGGTCAAGTTGTCACCGTTTGAGTTCTCAGGACAGTTTTATATTACAATCCCATTGTATCAACACAGAGAAAAAAGGCTTTCAACAACTTTTCCCCCTCCCTGTGGAACAAAACACAGAGACTTTTCAAATGAAATCATTTTATGCCTTTTAATGATTATAAAACACTGGTCAAGGACTACCCGCAGTGCCGAAGCGCTTGTTTTATATAATTTTATCTCATAGTGTATGTGTAAATGTGTTAGTGTGAAAAAGAGAACTTTTCTCATTTGGTTTTTCATGTATTAATAAATAAAATGAATGAATTTTGAAAGAGCTTCTCCAAATGTTATGATTTGAAATTGCAACACATTTATCCACATCCCTATTTCACAGGAAGGCCCATTGGAGAGCTGTGTGTAGTCACATTTTGTGCAGTGCCCTCTTCGCACTACGTGTTGAATAAAGCTAAATGTCCTTCATTTAGTCTGGTGGGCAGTCAGAGCAACACATCGGCCTATGTTAGTGATTCAAGGCCAGTAGCCAATATGCTACAAAATGTCACGATTATAACTTTTTTGTTCTAAAGTTTATATTGTGACCTGAATAATTACAATTATTGCTGAAATCCCTATTCCAGATACAGATAGAAGTTGATTTGGGTGAAAGCAAATGCTTTTGTCCTTGATGTTGGTCATTTCATCTGTAGCCTGTTTTGCACTGGAGCTGAATTTTGAGTATACCCTCTTGGTCTAGTCACTCTGCCACTCATGCCGTATATTGTAGCTTGCTCAGACCATTTTCACAAATGTTTTCGACAATAAGTGCAAAGGTCATACTGGCTGTTCTACTTGGTTATTATTTAATTTGCTTTTGTAAGAACTCGCGGTCATATCTATTGTATCGTATTAGTTGTTTGGAAAATAATAAGATATTGACAACCTATTGGATCTGATAATAAAGGTAATGTTCGAGATGTGAAACCTCAAAATCCAGTGGTAAACTTCACCTTCAATTAGAGAACAGTTGCTTTTGGATTTCAAAACGCATTCTGCAACAGTTATGCCATCCTAACAAGAACCCCAAGTTTATGATGTTGCCAGACTTTGATGATGAGACAGGCTTTTTTCGCTTATTCAACATTTCACACATTTTTTTTGCTGTAGTTTGAAGCATCTGCCTACACAAGCATCAGTACAACACTACAAAAACAAATATAACCATTGAAGATGTATTTACAATAATCATGGGCCTGCGCTGTATTTATGTTGACTTTATGGATCTCGAAAGATTGTGGCCTGAGGTCAGTGTCAAACGCAGCTGAAATCACCAGGCATTGTTGAAAAAATAAAACATGTCATGGCTTGAGGGCAGATCTAGGTCATAGCTGTAACTGCCAAATGGACTGAGGAATGACTAACACCACATTCACTGACGGTTTTCTTGTTCCGTGAGAAATATAGTCAGTAACTAACCAAGTACAAAAATATAACCCTCTAAAAACCTAATGAAGTTCAAACACCACATTACTGCACATCTATATTCATTTTATTACACAGGTGTGCCTTAGCGCTTTGTGTATTTGTTGGAAATATGTCTTGAACGACAAACCTATTTATTTAATCAATGTTAGTTATCATATTTTATTTTTTTTTAGAGTGCTTAATGTAACCCATGGAGATGTTATTACTTTGCCTGGAATGTTTCACAGTAGTAAACTTATCTATCTCCATGGAAACAAGCAACGTCGCCACCAGGCCAAGTAACAGGTCAGGTCTGTGGAGGTCCTTTCACGGTAAAGTTGTCTGTTGTCAAAGTGTTTTTAGCGATAAAGTTCTCTTGTAATTGAACAAATGCAAATTATGTACGTTTATTGTCATTCTGCGGAACATTCCAGGCAAAGCAATTACATCACCATGGACCCCCACCAGAAAGTATTGTATTTTTCTTTTTTTCATTAAAATATCTCATATAAAATTTAAACATTACTCCATCATAAGAGCTCAATGTTCCCTCTAAATTATACTTTGATCTCACCACACCTTTGCTCTACTCTTGTATTGAGTGTATTTCTTCCCACGTGTGTGCAGATCCGCGTGGACGGTCTTCGGGAACAGGGCATCCTGTATGAGACAGTGACTGTGATGAAGGAGAGCAGCCCCATCCTGAGGGACATGGTTTTTTCATTGGACCGGAGCTCACTTTATGTCATGTCCAACAATCAGGTGAGGAGAGCAGCTGCCAGGAAACACTCAGCCTAACACTGCACCGCCTACACAACTGTTTTATCAACACAAGTACAATATTTCAGCAAGAAGACATGTGTATGGGATGCATGTTGTTCAGATTAAATAATTATGTAAATAAATAACTCATCATTGCTCACATGTGCTCAATTATTGGATTGAAGATGGAATGGTTCTATGGTGCCAGATAGAATAAAGTAAGAGAACCTTTATTTGTCCCGCATTGGGGAAACGGTTGACAATTAGGACTGGAGCAAGTTAATGTACTGATCGATTAATTGTTTTCTGAATTATACACAGATTCCAAAACATGCCATGTGTAGAGTGAAGAGCTTTATGACACAGGAAATGTGAAATCATAGTTTTTTAAATGAAGAGCTAATTTTGTTGTAAATATACATAATGTAGATGTTCTCGAGCGAAATCTCTTAAGCTTCATCTTGATTGTATTTATTTAACATCTCATATTCACAGGCCTTTTGTGATCAAGATCGATTACCAAAATGATTGTTAGTTACAGCTCCACTGACAATGTATAAAACATAACAAATACATTGTCTCTTAAAGTTTGCCACTGCTCTACGGGTTGTCCCACTTTATATGTAAACTAAATTAGTATATCTTTTTTTCAGTTGCGATCTATGGCTTCTGTATAATGCAATACACAATTAAAAACAAAACACATTTTATCAGTACTCATCTTGAACAAACACCTTTTCCCTATCTTTAGTGAGCGTTAAAACAATCAAACAAACACATTTTCTACACCTCTAGTCACATTTAACAAAATTAGTGTAATTGTCTGATATGATTAGTTAGACCTGGTCTTTGGGATTCTTAAAACGTAATTGTACGTTATTCGTTTTGCTGAATGAAAAATAAATCCTGAGCATTGCACGCAGCTTCCAGCGTAGTGTTTTTAAAATATTCAGGCCACACACGGGAGGATGGACCACTGTTCTAATTACTTATCCATGCGAATCGACTTACACTGTGCGCATCTTTTGTGTGCGACATACTCACTTTGGCTTTGAGTAGAAGCATTAGTGGCTTTTCCAGTTTGACTCCCCCCTCTTACCCCAGCCCAGTCTGCATGTCTCTTGGCCCAGCATCACACAGGGGCTACTGCAGTTGTTGCAGCTGCTGCTGCTGCTGCTGTTGTCATTGTTTTTGTTGGAGTGTATTCTCTGCACACATTGGAGATAAGAGTGAACACTGCTAATCACTTTCAACTCCCATCAAGTGATTATTTTGGCACAGCTTCATCGCTCTATGAAATGGGATTAGGTTTTAGTGTAGCCAAAAAAAAACAACACTCCCTATAGCTGCTCTCACTTGTCGTTTTGACTGCTGGAATGCATTGAAGCAGAGGCACAGGATGAAGAGGCGAAGGGCCACTGGAACAATCGCAGTGCAGTGACTTTTTCTGAGTGGTTCCTTTGAACGCTTGGAAAACAGGGTGAAAGTTTTTGTGGGACTGAAGTGGCAATGTAATCAAAGAGGATGATAAATTGATGTCTGTGCCCAAACAAAACGAGGGTTACATGGAAGGAGAGAAATACAACGTTGTCCATAATTGGGCAGAACATCCATGGTTAATCCTCGTGCTTTACAGAACAAAAATTCTATTCAAGGATCTTAGGTGGGTGATATTGACAAAAATGAATAGCTCAATATTTTTGGAGTATCTTAATGACGCTATTTAGACATGTCAATCCAACATGAAATGTGTTAAAACATGTCTTTAAACTTCGTTGAGGTTTAATTATCAGACAACTGTGAAATGTCTTTCAAATATATCTCAACAATGCAGAAACATTGCCTTATACCAGGACTATTCAACATTATTTTCCCGAGGGCCAGATTTTTCGGCGGGCCAAGGCTTCTGGGCCCGAGGTGAACAACACATACTACAGTAACAACATTTTGGGCCGTACAAAATATCCCCAACACTGTTTCAATATTAAACAACTACTGATAGATTCGATTTTTGTGAGGAATAAAATTTAAAATGGCTTACAAATCATGATTTTCTTCTTCTGACCGACCCAGAATTAAACTAGTACTAGACTAGTACCAACCAGGTCTAAAGCGGTATTAAACAACTAAACCAAGACCAAACCAGGCCTAAACTAGTGCTAACCCAGAAATAAACCAGTAAACAAGATTTTTTATTTTATTTTTTCAATATTTATAAAAATGGCTCGTGGGCCGATTAAACCGCTTGGAGAGCCTGATTTGGCCCCGGGGCCTTATGTTGAATAGCCCTGCCTTATACTCTTCTTCTTGTTTTGGAATTTTTATTTAACCAGGTGAGAAGCCATTGAGATCGAGATCTCTTTTTCAAGGGTGGCCTGGGTCAAAGTGCAAAATCTGCAGCCCACAGTATAAAAAAGTTTACACATCTACACTAAATGAGAGTATATTTAAATATACATAAACAGACTACATTTAGAAGCACTTTTGTAACGTATTTGAAAGTCTACAACAGCACTTAATTTTTTTTTTTCACAATCAGCTTATTTTGTGGCATTTTTTACCATAAATGCCATAATTTTGCTTATCTTGAGCAACATTCACGATATTACCCACATCTAGTTGGCAGATGCCTGATCTAAATGCAATGGCAAATACCCCAGAGAGCAAACAACATCATAGATCATTATCTTGGCCTTATGACATTAATTAGTTAATTTAAAAAAGAGTTCCTGGTTGGAGGGGTTTTATTGATCCCCACATGTCTGCAAAGGTTTCATTTGGGCGCTTTGGTTTCCTGCACCAACATGTGACGTTGCATTCACCCACCTCACCTTTGCAATTTTATTATACTTTTTCTAAATTCACAAATCAAGCACTTTTTATGATATGGATTATAGAAGCCAATTAATCTTTGAGTTAAAATTTAATTTCAAATTGACCTTTTAAAACTTGACCATGATTTGGTCCGAGTTTGAGCCCAGTTTGGTCCGGGTCTAGCTGCAGTTTGGTCTGCGTTTTGATGTGGTTTATGTGCAAATGTGACCACACCCTCAGTGTACAGTTAGGTACAGATGCAGGATTTAGCTGTATTACCTAATTTACTTATATTAGAGATGTCACAATATAAGACTTAATTGTTACGATTATTGTGAGAAAAAGCATCAGGATTTTACAATTATTCATGTTTAATGGCAAAAACAGCCAGATAAAAAAGTACTTTACAGTTAGATTCAGTTTGTAAATTGTATTAAAAATACATAATTTTGCTTTTAAAATGATTAATATTATTCGTTCTTACAATTACATTGTGACATGAATAATCACAATTATCAATTAACTGAATAATTGTGACATCATCAGTCGGAACATTGTCATGAATTTTATGTTGATTTATTGTGTTCTTTAGACATTGCTTTTGCGGTATATTGTGTCATCTTTATCATTGCAGCTCTTATATATGTGATGGACCAGGAGCGACAGGACATCACATATTGATGAAGGCTAGTCGTTCAACAAGCAGCTTTCACCTCGTTCAAGGATACCACACCATCTGTATGTGAAAACAAAAATAAGACACATCCAAACTAGTTTCTGGCCTTGGGTTTTTCTCTCAGTAATAGAGGAGCTTTGTAGCCCGGAGCAGCTTCCTCGTCCTGTCTCTCTCCATCTTTCCCTCTCTTCACTTTTCCCGTGTGCAGGAGAAATCCCCTGGGAGGAGCACTTCACGTGCAGATTTGCCACATTTCCAGTCCATCCTTTAGATGAGAGATTTTTGGATTCCTGGGAGCCAGACAATACAGGAATGATGTGGAATGAGGAGTGGGGCGCAGACAGATTCGGCAGAGATCGACCGACCCTTGTGGAATAACAATGAGCCTCTGTGTCTCCTGCCGAGGGAAACACACATCGGGTTAGCATGATGATGAAGAAAGCAGAATACAGGGGGTCTTTCTTAATTTGCTGTAGGGCTGTGGGCATTTAGTCTTAGTCAACCAAAATTTGTGATTGTTGACTACTAATTATTTTATTACCATTTATTTGGGACAGCAGCAGAAAAAAGGTGTGTGGAGTGAATTATCTGAAGATTTGAGAACAAATCATGGGTTTAACCAACCTTTTTACTTAAATACACCATTTCAGACCCAGGTAGATGTTTGAAATAATTTACTGGTACCAGGATGTTCAACTGTCACATGCTAAGCTTCACATGCAGGAAAAAACGAACATTGACATATACACTTATGGGGTAAAAGTAGATGTACATAATGAGTTCCAAATACAAGCAATATACTTAAAAAAAGTAAACAGGATGAAGCGTGAGTCATTGGGGCCCCCACTGTCTACAATAAAAGTACCCCTGAAATGGACACTGCTTGGGCATCGCCATTAAATAGAAACAGATATGGATCTTACTATAGCGGGCCTCTGGTAAGGAATATGATGTTACATGACCTTTTCCCTCAAAGGAAAATGTTTCTTTGAGATGACCAACTTTAAAACATACAGTACTTTCATTTAAAAAAGAAATGACCACGAACACCCGTGCAGTTGTCTTTTGAGTCCAGTTAGGTCAGATACAGTACAAGGTCAAATCAGAATCAGAAAAGGTTTATTGCCATTGTCAATGACAAAAATTCACAAACATAGGAACTTGTTTCAGCGTTAAGGGGAGACATACAATGATGAGCAATAATAAAAACAACATATATGAAATCCAAAAGGGCTTTCATTAAAGAAAACTATTTAAATTTACTATAGGATAAAAATAGGCTTATTCTGAGTACAGTTAAAATGTACAGTTAAATTTACAGTTGCAGTGCAGAAAGTGACAGTGAGTGATTGATTAAATTGTAGTTAAAGTGGCAGGTGTTTAGAAGTCTTCATGAGTCCAACGGCAGAGGGAAAGAAATCATAGAGATTACCAAGGATTTCTACAGCCCTAATTTGCAGTAGGTATTGTGAAGTAAATCAGCCCAGGTTTATTCCTAATTTTGATTAGTTACCCTGATTAGTCCTGTTTAGCCTTTGTTTAGTCCTGTGTCTGTTCATTATTAACCCAGGTTTATTATGGTCCTGGACAAACTCTGATTTAATTCCATTTCAGGTTGGTTTCATCCTTGTTTGACCACAGATTTCTGCATTGGTTATGCTTTTGGTTTATTTGTTTATTTCTTTCTTTGGTCTCTCTATCTTTTACATTGGAGACGAGGCAGGAAATAATGGAGGAAGCGAGGCACGGGAAGAATTTTGATACTGAAGTGATTCTCAAACCCAGAATGTCAGGTCAAGATTGAGTTTCTTTGTATAGTTGCCACACACTCCACCAATCCTATACCATCTTTGTACACATGTTTGTTTGGAAGCAACTACTTAATGCTCTACAATCTATGTCTTTAGCTTTTATAATGTGTGAACAGCATTTTCGAGCACCCAAAACATAAAATAAGCTACAATTGTTTGTCTGCTTTTTGAAGACTTTAAATTTAAAGCAGGTTGTGGGAGAACTGCTTCAGGGTATTTCCAGGGCAATCTCTCTGAGTGGCACTCTACAGAATGCAAAATCATCACTCCAAATCCCATCCATCCACTTCTTTGTTCCTCCCCACCTCTGACTCTCTGTCTGCCCTCCCACTCTGCTTTGGTGGGCACAGCATATCGCATTTGTGTGTACAGGAGAGGAGAGGCTGCCAGAAAATGCAATCAAAAATAGATGGGCTGATTTACGTACTGAATTATTGTGCATTATTTGTTCTGTGTATTTAAGTCCAGTCTGGATTCATCTATGAAAGTACATTTACAAGGATGGGGGAGATCTGCTTGAATGCCTGGAATACAAAGATGAACCCTAAAAAGACCTAAAAAGATCACCATCTGTTAGTCTGGGCTGCACCTGATGTTATGTTAGCATGTGTCGGCAGATAGATCTGTCATGATAACGCATTTTCGATATATTACTACATCAAAATATTATGATAAACGAAAATATTTAAACTACATTATGCCACTGACACAAAAACTCTAAAGCCAAAGAATCTCAGTAAACCCTTCTCTAAATGTTTAATACCTTTGAAAAAACGGAGCTGCAACAAATACAAAACTAAATGAAAGACTTTAGTACTTAGTTTGTATCTGTAATGAGTCATACATTTATTCGACCCTCTACAGCTCAAACTACAGAACAATAACTAAGCTAATGTACACACCATAAATATTGAGACACCAAAAATACTGCTCCAACTTTTACTTATTGAGTTGATATAATATTTATCATGACAGGCCTACCAGCAGACATAACATAATATGAATGGGTAACGGTAGTATGTGCAGTAGAAGTAGTAATAATAGTAGGCAAGGCAAGTTTATTTGTAGCGCACAATTTGTACACAAGTAATTCAAAGTGCTTCACACAACAGGAAAAAAAATCTTTAAAATCACAAAAACAAGACAGAAATCGCAAAACCTTCATTTATATTCATTAAATTTAACAATTTTGCTGACATGAATCATACATTTTGTCCGTGCTTAGTGATCCGCCATATAGAAAACCAAATCTATTGGACCACACTAGCAGACACTCCAGACACTCTCCAGACACTCTTTCCCATATTTATTTGACATTGCCGGCGTAACAGGAGTCTCTGGGATAGTCACATCGCTTTTAGATTGATTCTTTCCCATGCGCGCTATCTGCCTCTGCACACGCCTGTACAAACTAATTGTCCCAGACAAAACTCGACCAAAGCTTTTAGTGTTAAAACTTGCTCTTGATCAGTGGGTAGGTGCGCCAGGCTCGTCCTGGACTTTCAGTGCCCTTAGTGCCCACAATCTAACCAGCGTGTGTTCTAACCCTCTCCCCAGGCACCTGCTATGCGGCTGAGCTTGGACACTGTTACAATGGGCTATTGTGTCGAATGGAATTATTTACATGTTCAATTGAAATTGTGTCTAAATAGTAGTTTTAGAATTGTAAAGAATGTTTCTAAAGAAAGACCTTTTAATTTAAAGAAATTTAAAAGTGCTATTTTCAGGCTATCCGTCAAATCGTTTAAGACATAAAAGAGAAGAGTGCAAAGAAAATAATTTCAGTCATATGCACAGCCAAACAAAACAGTTTTTATTTTAGATTTGCGCGGAGGCAATAGTAGAGGCCCGTGTCACATCTTCAGGAAAATTGTTCCAGATTTTAGCTGCATAAAACTGAAACGCAGATTCCCCCTGTTTAATCCTGACTCTGGGCACCAGCAGGAGGCCGGTCCCTGAGGTCCTCAGAGTCCGAGATGGTTCATATGGCACTAACATGTCCGAGATGTACTTTGGTGTTAGGCCATGGAGAGACCTGTATACAAGCAAAGCTGCTGAGCCACACGGAGCTAGTTAAAATTCAAGTCTGAGTCCAGTATTACCCCCAGATTTCTAACCTGATTTGTAGGTTTTAGAGCGAGACTCTGGAGGTGACTGCTAACACTTTCTTTTTGTTTCTGTGGGCCAAAGACGATGATTTCAGTCTTGTCTGAGTTCAGCTGGAGAAGTTGTTTTCCACACACTGATCTGTTGGATGCAGTAACAGAGTGAATCCACTTGTCCATATTCACCTGCCGTCAGTGAAACATAGATCTGAGTGTCATTTGGATAATTGTGATAGGACATATTTTTGCCACGTATCAACTGACCTAACGGCAGCATGTAGAGGTTGAACAGAAGGGGTCCCAGGAGTGACCCTTGGGGCACCCCACAGGTCAGGGGCATCTGGTCTAAGACACAGTTACCAATTTCAACAAAGTATGTACTTCCTGTCTCCCAGATAGGACTTTAACCAGTTTAGGGCAGTGTCAGTGATGCCCACCCAGTCCTCTAGTCTCTATAAAAGTATCCCACGATCGACAGTGTGAAAAGCAGCACTCAGATCTAACAGAATTAAGACTGAGGCTTTGCCCGCGTCAGTGTTCAGGTGGATGTCATTTTCCACCTTGACAAGAGCAGTCTCAGTGCTGTGATGAGGTCTAAAACCTCACAGGAAAACGTCAAATTAGTTGTTTATAAGAGGAAATCAGTGAGCTGTTGGTAAACGGTAAAAATAAAAGTGCGAAGTATCAATTCAACTACATTATCAGCTTGTAATATGGCTGCGATATGATGTTATTGCTATATTTTAATTGAGTCTTTGACCCAATAATTTCAGTTATATTACAGCAAAAATGTATACGTCTTTAATTTAGTAGTTAAACTGTGTCAAAATACAAACTTAACAGACAAACCGGGACTAAATCAAAGCTAATTAAGAGGGAATAAGTAAAATCATGAGTAAAAATCACCCAGTACATTTCTATTGGAGTGAGAACCTTGATGTTATTGCCATTTATTTAATTGCAATTCGATTGTTACTTCAGCCAATATTGCGACATAGATACACTTACGCTATATTGTGCAACCCAAGCTACTTGTGTTATAAATGGCATTGGGCTACAAGATTTATTGCAACCGCCTCAAAATCGTTATTTTAATTGTAGCAAAGCAAATGTCCAAACTCCACTCAAGTAATATTTTTGTAAGATTAAGTAGAATTTCCCCTGTAAACAACAAAATATTCTGGTTTTTTTATGTTTAAATTTTGCTAACTCTGTATTTTAAATTGCTATGAACAGGTTCTGAAATGCATGGATTTTCTGTTGTCTCCTTTCAAATTACATTTTGCTCTGAAAAGAAATCAAAACATAAATCAAATGAAATAATGAATTAATTGCAATCGCACTGCGTGTATGAAAAAGTGCAATTCTTTTTTTTCCCTCAAAATCATTCAACCAGATTTATTGTATCCCTGAAGTTACTGCAATTCTGGTTCAGGATGGAGTACAATTGAGCTATTTTGTGAAACTGTGGCCTAATCCTGCAATGAACAAACGCTTTTCTTTATATAGTTGCAGCTTCATGTCAAACTCTGTCACAGTGGCTTTCTGGAAACCTCCTTCAAATAGAACATTCTGCACAGAAGTCACAAAATTAGCACTGGATTGACTTATTCAATCTTCATGATTTACAATGCAATTCAGTCTTTAATTAAAATGGAAATAGCCAGTACAGACAAGGCAATAAAATCCTTTCTTGGTCGTAAAACTAAGATGGTGTATATGACCCCGTAGATTTGCAGATGTGGAGCAAATAATCGTGATTTATTAAGTATAGTAAAAAGTCTTAAAGCTTGTAGATATCTGTCAGTATTTCCAAATCCCAGATGAAATAGCAATTGTTGATGAAGCGCATTTGAATAAAGCCATTCCAGATGTTGTGAAATTATTTTAATTCCCAAAGCTTGTAAAAATGGAAAATTTCTTATACTGCTGTGGTGCTGAAAAAACAAACTACAGCATTCTGCCAGGCTGAGATTTGGACTCTCGGGAGCTAAGGATTTTCATTGGCTGTCTGTGTTTGTTTTAAATAATTTCTTCTGTAGAAAGTAATCACCTTCTTCGGCAGAAAGTATCTCAGTGGAACAGACAAACAAAAGCTTGATTAGAAATACTAAATAGTGCGACTGGTCTTGAATGATTTATGAGGGAACCATGCTACATTGAACATGAAGATGAAAGCTTAATGCAGCGACTAAACAAGCCAAGCAGTGGACATGATACAATACTGATGTGGAAGAATCTCCCCCCGGGTCAACCACGGCCAGAAAGGCTTCCAAATTCCGAATGGCTTAGGTCTGATTGGGCATGTTCATTCACACAGACCACATCAAAATTGGGGCTAAACTGGGACTGAACTAAGTCAGGACTAAACCAATACTAGAGCTTGGAAAAAGCAAGTCTACATTAGGACAAAACCAGTGTAAATTCAATGTTGGCATGTTTTAGTAATGCTGCCCATCCCCCTGTCCAAAGCTCAAAATGCCTTCCCTTTTATGCCAATCCATGGATCGCCTCCATTTTAAAGTCATTTGTTCTGAACATTTCAAATTCAGATCACCTCTGTTAATAAATTGATTAAAAATGTTCGTACTTTACTGTACCGGAAGCTGCAAGCATGTTCTTTTGCTATTTATCATTGCATTTCATGACATCTAAGGCCTGGATTATTTGGTTACTAGACATATACATTTATTTAAATATTTGTGGTCCAAAATGGTTTAAAAGCCTGAATAATGCATGAGTGTTACAAAGCATTCACAGTTGTTTTCTTGATAATATTAAAAAAGTACTTGCTAAACTTGCTGCTGTAAGATAAGCTCTACCGACACACGCCTTGTTCCTATTCGGATTCAGCCCGGGCCTTTCCCTGCTCAAGTCTTCTCTGCTTAGCAAATCAACTGTGATGTCCGAGCAGCAACGAATCTGAAGATCTATAGCTCTCCCCTTGTAAAGGTCACTCTGCAGCACAACCAGCTCTGTTAGTTTAGAGGAACACTGGTCTACCGCAATTCAATGGATTATTCCATCTCTGTCAGATATAGAGTCCAAGCCATCCAGCCCCTGCACTACAAAATCATTTCACTAATGGAATGCACCAAATGCTCTGAACGGCAGGGAAAAAGGAGAGAAAGTTATTTTCCAGGGAGCAGCTGATAATCCATTTTGCCAACACATACCTGAGAGAGCCCCCACTTATGCCATCAAGAGCACGGACACTCCAATCCATAATCCACTCTTCATTTGTGATTGCTTACATCAGAAAATTGCTTGCATCATACGTCCAGCAGGCTGAATAATAACACATATATTGTAGAATAGCTCAGACTGGGACGCTTTCAATCCTGGTTTTGTATGCAGGGGAGGGTCCTGGCCGCTTGACAGCAGCAACTCTCCATACGCTAATGGAGATCTTATGGACCATCTGACTTTCATAATACTGGGGGCACAAGTCGATGTTGTCTCACTCTAGGATCTGTTTCTGATGAAAAACATACATTAAGATAAAGGTTGTTACACTAAAAATGTACACATTATCTATTATCTCAACTCACAGACAATAATGCACTTGGATAAGGGTCAACAACAATATTAGTCATTAAATGGGCACTATGGCCGTTTAGTATTGTGTATTGTGTTTATCTGTTTGTAAAAAATAATAATAATAATTCCAAAAAAATGGGCACTCTTGGTAGAGGGTCCGAAATCTTGCAGGTGACACCACCAAACCAAGTGTTTTTGTGGCAATAAAAATGCCTGCATTGAATAAATGCAAGATATATTAGTTCATACAGGATTGTGGAACATTCCAGGCAAAAATAAACCATTTTCATGAGACACGTGGGTGTGAGTCCCTCCACCAGAAAACGTACACCTTTAATTGCTCCATAAATTAAAATGCTTTAATACTGTAACAAGGTTCATATCATTTAGATACTAATATTTAGTCATGTTTTCAATATAAACTGTATTGTGGTGATGATTGAGCAATGAAGATATTCTTTGTGCTAATTTTAGTTTTAAAGATGAGTTTTACTGAAACGAAGTTTGTGATAACCTGATCAGTTAAACCCAACACTTTTACTTCCAAAGATGGTTTGATTAAATGTAAAATGGTCAGTGTTGCAAAAATGTTGTTGAAATAATGTGTGTTTTATGAGACTGTTTTGGTTGCCCTTGTCCACTTAATTTGAACCCCTCCATAACCCATCCGTTGCCGTTCTTATCTGAACATTGAAAGTTACACAGAAGTGGTCCTGAAGCCGTCTCCACATTAGCATGATAAGTGCTGTGCAATTAAGTGTGTGTGAAAAGTGCTCCTTATGCCAACACCTGTACGCATGCATAATCTAGTTCACATTAAAAAGTTCAGGCCTCTCATTTTTAAAAATGTTTTATTTACACAACTTGGACTCTGTGCTGATGACTTAACAAAGTAAGTCTGTGTGTGTGGTGAGAGTAAAAAGTGATATTTTGGCACTTTTATGGATCATTGTAATGTCCATTTACAATCACATTTTAGAATATTTCTGATGCCTTGTCTAAAAATATAGAGATAATCTCTATATCAAGATATTCCTTTTCATATAGCCCAACCCTAAGGATGAATTAGCATTAACAATTACACATAAATAAGTAAACCGTTTCCACAATTGGGTCTGTGAGCGAACACTTTTGTTTGTACAGCAGAAATGCCAAACTTAATTATCAAAATGTATATGCGTGTGTTTCTTTGATGCAGGTGGCCCAGGTTCCCGTGGAGGCCTGTGAACAGTACGGCACATGCTCCGAGTGCCTGAGCTCTGGAGATCCACACTGCGGCTGGTGTGTCCTCTACAACATGTGAGTGTACACGCAACATATCAGGGATTACAACTCAACTTTACCGCCACACTTTCCCCACATCTGTCTCAGCGTACTTAAAATAGACATGGGAAAGTGGTCATATGATTTGTTGGGTAATACTATGTAGGCTTATTGTCCAACTACCATTAAGAACAGCTGGTGGAGCATTCATGAAACCAGGAAGTGGTTGGGGGACAGCACGACCTCAGTAAGCTTTAGAGCTATTTTTTTTACAAGCCACTATGTGATTTCTACTGTGTGTGAGTGAGCCAAGGGTTCGTAAAGTTAATGGAGGGAGAGAGGGATTAATTTAGTGTTCTCAGCAGGACCACTGGACCCCAATATACCAGTGGGAACATTTTGGACACGATGCATGAACAAGCTTATCTCCTCTGTCTTAATTATGTGACCCCCAGGTTAGCTTGCATAAAACCCTCGAAATTGAGTAAAGGGGATATTGGAGATTAAACGCCTGTGTTTTTGAGCACGCTGCTGGGTTAGAAGTTGACCTGAGCTGAGGGATTTAACAGTGTGACGCCTGAGTTTTTGCTAGCAATATCTCCACCATGATCTGTGTGGTTTAAGTCAATGCTAAGGAGAACAATAATGTTGCGTTTTTAGTCTCTTCTACTCTCTTTCTGAATGTAATTAGCCACACTTATCACCAAATAAATACTATTGCCTCAAGTAACCCAAGGTGAATCGCGATACATCAACCCACTGAATTACCCTACTTTCTAATTTTGTTTTATTTATTTGAAAAAGGACATTGCACATTAATCAACATCAAACAATATAATTGTGTCCCAGTTAGCTGATATGAGCTAATTTGCAACGGTAGTCCCTTAGGCATCCTACAATTGAAAACCCTTAAAATCACACATCAGACAATACAAAAGTATACAATAAATCTGCAAAGACAAATACAACTTCTTTATTTCCTGTCTACTTTCTGTCTACTTTCTTGTAAATTTTCTTCCACAAGATGAACAATGTCCAGCCTGCTCCGGATGCAGGAGTGGGGTGTTAGTAGTCCTAGCACAAACTGTTATACCGAGCCACTTTACTGAAAATGCCAGTGTCACAGCATCAGAACACTTTGTCCACTGCTTTTCTGTCGCAAATGTCAGCAGTGATAGGTGAGCCTGGGGCAGTTCACTTTAGCCGCCTGGCCTTGCTCCTTTCTGTGTAATACTGGGCTTTTTACCCCTTCATCTACTCTGCAACTCTAATATCCAATGCAGTGCAGAAATCACAAAGAAATCACAAAGAAAGAAGCGCATTTATAACACTGCTCATTTTACAGACATTTGTAAAATATATGATTGTTTTGAAAATTATGACAAACTGTATTGTCCATTCAGTTCAGAATGTATTATTTAGTCTCTAAAGCCAGGCGTGTTTACATGCATGTGTCTCATGTTCATTAACATGCACTGTCCCGACCAAATAAACCAATAATAAAAAATAAAAAAGTTTTCTATTTTAGAGGTGAGTTTGTGTTTTAAAACCTTGCTTGTCTCAGCCCGATTTGAGACCATTTTTGCTGCAGGTTTGGCGAGCACTCTTTACTGGTTATTTAAAATAGGAAGGGGTGCAATTTGCTTCATCAGACAAAACACACCCATAAAAGAGCCCAAATAAAAGGCGCTGAAAGACAGGCTGGATGAAAGGCGCACTTGAGCTGACGCGCGGTCAGAAGGTGACTGCCTGTACTCCGCTGGCTCGGAGCAGGCAACAGCTGTCAGCGCTTCCCCATTTTGCTTTTATATTGTGTTGTAATTACAGCCGAGACTCACTGCTCTTTGAGTCCTCTCTGGAGGTGCCACCCCCTCAGTACTCTTCAACAGTGTATTAGCTCCGAGCTGCACACAATTTGGTAGACAAGAGGAGTGCAAAATACTGTCTGGATTTTCAAGGCGTAACAATTGCTTTGAGATTTATATTCATTTTAGAATCAAATAAAAGCACTGATACCACCAATACCGCAAGACTGTTTTAGTTTAGGAAAGCCTATTGTCAGTTACACCTGCAATTCCTTTCCTTTTTATATTGATGTTTTATTGTCTCTTTACAATGTTTTTTAATATTCTACTTTTACAGTATTTTGTAGTTTGTAGTTATTATATATGTATCAAATTTTGACACTTTTTGTGGTTAATTTGACGGACATTTCTCACTTGTCTGATAATTAAACCTCAACTAATATGTTTAAAGATATGTTTTAACACATTTCTGTTGAATTAACATAATATTGTCTGAATATTGTTATCGGGATACTATTATAGTACTACAATATATTGAGATATACATTTTTGTCAATATGGCCCAATTTTGAGGACATTTCATGATTCAAAAGATATTTAGTTTTTTATTGCTATGGCTTATGTTTCATCATTTAGAAACCCATGGATAGCCATAGACTGCTACGACAGCTGATGTATATTCTATTTCAAGAGCAACCATGAAACATGAAACAAATGGATTAACATCTACACATTTAATAGTATCACATGGATTCCCGTTAATTCATTTTTCTTGTTTAAAACATGAGAATAAAAGACACTGCTAGCTTCTCTTCCATGGCTTATGCTGTATTAGTTTGAATTTTGACATAACATCCATAAAAAAAGTTAAGAATCCTCCCTCCCCATATCCCTAGAAATACTTTCATTTTCACATCACCCAGACAAGATTATGGTAAGGTCACACTAAAAGCCAACTCATTCACCACTCTACGAGTACATTCCTTTTGGGATGTTGGAGTGAAGATTATTCCTCCGTGGCATTCAGTGTAATTGGCTCTGCTGAAAAGAACAGTAAAATGTTAAATGAATAATTGGGCCTGGCATCAAAGATTGAGAGTGGAAACATTTGAGAAACATGAGCAGAGTGATAAAGACCCCACTATGTTTTAATGAGGAAGTACATAGGGTCTGTTGCAGTTTGTGGTTCCTATTAATTGTCATCCATAAATGCAGATGGCCACTTTATATTGTGGGGTTTTCGAATTCTTCAACTGCCTTATGAGCAACTGAAAAAGTGCTATACTGTTAACAATTCAAATAGCAACTATGGGCCGTTTGAAGGTTTACATTAAGAAACACTCATAGACAATTTTTCACTTTGATATGCAACAATGAACATGTTTATTACAAATGATCAATCTTGGGTTTATTCAATTTCTGTGTTTTTATTGTTCAAAAATACCTTGAAAATGCCTTCCTACTGTGAGCAGCGTCACTTCCTCACCGATCTGATTTGGCATGGTTGCGTCACCTGTTTGTCTCCACGGACAAAGAGTTAGATAAAAAAAACTATAGCAATAACATCTCCATGGAGACTAGCAGGTGGCGGATCCTCAACTAAATAAGTTACCTTTAAAAAGCCTTCTTATGCATCCTAAAATATAGTTTATGGGTTTTTGCAGTGCTATGATGACACAATCCCATGCACCAAATCAAATTAATAAACCTTTGGTATAGAATTACAGGTATATTATCCAGTCTTCAGCTCAGCACTGAACAAACAAGCCAAATGTTCTTGCAGAGTCATTTACTAGGGTCATTTTTCTTCTGAATGGGCCTCTCAGTGTAACCGTGTCTGGGGTATTTTCCCACAGGTGCTCGAGGAAGGATCGCTGTCCGAGGTCTGATGAGATGTACCGCTTCACCACCGACATTGACCGCTGTGTGAAGGTCATCTCTCATCCCGACAGCATTGCGGTATCAGCACACAGCGTTCCAGTGAGTCTACTTTTACTATTGCACCAATCACTAGCCTGTCACAAGTTTACGAGGAATCACAGTGATTAGCGCCAAACAGAAACATTTGGAGAATGTACATATAGAGATTAGAGATGAAGCATCAATTGTCAATGATGCAGAGATGTCAACAGATGAACATTAAAGATCCTATAGATATCATTTTTAAGTACTTTTCAATAGGTTCCGCCACCTGCTTGTCTCTATGGAGATGTTATTGTTGTGCTTTTAAGGTATTTGTTTAGCAAATAAATACCTTTAATTTAATAAAATTCTGCCCCTCCCTGTGAAAAATTAGCACTCTTACATGGTGTTATAAAAAAACATTCCTCCAACAGAATTCCTTCCAAATATGCAGCGTTGTGGTCCTCCATTTTGAAGTACACACATTTTCCCACTCGTCAGCTGTCAAAACAAAATTACCCTCTTTTTCCCATTTCATTATAATATATTTAGTAGACTGGTTGTCCAGGTCATTAATGCAATTATATACTTTAGATATTATTCCCCTGGAAAGTTCTGATTTATTTGCCTTAATAAAGGTTTCAGTCAAAGGGTTGAAATAATTGCTTTGTTGCTTTGTTTTATTTTTTGATCATAATAATTTCTTATTTGTAAATACCTTTAAAAGCCTTGTTTCTCCAAGCCAAATGATTCCTACAACATATCAAAGCTTTTCATTTGAGTTTCTTCAACAATCTGGTGTGTTTACCCTGTTGAAAGTGACACAGCCCACATGACATATGACTTCCAAGAGGGTTCCTGCGCAAACAGGCTCTAGGTTCCACAAGAGCCACACATCACAGTGAGAAAATTGGATAAGTGAGACAAAGACTCAAAATCAAAAAACCAAATTCTGGTGATAAACTTTGTATCGACTTATATGTTGAGCCGACAAACTGGGCAAATTAAAGCTAGCGGTGCTATTAATTAAACGCCAAACTCAGTGGTAGAAAAAGCTGACGATAAACCAGAAATTATGTCTTGTTTACTCTAGGTTTAGCCATTTCTCACAGCCCCACAAACTTGGAATTAATTAAACATCTTTTTGTGGCTTGCTGAGATCAGCAGATGATTCAAAAAAGTATATTTCCGGTACAATTTAGGTTATATTTATTAAGAAAATATTTGTTATGTTTGGATGACGTCGGTTTCTCACGCTGCAGACTCCTGGACCTGGAGAGCCGCTTTAGGCACCAGTGCCAGTGAAAAAGCCCCTATAGTGTACCTTTACGTACTATATGAAGGAATTAAATGACAAAGCCCTGATTTCAGAGCATGTAATGTATTTTCTTTCTTAAAGCTCCTGCTGGAGGTGAACAATGTGCCTGACCTTTCCGCTGGGATCACCTGCTCCTTCGGACACCAGGCCAAGGTGGAAGGACACGTGAACGGGAACAGGGTGATGTGTCTGTCTCCTGCAGGGAAGGAGGCGCCGCACATACCTGAGGGACAAGGTGAGGTCACTGACACACGAGAGCTGTTAGATGCCCATAGACCCCAACCGTGCATGGATTGTTTCACATAACAATCTTATGCAGCAGTGGCGTGCGGTCAGGGCAATGAAGGCAAGCAGTCATTGACCAATAAAATGTAAAATTACCGTGTGTGACAACTATATTTAAATTGTTCCAAAATATATCCAAATAAGCCTGTTTAACCCTGACTTCTGCTATTGAAGCTTGGCTGGAAGTAAGGGTGTCTTTGAGTGGCCTCTACATGCCATTGGGTAGTACTGCGTGGGAAGCTTGATTCTTCTTCTCCCACAGCTTTGTGTAATGAATTGATTGTGGAATTGAGACTATTTAATCTATCTAGCACTTTGCATAGGTAATATAGTTTAGCTCAGTAGGATAAGTATTCGCCCTTCACGCGGGAGACCACTGTTAAAGACTGGCTTTTGCATGTAAGTTTTTATCACTTTTGTGTGCAAATTTGATCGACAAATATTGATGAACACCCCCAAGTCGGCTTGCCCATCCGTAAAAGTCACAACACACTACTGTTATAAAGTAAATAAGTTCAAAAGATTTGTGTTTTTGATATACTTTTTTCAAATTCTTACCAATTAACAACTTACTGGTAAGTAGTCGGTGTAATCATTCGCCCAGCAGTGTTCCATCATAGAAAAAGATTCAATTGTCAATCAATCCGAAAGTCATTCTCAATCTGTGGACATGGTCAGAGAACTCAGATTTTATGAAACTCTGAGCTGCATAAACCCTGCCTTCTGGGAAGAGTTACCTGATAATAGCCAGTTTTGTTCATCTATTTGTTTGTAGTGGGCCATAGCACACTAATAACATTTACAATTAGGGATGTTTTTGGAACTTTTGCAATTCTATCAATATCTATTAAATATCTGTTAAATACGTATTCAATCATTGGAGAAGCAGCCTTGACTTTCACCTTTAGTTAGCAGCTATATGCATAATCAATTATTGTTCCATTACAGCCCAAGGTTTTAATTTTGTTTCTTAAAAAAAGGGGGGGAAATAATTCAAAATCAGATAGCTTGACTAATTTTTTTATGCAACTAAAAGTTAATTTAAATAAAATTTATCTTGTAACGCCCAAAATCACAACAGCAGTTGCCTCGTTGGGCGAGTCCAAGGGTGACTTAAGGCAGTGCTGGTGGAAATGTGTCCATGAATTAAGAAATAAACAAATGCAAGCCTCATTTGGGATTGACCACTCTGCATTTG
Organism: Chaenogobius annularis; assembly: GCA_015082035.1. Lineage (NCBI taxonomy): Eukaryota > Metazoa > Chordata > Actinopteri > Gobiiformes > Gobiidae > Chaenogobius > Chaenogobius annularis. The sequence goes on from BJKM01000466.1 coordinate 336,485, forward strand.
TGTTTACCCTCAAAAGGTACCGCTGAGCTGTTTAATTTTCTCTCCACATTTACAGTAATCCCTCATTTGAAGTTTCTGACTGAAGGTTTTTCAACTGCAATATGCCCTTGCTGCAGCACAGACGCCAGGTGGCTCTTTAGAGGAGCCAGATAAAAGTATTAAACTGTTTTGCATATTGACCTCTTCCCACCACTCATTGTAGTCTTTCTCTCCGCGCTCCCTCTCCCTCTCTCTCTCTCTCTCTCTCTCTCTCTCAGACTGGGCCGGGATAGAGCTGCAACTAAATTCAAAGGAGACGGGACAAATGGTGGGCAGCACAGTGGTGAAGTTTTACAACTGCAGCACCCACAGAACGTGAGTCCCATAAATATTGATTCAAAAAGTGACAATTTTATGCTTCTTAATCTATTTTCGATTCAGTATAAAAACAGGTGAAATAAAACATTCCGAGCTTGACGCCAAACTACAACCCAAAATATTGACAACAATAGTGTGTAACAACGCAAAGTTCATTGCTGCTAATTTATTGCTAACACCATTTCAAATCTATCCACCAACAGCCCCTCCCTCTTACGTCTGAGCTGTTCAATAGATGCTGGGGCACAACCTAATTTAGGACAATGATGTACTGCTGTTCACCAGCCCACTTAAGGGAAGGCTGTTAGATAACCTCTAAGTTCAATTTACCTGTCAGCTTCTATTTCATTCAGAGTGATCCATTCGCTGCGGTTCGTTTGTTTGGGGATTTGTTTTAAGTGGCACTTTACGAGTTTGTCTAAGAGATTTAAATGCATTTCAAGTGTGATGGTTTAATTGTCGGACAATTTTAAAACACTAATTGTACAAACTTTTTACACTGTGACTAATAATGACATAAACATTAAAAGGTTTAAATGTATGTCTTTAAACACAACAATACAGGGCAGTGGTTGTGAGCAATCAAAAGCGAATGAAGTTAATACCAAGTCATGGTATTAAAATATATTGTTATTATTTGCACAATGCTATTCTAAGTTTTCACTGACATTCAAAATTCAATTCAAATGTTATTTTCTAATAGTAAATTGTCAGTTGGTCTACATCTGCTTTGTTGCTTATGTTCTGTGAATAATAGTTGAGTCCCCAGACAATCACAGGAGCTCATTTACTGTACGTCTGTGTCATTGTTATGACTTCATACACTTTTGTGGAGATGACAATTAGAGTCGCACACCACTTGTGATTTTTCTCCCTGAGGAGCCCCTGTGGGAGCTGATCTGACATTTAAGAATTTGGCTCTGCGCACACTTTTCACAGTAAATGAAATGCACCTCTTTGAAATGCTCATCTGCTGCCGTAATTTGAGCCTCTGTCTGGGCAGGAAAGCTTTGACTTTGAACCATTATGTTTCGCGTCAATTGTATTTACTATAATGGTAAACAATGGCATGAGCCTCCCTATCTGAATATTAAGTACTAATTCTGCTACAGAGGTGGATCCTGGTGGGATGAATGCCAATTAGGAGCATTTGTCTGCTTCAGCCCAAGTAAATAGGGCATCACCACTTTTAGAGTCTGTTTTTATTCACAAAACTCTTTCTTCTTAGTTGCCATTACCATCAATCCAACTGTGCAAAGGGATTGTAATGTTTGTAGTTTATTATTCATGTATCTAAGGTTGATTGTCTACCACATTCGTGTATGTTGTGTTGAGAAATGTGGTCTCATATAATTGTTTGAGGACAATTGAAATCATTGTCTAAGTCTGTATCTTTATTATGCAGTGTTTAGTGGTTAGAGCATCTGGTGCTTGTGATTCTCGGGAGTCTGGACAGAGCATATCCTCCATAGACTAACAGCTCCTGCATGTGAACGTGAGAACAAATTAAAAGTGTACAATTTTATGCAATCAATTAAAACCAAAAATAATGTGTAAATAAGATAAGATGTTGGAATGACCTTACACTTGCATCGTCAGCATCACCTTTTCAATCTCCTTTGTGCAGGGAGATTGACTCAACACTTAACTAACCTTTAATTATAATAACGGCTTTGCTGCAAGTTCGCTGTGCGAGGAGATGCATGATTAATGGTGCATGCTAAAACCAGATTCAGGAAATTAGCCCACATGCTATCCATTGAAAAAAGTGCTCTTTGTGAATGCCCAGATTTAACCACATTAAGCTATTAGGCGGAAACAGTTGGAAGCTCATCTCCTCAGCTTTAGACGATACACGCTTCCATTAATTGCCAGGTGACCCCTTGAACTCCTGTGAATATTTCAGACCAAAAATCACTCCAACCCTCAACCGCCCTTTTCTAGGACCACCTCAGCATCACATCACCACCATAATTAATTATCCAAGGAGTTTAGAGCCCTGCCAGTCCATTTCTATTAATACCCCACCTCTGAAATGTCCCTGTTTAACACACACACGTTCACACAAGCACACACTTTATGTCCACGCTGGCCCTGGGCAGCTAATTAATACCAAAATGTAATGGCTCTGTGCTACATTTATTGGCATTTGTAGCCTGCTATGAGCTGCAGTGTTCTGCTCAGTGCTTTACACATTACACAGACTTTATTTTCTTACACCGCTGTAAAAATTAATGTTAAACTTAAGGGTTCATTTTTTTCACTTAATTTTTTTTTTTTTTTTTTTTTGCTTCAGGTGGGTTATAAATACAGGCAAATCTGTAAAATGGAAAAATGGCCATGGCAAAATCTAAAATTGGCCGCTGCATGACGCTTACAGTGATTCATTTCATTAATGAATTAAACTACATTCATCTTGAGACTTGAAAAACATATATTATACTGTGTAAAATTACAACATTTGGCTCTATAAAAATGAGTATATTTTTCATTCATAGCTTCTACCAGACTTAGAATCTTTGTACCTTTGAACCTCTGTATACAACCCCCTTGCTCATCTGTTTTCAGATGCATTATTGATATCATCTCTCTTCTTTGTGATCTTCATAATGCGAGCACATAGACTTTTGAGATTGTTTCCAATTTACAATGTCTATTAATATAGCATTAGTGTTATTATTAACATCAAGCATAGTTGTTGTCCCATTTACTACTTTCATCAGTTGGATTTTTACTACATTTTTTGGGGAGAAATTTGCTGCAGAACTCTCTCTTAGTTCAAACATCATGTGTATTTGCTCTAAAGTCAATAAAATATGCATTGTTTCATATTGATTTAATTTAAACCTTCATTTCTGGAGACATGGCCCCAGCACAATGACACTGGTTTGTGACTTCTGAAACTGAACTAAAAAATGTGCTTCGTTACTTACAATTCACTGCTACAGAAAGAACAAACATAACATCTTTCTCAAGGCAATTTATTGTCATATTTGTCATAAAGAACTGCCATTCATTCAGCTAGCATAGAAATGGTTCACATTGGGTTTTTGAAAGAAACATAATAACTTCGGCACAAAGCTATAATCCGTTATCAGTCTGTGTGTTTGAATTGTCCACCTGGAAAGATGTTGATAATGCCTCCAAAGTGAAAACAAATTACACTGAGCAGTAGCTTTTACAAAGAAAAACATAATCATTGTTTTATTTATTTTCTTGCAGGTGTCTGTCTTGCGTAAGCAGCACTTTCCGATGCCATTGGTGTAAATATCGCAACCTGTGCACCCACGACCCCAGCAGCTGTTCCTTTCAGGAGGGGAGAGTCAACGCTACAGAGGTATGGACAAGGAACTACCAGAAAACAGCTTTATACAAAGAAATGTCTGTTGCAGAGCTAGAACATAATATTTACAGCTGTAAAATGTCCTCAAGGATCCCATCTCATGTACATTCGAGTGCAAGTACCTACGTCACAGTGTAGAAATAAGCTTTTACTTTCATATCATGTATATAGTGTTGTCACAATACCACATTTTCTATCTCAATGTTGATACGAAGGAACCGACTGAACTCGATATATATTTCGATACCACTGTGATTACAAAAACAATGTTACTATTAAGACAGAAAAATAGTTGTTTAATTCTAAAACTATTCAGGGAAGATCCAACATTGTCGATACCTGTTCAATTGATTGATCTAGTTTTGATGCTACTTTAAATATCACTTAGTATCTGGGTTTAGATTTTTTTGACAACCGAGTTTTCTTATTTTCACCATTCGGAAACTTTCAAATCACCCATTGGAATTATTCTGGAGCAGCACAAACCAGTGTTAATTTCCTCAACTAAAATATTTTCATCACAGTTTTTGTTAATGTCATATTTTTGCTGACTAAAACGATTGAATTTAGTCGACTAAATTATTGTGACATTTTTGTTAACTAAGACTAGACCAAAACAAAAAAATATTATTGACTACATCTAGACTAAAACGAAAAATAATGTTAATGTCAAAAATAAAGACTAATACTAAATTAAAATGTTTTGGTCAAAATGAATACTGAATTAACACAAATATACTATGTCACGTTGTGCTTTTACCCCATGTCCTGTTTATTACTTGTTTATGTAACACACTTATAAACGCTAGGTTTGTTGATGTCTTATAATATCTCATAATAATATGTGTCTTTTGGAGATACAGTCAAGCTAGCATGGTATGCTAATATTTTAATAACTATCATCAACTATCATGTTTTCTCTCCCAGGATTGTCCCCAGCTCCTTAACTCCGGACAGATCCTGATCCCGGCCGGTGAGGTGCGGCCCATCACTCTGAAGGCGCGTAACCTGCCCCAGCCTCAGTCGGGTCAGAGGGGCTACGAGTGCGTGGTGCATGTGCAGGGCTCAAGCCACAGAGTCACTGCCCTGCGCTTCAACAGCACCAGCGTACAGTGCCAGAACAGCTCGGTATGACCCCACACTCCCCGAGAGACTCACCATTGTCAGATGAGCCTGACATACACAGAGTATACACTGTCAGAGGAATGGAGCTGAGAGCTGAGCAGAATGGGAACTCAAGACTGGATAAGAAAGAGGATAAGAGAGTTAAACTGTGTTTATTTCTTAGTAAAATATGTAGACTGGGGAATAATTTATTGAAAATTCACTTTAGTACCGCCATAGATAAAAGCTGAAAGAAAAGCTATCTAGACAGTTTTGTATTCTGAATGGAAGTGGAGACTAAATTATTTATTGACAATACAGGAAACAGTGCATTGTACTGCATGTTCTGTGTATTTTAAATAACTAAAAAAAACAACTGCATTATCGAGCTATGCAAAGTGCCACTCACATGAAACTTTACAAAAGTGGTTTGAAAGTGCATGGAGCTGAACTTCACTTAACAGTGTTTTTGTGCACGAATGGGAAGGCAAATTGCAATGCAAAGCACACCTTGCACTTTTGCGACAATGAATGAAAAGGCCATTTTCTTCAGATATGGATCATCGGGCATCGTGGTCCGGGTCTGTGTCCCCGTGTATCAGAGAGGACCGGCGCAGACAGGCATGACAGAAATGACAGCTGCTTAAAAGCCTTGTCTCGCCATGGCCCTTTCATCCTCTCATTTTGCACTGCTCTGTTTCTTACGTTACTCCAGCTTTGCCTCTCTTTGCCCTGCTCCTGATAGGATCCACTTTGGGCTCACTGTGTTACTGTGTGCTTTTCAGTACATGTACGAGGGTGTGAAGATCAGTGACCTGGCAGTGGACCTCTCCATCGTATGGAACGGCAATTTCATCATCGACAATCCCGAGAAGATTAAAGGTGCGTCTGCCATCCATCACTGCCAGCCTAGAGAAACATAAAGCACTCAATCCATGTGGGATAGATGGGTCATAGAGAGCACTTCATGGCACCCAAAGGGCCCTGAGAGAAAGTTCACAATAGCGGCTAGTGTTATCAAAAAGTGCCCAATCACTCTGCGGCTGAAGAGGTGAAGGGCGAATCTTCATATTTGCTCACTTTAGCCTTTCAAGCCTCTATCTCAGTTCTCGTTGTCAATATGGGTTCCACATGAAATACACCCACTTTGTCAAGGACAACTATGAATTTGACCTGGCCCTGTCATCACTTAGAGACAGGACTTTCTGCAGTCATAAATACAGGGCACTTAAAGAGAAGGGAAGGATATGACTGACGGGCATTTAAACTCCGGGTCTATTGATACAGTAGCTATAGATTCCTTACATAAAAGCCAAATTAATTTCCAATTACTTTTATAATTATTATTATCATTTTTATTAGAAGTAGAAAAAGTACTTATGAGGTTATGGAAAGAACTTGAATATTTTCAAATATGGTCTCTTAAATACAATCTAAACAAAGTGTTTAGAATAGAAATTATGCTTGAATTGAAAAAAAAAAAGCCATACAATAGCTACTAGTACAAAAGTACAATTATTAAAACTGTAATAATTGCAGACAGCTTGTACATATTAATAACTTTTGTGTCAATACATATTTCATATAAAATGTCATGTAAAAGCCTCTCTCCGTTCCCTCCTCACAGTGAACCTGTACAAATGCAGCGCCCAGAGGGACAGCTGTGGGATGTGTCTGCGAGCTGACAGGAAGTTTCAGTGCGGCTGGTGCAGTGGCGAGGGCAAGTGCACCCTGAAGCAGCACTGCCCCCCCCTCTCTCCCTTTGCGAGTCGCTGGCTGGACCTGTCTGCCCGGAGTGTCAAGTGCACCTACCCGCGCATCACCGAGGTCTGTTGTGGACTTGGACACTTGCCCAGTCACTCTCTCTTAGACGCTGAGTAAACGCACACTGTTTATAAGTCGGCTCGCCATAAACTACACAACTGACAAGATTTGCAGAAGGCCAGGGCAAATGTATAGCTTAAAAACGCCAGTTCCAAGAAATATAAGACAGTCATATTGTTTACTAAGTCTGGTTTGTTTTTGGTAAAATATGGTTTTGAGAAATAAAAGGAAAGACACTTTTGTGACTTTTAGAAACAATTAATGACCTAATAATATCTATACTAAAATGTGTTGTTTTATAGACTGTGTGCCACTTTTAATACAATGGTGAAATTATATATGAGAGTGCGTTGGATTTCACCCTCTTCTACACACGACAGCATTGAAGGGTATTTTTGGTCTTTTAAATCATTGTGTTTGAAGAGCAGCAAATTTCTTTAGGATTTGTATATTTCTGAACCCAGAAGCTCTCCCAAGTATTGTTTTTGATACGCAGAAATTATTTTATTAATTGAAAGCAATCCTTAAATTACATTTATGCTCAATGCTCACACACCACATTGAAAAAGAGACTAAACTGGGACTAAACCCGTAACTACACTAGACCAGAACAGAACCAAACCGTCTACCAGACTAAACTGGGCTCAAACCAGGACCAAACCAGAAAAGTGTCACAATACATTAATGTTGAACTTGATTGAGATATTAGGGAATAGACTCGATTCTCAACACTGATTTCGATATCACAACAATACTTAATACAATTCAACATAAAATATTAGTACTTTCTTCATGCTCGCTAGTTCTGTTAAAACTCATAATTCTAAGTGTGCAGAAAAGATAAGAATTTGTCCTGTTCATTTATTCAGATGAATATGTAGTTTTAATACTAGTTTTAGTGTTGCTTAGCATCTGATTTTTTACAACCCCAACCCCTTGGCTATATCATACACTCACTGCTAATAGTCATAGCACACATGCACACACACACACACACACACACACACGCACACGCACACGCACAACACAATCACTTCACCAGTCACAAACTGTAACTTGAGTAGACAACATCTCATTATCCACTGGTTATTATTTATTTATTTATTTATTTATTCATACATTTACTATATTATAGTTAGGCGTTATGAAACTTTGTGTTCAGTTGTTTTGTTTTGTTTGTTCAGTTTGAGCACTATTTACCTCCAAATAAAGCCCCTTGAAACCCATCCGCCTCCCTTCACACCCACTCAGAATCAGAACACAGCATGCCAACCTGTTCACTTTAAAACAGCTGCTTTGTGTCTATGGGTCCTTTCCAATTTCCCCACCGAGTGTGTGTTTACCTCAGTCTATCTCCCCTCTCTTTGCACACTGTCTGAACCTCCTAAATGCACGACTGATAAACGCATTCAGACTGTTTAGAGAGTGGAGATGGATCTTTAATGCTGCAAACTCCTGTTCATTCTTGTACAATGAGGCACAGTGGGTCAGGCGCAGAGATGCAAGGCTTCGCCACTTCAAAGCACGCAGACACTTTGAAGTCCCTGTCACATTATTAGTGTTTCTGAAGGAGCCAGGGCCCGATGAATCGACAGTGGAGAGCAGCAGTGTCACGCTGCTGTAGCCCCTGTTCAGCTCCACAGGTCCAGAGGTGCCCTGCTGAGAAGCTTCACTTTATACAGGAAAGGATAGATAATGTGACTCAAGGTGTCTATGGCAATGTTTTATGTATTCAAGTTTGTTTTGGAGTGCATTTCAATGCTTGTTTTATTCATCTCCAAAAAATATATGTAAATATAAGTAAAAAGTGTGGCCTACAAAGGGCTAGTAATGCCGCTTGACAACGCTTTACTTTATCTTCCTGATGAAGTCTAATTAAAGACAAAATATTTGTTATATTTTTTATCAAAAACACTAGATTCATACATTTCCTGTGTCAATGTCATATACTTACTGTTTTGTCTGATCCATAAAACCTCTTTCATGGCATGTTTTGGAGTCTGTACAAACGATTATTTGATTACTGATTTACTGAGATTATCTTGGAATACAGACCGTGTAAAACCTAGTTAGGATTAGAGTAAAGACACAACCTTAGGTAGGTTACAAAATAACAACTGCTTAAGGTGTGTTCACACATTCCCACATCACATGGCCTAAACCTGGAATTAAACCTTGACTAGACCAGGACTAAACAAGGACTCAAACAGGATCAAAATAACTACATCAGGACGACACTGTGCTCAAACCAAGACGAGTGTGAACGCGCCCTTAGTAACCACATTCTGCTGGTTCTGTTTGCAGGTGAGCCCAATCGCAGGACCTCTTGAAGGGGGAACGTTAGTGACAATCCAGGGTCTTAATCTCGGGCTGTCGTTCTCTGAGCTGGAGGGAAATGTGGAGGTGGCAGGAGTCCAGTGCACACCACAAGAAGAAGGCTACATCACAGCAGAGCAGTAAGATTTTTTGACAAGGAATGGATGGGAAATATATTGGTATCGGTATATTTGGCACCAATATTTTGGGGGAGGTGCACCAGTCTATGTGTGCCCATGTGTCAATCCCATTTAGTCCTCAGTCCGTTTGTCTTTTTGAACAGACTAATAGAAAGATAAATTAATAAATAATTAAATAAATAGAAGAGCAATTAGGCTAAAATATGGCGGTATATTCACTCAATTGTGCCACAATTACATTCCAGATAAATACATTTTGTGTTTATTTTTACTTAAATAAAATTTTATTTAAAATCTTGTTGGCCTTGCAATGGATTTTAAAATCTAAATATACTGATTATCAGATATCAGTATTGGCTCAAAAAAATCTAAATCTGACCATCTCCACGTTTGATTCACTGATCTAGCTAAATAGTAACCTTATACAATTACCTTTTAAGATTAGACATCGACACCAAAAATTTGGAGTGAACAGTCAGAGCAGGCAATGACAATTTTACTTATTATCACTGTTAGTCTTTAAATGTTAATGACAATGTTTTAAATCATGATTGTTTGTTCTCTTTATTAATAATCACTTGCAATTTTGCCTTTGCTACCATTGGAAGATTCGTCATACTTATTTCTGTCTCACTATGATTTGTAAAAATGTCCACAGATGAAGCATCAGGTTGTAGCCTAATGGAGACAGTGTGTAACATTGATGTAGACATACAGTATACTGAGGGAAAAGACAGTCTTTGTATCATTGTTGATATGAGACTTCGGGCGCAGCTGTAATTGAAATGCGCTGCGTGTTGCTGACTGGAGGGACAATCTGTTAGCCATGTGTTTCACTCACAGCCATGTAATACGATTGGGCTGAAGCTGCAGGGACTTTATTTATATCCGTGTGGGCAAAAAGAACGAAAAGGACATGCCAGCAGAAAATTGGAAAACTCACGTGATGTATGAATGTAATGGCTCACTGGGGACAATTCATCGTTTGCTCTTATTGTATCAGGAAATGCAGAGTTTGAGAGGCGTGGGGTGGCGCAATCGGCAAAACCATTTATGTGGCACCCTTAGAGTCTTAAAACATGGCATTACAGCTGTTCCAATCATTAATTCCAGCATGGGGTCAGTTGCTATAATGACTTATTCATGGTGCACTTCGTCTTATTGACCTGACAGGCAATACTGATTTATCGAAGACACCCTTGCGTTGTCATGGTAACGCGAGGTAATGGTGGGTGGCGATCTTGCTGGAGACGAGGGAGGGGTGTACTTTATCATGTGAGTTATATTGCTGTTATAGGTTTCCCATTAGGAAGAAAGATGGCCCGTCGTATTGACCCACAACTTCCATGAAAGTCTGCCTCAATCACGGCGGCTGCAGAGGCCATCTCGTTCCTCCCCCTCCTGCGCGATACATAAAAGATGTGAAACACTGCAGCTGGTCTTCTGTTTATCTCTTGCATGCATAATGCCCGAATGTGAATGAATGAATGTGTTTGTTGTTGTTTTGATAGGATTGTGTGTGAGATGGCAGAAGCCCCCAGAGGAAGTGCGCCAGGCCCAGTTATGCTGTGTGTCGGCCAGTGCAGACCCGAGCTACGTGCACAGTCCTCCCAGATCTACTCCTTTGTGGTGAGGCTGACAAAGATGACAACTTTTGGTCATGCTTTAAAGTCAGGTTCTTTTGTGAACTATAAGGTCTTAATAAGCATAGTTATTTGTTTATACACATTTTTAAGCACTTATAATGCATTTACAAGCATTTACCGCCTTGTTACTTAAAATAGTTTAATTAGCAGCTTATTTATGCCCTTTAAAACATGTTATTAACATTATAATACTTAAATGAGACCATAAACATAATTAGCGCTTATTAATGCCTATATTATTACTAAGGAACCTTATTTTAAAGCATTTAGCGTGACCAAACTTTTATTTGTGAATTTCTGTAAATGGTTTTGGTTCGAAATGACTACCGGTATATTGCCAGCAGTGGTCGTCATAATTGTCTCACTGTATTGAACCTACAGAGTAAAATCATTACAAAAATAACTTAATTCTGCATCTTCACACAACCCCAATTTGGTCCTACAAATAACCTTGACTGTACTTTTCATGCCATTGTTAATTTGAAATTTAAAAAAGTCATAACCCGTTTGTCACCTTTTGCTGGTTTTGACAGACCCCTTCGATGTTGGCACTGACCCCGGACAGAGGCCCTGAGTCAGGGGGCACTAAAGTCACCATTGTGGGGGAAAACCTCGGTGCTGGAAGCAACGTGAATTTGTACTTTGGCAACCAGACTTGTGAATTGTACAGGTGAGTTAGTATGCTACTACAAACGCACAGCAAAGTGTTACTTTAAAATCTTATCCCTGGCTGTGAGGAACCACAAAATGTTTTAAAAAATATTAAATAAGTTATTGTAAGACATTTGTTTCAACTCGTGATAAATGTTTTATGTTCAGCTATGAAAAAAATATATTTTATGAAATTTGCGAACCATTATGTTCTGTTTTAATTCCCATTTTACATTTGTCTGTCTTTATTGAAAGTGGCCAATAATTATAGAGGTCCACTTCAACTGCATTGTGTTCAAATTAAACGCCTTAATAATGTATTACTTGACAGGTCTGAAACCCTTAGCCGTCTTTGTGAGTGTATTTGAAGTTTAAAATACCCCACTCTCACAGTCAGGGGATGAAACGATAGAGCCATTAGCCCGAGCTCACACTAATTACACTGTTCCATCGTTAATGCGAGTCTAACGAGGTGGGGACGGGACAGTCGTGATGAATCCCTTCCACTCATGCTAATGCGGGGGGCTCATAACTGTGTGAAGCCACGGGTTAACCGCTGCAGCTGTAACCGTGGTGATCACAATCAAAAAGAACAATGAATCTCCCTGTCTTCTCCAGGAGGACCATGTCAGAAATAGTGTGTTTCTCTGCGCCATCGCTGACGGGGGCGGGGCCAGTGCAGGTCTCGCTGACTGTGGACCGAGCTAAAGTGCCTGAGAGTCTGGCATTCGAGTACATAGAGGATCCAACAGTCCAGCGCATTGAACCACTGTGGAGTATTACAAGGTAACGTAAAAGTACAGCTACTACTGCTGTTTCGATGCTAAAATACTCTTACCATCTACGATCGCCAAAAGTACTACTACTACTGTACCTGTAAATTGTGTTGGTTGTTATTTGACCTCACAATAATCGTTCAATAAATGAGAGATGGAATAATATTTTTGGGGGCTCAATATTTATCATGTGTACATTTTCGTTGCACTAGTAGGGACATTTTTGTAATTTTTTTTGTTGTGCGATAATATTTGAGCTGCAGAGGGTCAAAAAAGTAACTTGCATGATTAATTATTGATATTAACCAACTACTAACTTCATTCTGCTGTTTATTTATCACAGCTCATGTTTTTTTTAGGAAAGGGTTTATCGAGATTATCCTGCTTTAGTAGTTTTAACATTATCTTTCATGGTGATATATTCTAAATGTGTTATCATGACAGGTCTAGTTATTTAAAAAGCTATAAAAATAAAGGGGTTCTCTCACAGTTCTGTCTGTAATTAAAGCTACCATAAGTGCAAAATGAATTCCCAGACCTAATAAAGTATTGTAAAAAAAAAAAAATGCTCAAATAGAATACATGTCTTGTTTTCCCCTTCAATATTGATTGAGTAATAGCTATAACAGAATAAATGTCTTTAGATGGAATCAAAATAGATGTATGTCCATGTATATTTCTCACTTCTTCATAGCTGAATATGTGCAAAATAAAACATGAATCAACTGTTTTGCATATGCTGTGCCCCTTCCAATTTAAAGCTATTAATATGAAAAAGACCTTCTGCCTAAATATGGCTGTGTGCCTAGTACAGATTAACATTCTGCCCGCCAATCGCCAATCTGTGAGTGAGGCAGCAATCAGGGACACAGTGACAATCATGCAAATATTGTTAAATAAGAATGTCATCAGTAATCCCAGACAGGTGACCAATAATAGCAATATTAGTTTTATTTTTACTGCATTAAGTCAGATCGAAGTATTAGTAATATATTGTAATAAGAAAAAAAAATTATATTCTGCTACATTCAATTTAATCTGGAGAGAAAGATGCAGATGAGGGGTTTGGAATAAAGATGATGAAGTGGGATGTTTATTTGATTGTTTGTTCTATTTATGAATAATCACTTGCAATGTTTGGTTGTTATTGCCTTTGCTACCATTGGAAGATTCGTCATACTTATTTCTTGGCTAAAAAGAGATAGAGATACTTCTTTTACTGTAATGTAGCGGTGGTAGATGTTAGGGGAACGAGTTCTAGATTTGTAAGGAGAGGCAGGAGACTCGGGATGTCTGAGGCAGTAGAAGTTTATTTGCCATCAGTCCGTGACCCGGCGACTTGAATACTCAACACATTGCACTAGGATTGGTTATTCAAGCCTGACTATGCTTCTACATGCAGAGGTTTAAGCAGTAGCGCAGAAGGCCAGCTTGTGTCCGAGATATAATGAGAAATACTTTGTATACCACTCCTGTGAGATGAGTTGACCATGGAAACTGATCATCTTAGAGAAGGACACATCCTGTAAATGCAGGGACGCCAGTCATAGATAGAGCTAACCTCAGAAATGTCAATAATGGAAGCGAAGAGTCCTTGTTAAAACGATGCACCAGATGGAAAATAGTAGATAAATAAAAGAATGGATAGATGCTGCCCAGTGGTCGAGTGGTTAAGGTGGCAGCTGGCCACATCTTATTTTTTATTAATGAACCAATGGATGGAATTGCAATTATTGTTTTGGAGAAATGCAGAATGAGTTGCCTCACCAGCCAGTCCCTCGTACGTTATGTTCAAATACAGAAGGGTCAGGACTCCCACCTAACCTGGAACGGTCCAACCACAGCCGCTTGGTACCACATGTCTCTCAAATGCGGAAGACATCTCCTCTTGAATATTCTCGTATCATTCTGAACAAAATCTATTACTTCTTTTACCTCAGATTTATAGAATTAAATGTGATTTTGCAGATTTTTTTTTTCTTCTCCTTTTTAACTCGTAAGCCGCAATCTTTGTTTAGACACAGACGGACCACGTGTTTTCTGATTGGTTAAGCCACCTGTCAATCACACCCTTTTGAAATTGGGGAAACAGGATTTGATTCCAGGCAACAAAATTAGAACACTGAATATACAGTCTTAACTAAATTCAAAACGTGCAGTGTAATCTTCCAAACAAGGGTATAAGGTACATTTCTGATCATTGTTGTGGTCCTTTTTTTTTTTTTTTTCTCACTCTTTATTTATTTTTCCTTGAATCTTCGACCAAGACAATTACGATGTTTAGCACATTACATTTTGTCCATATTTTACCATCTCAACTGCCATGGGCTTGTTTTATACAGTATGGTTGATGGAGTGTAAGACAATTCCTTGGCCAAAGAAACTACTACTGACCATGTACAAAAACAAAAATTTTTTTCTTTCATTTCTTCACTTACACATTTTTGCACTGTGCACCTTTAAATTGGCTCTTGGTGGGATTATCAGCAGTGTGTCTATGCAGGTTAAACTTCAGAGAAACGACCGCTGGCCTGTCAGTCTAGTAACAGGAGACAGCTTTGGGGTGTGCCAATCAGAGCCTCGTCATGAATGTGTAGACTCTCTATGCAGGCCTTCCAAGCTTAGGTGGTCTTTGAAGTGGAAGAAGAGAAGGAATAGCATATCCGATGTCTCGACTAAATTGACACAGTTTTCTCTCCTAGACTCTGTAACTCCGGCGTTACATTTCGAACTGCATTTCCAACCGCTATTTTTCAACTTGTGCCAGAGGTTATATGAAGATTAGCGAGTGGATGTTTTATTTTAATCAGATCTAGGCAGATATGTAAACAAGCAGCAGCCTTTGTACTTGTGCCGTGCCAGCCTCACAGTCATCTAGATGAATATAAAATAGCAGCCAGCTGGTTTGCTGTTTGATCTATCTTCTTCCTGCTCTATAACAAAGAATGAGCAAGCACTCCTGCCAGCTATACTTCTTCAAAACATGGAAACAAAGGAAATGTCGAGTTTGCAAATTAAAGATTGGATTTCTTCTTCCATCTTAGACATGATGATCCTCTTCTGCAGTTTTTCAGTGTGTTTGTGGTTTTAAATGATGCATACATTGTACTGGAAGGATGATTTTATTTTTCTCACAGGCGGCGCACACCACAGCTGACGTGCACAGGAGACCAAGGATGGTCCAAGAGCCACGTGTCGAGTCAAAATATATGCCGGCCATGAATCCGTCAATGTAAGTTATAATCTCAAGTTTTAGTGTCCTATATTTTTTACAATATAATGTAAAACGGCGACAATGTTTTTGCTTTACTTGCAACTAAATGCAGATGGTACATGCAAATGGTGCAGCAGTAAGGGTGTATATTATGTTTATGAGATTCTGCAAGCAGCTTTGGACGTTCAATGTATTTTTGTGTCAGCAGAATTTTAGCAAAAAAGATTACAGCATTGAATTTCATAACTCAGATATAGCGCTGAGCAATTAATTTTAAGGAGCCAAATACCATAAAAACAGATGGAGTCTGGATTTGTTTCAACACGACAAATCAATGCTTAAGTAACCTGACTTTTTCCCCACGTCTCATTAAAATTAATTATTCTAGCCTCTTCTACGTGTTCTTGTTAATTCCTTCTTTGCCTGGCAGCAATTATAGCCATATCAAAAGTTACTGGCGAAAAAGTATTCTTATACTGTGTCTGTAAAAGGAATAACGTTTTAATACCTTTTAATACCTGAACGCTACTTAGCTTGTGTAGCTGTGTGGATTGATGTCACTGTTAAGTCACATGGATGGAAGGAGGAGAGCGGTTTTACAGTTTGGTGTAATGTCCTTTAACAAATTAGGCTAATATAACTATTAAAATGCTATAGTGGTAAACCTAAACCAACATTTAGTGGCTTGTTTTAGTTTCCAAACTAACCTTTACTTCTGAACACAATCTTGGTGTGAAACAAGAGTAGGCCATTGATTTACAAAAAAATACATGGAAGTACCACTTGGGTATTGGAATGTGATTTATGTGGCTGAGTCTTGCTGGCAGAGCTCAGCAGGCAGGTGTGCTTCAAAGTGATTGATGGTTTCATAGCACTGAGGCTCCGATGGGCAAAGTCAACTCACCTTATGCCTTACACTTTTCCAATTGGACCAGTCAGAGTGTAAGCCTGTAGGGTCACATGCTGCCAGACAAGCCACAAAGACTTCATATTTTGGATATGGGAGTTTCAAGCAGAGCTTTAGTACAAAAATGTTTAAGTTGTGTCTAATTAGGGCATGGGGTAAATACGTATGCGTATGATGGCGATGTATAAGCTTGTAGGTCGAGTGAGCTGGATTATATCTTTTGAGACTAGATCTTTAGTGAAGACCTAGAAGTCGCGTAACGTGTTGGAGGAGCCTGGGCTTGCTTCCTCCTTCGGTCCTGTCAAAAAGATTTCCCGACCACCCCTGCCCCCTTCCTTCCTATCGAATCCTGGCTTGCCACCACCCTCTTGTCTCCATTAACTGTTCATCCCCCCGCACTCCCTCCCTCCACGCCTCCCCGCTCGGGCTCAGCACATCGTCACTCCATCCCCCCCCATCCCGCCACCCTTCTCCCCCTCTCCCCCCCCGCTCGCCATCATCCCGCCACCCGCCCATCCACTCCGCTCCTCCGCCCCGTACCACTCCCCACCCCCGCTCTCACTCCCATTTCTCTACCTATCCTCACACTCCCCTGCGACGCCCGCCACCCCCGCTTCTATATCTCCCCCCCATCCCCTTTGTTCTGGCCCTCCGGGTGCGTCTCCGCTAGTCTCGGTCCCCGCAGTTTTCTTTCTCTCTCCCTCTCGTCCCCGACTCCTCTACTCGCCCAGGTAATATGTTAGTTGTACCTGCTATTTATTTTCTGTTCTTGCTGCTGTTTACTTGTTGAGGGTGAAACAGAGGAAGGGAAACTTCACTCTCCTGATAATAAGCAAAAGTCATTATAGAATCATGTACAATATCTCATCACAGATCATTTTTAAAACATTGTTTGAGTCGGAAAAACGAAGAGTGTTCCACTCTGTTTATTTATGTCAATATTGGTCCAATCACTGCGACTGGGGCAACGACTCTTTCCCAGAGTTTAAAGTGTCGGCAATTAGTTTGGCGACAAGGTCTACAGCTGGATCAAAGATGCACAACTTGTATCCTTTAAAGCTTAATAAATAATAATAAATAAATATCGTTCTACACATACGCACAAGATCCTGTCCCTACACTTACATTTACTAGTAACTTATTAATCAAATGGTACTGGTTACTCATTCTGACGCCATGGAGTACCGTAATACATTTGAGTGTAAAAAAGGTTTTGCTTCTCTTTTCCCGGCTGTGAGTGAACTCCTATTGAGACGAGCTCAATCGCAAAAAAAACCCGATTTCTCTTCATTTTGAAAAACTGTCAAAAGCTGCTTTTTTTCTTTTTTGTTACCATCTCAATCCAGATTTATCTATTCAAATAATGAGTGGATTTTATCAAGAAGGGAATGAAATTATATTTTGCGTTTTGAAAAAAACATTGATAAAAAAGTGTAAACTGCAAGCCTCTAACGACGTTTATGAATGGCACTTAATAAACTCAAATAAATAAACTCCTCGACCAATTTATGATTTTGAACATTTGTGGTTTCGTGCGCGTCTCCTTCAAACATTTATTTTTTCATATTATGGACTATCCTTTTCCTTTAGTGTTATGAATATTGTGAGAAGAAACATCATGATATAAACTATTATTTACGATTACTGACGCGTAACGAAAAACCCTAATTCGTGAAATCCTTAATTTTATTTTGTTCTTTCGGAATGCAAAAGTAAAGTAAGTAATTTAAGTATATAAAAGTCACTATAAATTGAGATCACATTTTTTGTACAAATTTAATTGAAATGTACTTCTAGTTTGCTTCTAAAACAGTCACAATTACTAGTTTTTTAATTATGTGGTGACCTGAACAGTCTTGACATCCCTATTTGACATATTTTTGGCATTGTTTTCATATTTTTTTCCTTACAATTACATCGAACTTAAAACTGTAAATCCGAAGTCAACGCCCTTTGGCTTCTCTTCTCACCGCCTGGAGTATAAATCGTCTAAAATATGGAAGAGCAAGTTTAAACTTAAGTGCTAAATTCAGCAGCCTTGTGTATAGATATTTCAAACAACACCCTGGTGCATATTATTTTTAGTCAGGAAACCGTGTCCAGTGACTAGAACAAGGGTGAAAAGATTGTCTGAATGCTGCTTTTCTCTGCTGGAAAATCATTACCCCGCAAATGCCAACATATAGAGAAGAAGTTATCCTTGGGTCCTATTGAATCTGCGTCGCTGTATTGATTATCGCACAGAACTCCGTGTCTCAATCACTTGTACTAGCTGGGAGCTGCATCCACATGATGGCAGTAATGAGGGGTACACGTTGACCTCTGCTTATAATGGCACCACTGATCAATGTTGTGGTGTGGGCGACTTACTCTGTGGTGTTGTTTCGGAGACTTTCTCACCTAAAGACTGAAACTAAGTAGTGGCAGTTACTGGTGCTTGGACCAAACCAGGACTGAACCAGGGCTAAACCAGGACTAAACCAGGACTAAACTAGGGCTAAACCAAGACTAAACCAGGACTAAAGCAGGGTTTACCCAGGACTAAACTAGGGCTAAACCAGGGCTAAACCAGGACTAAACTAGGGCCAAACCAGGACTAAACTAGGGCTAAACCAGAACTAAATTTGGGCTGAACCAGGACTAACCAGGACTAAACCAGGACTAATCCAGGACTAAACCAGGACCAAACCAGGACTGAACAGGAAGTTAGAGCTGCACAGTTTGTGAAGACAAAACATCTTGTTGCATTATTTCTGACAATTTGTATCATTTTGGAGAAGACTGAAATAAGAACTACACTAATACAAGAATCCCTCGATTTTCGAAGTCTAAACTAGTGTTATACATTATTCAGACGGGATATTTTGTCATTCTGAGTAGGGCTGGAAGATATATTGCAAATACATCTCAGTTTGAATGGCTGCAATTAGCAGCATTACATTATTGAAGTAACATAATCCTATGCAAAGAACAACATATCCAGTCTTATTCTGCTTCAGACCTGTTTACACTGTAGTTTAGACTTTGACAAACATGCTCTGAAATACATACAATGATTGTATTAGTTTAGCTGTTCATATTTAAGTCTTCTCTTATTGGTGAAATTTGAACAAAATCATAATTTGCAAATCTAATCGCAAACTACAATTGGAATTTTTGAACCAATTTTTTTGACCAAAATGGTTTGCCTTAAAGTCTCTCATTTCCAGAGGACTTTGTGTTACTAACACAATGAACTTTTGTGACTTGATTGTGCGATGGGTTTGAGCGCAATAGAACTGTACTTTTCTGAACACATTTAGTGTCATTTTTTATGGTATGACTTTCTACAGTGTCAAAAACATATTGTACCTGGAGTTATTTTTAGTCCCACATCAGGCATATCTGTCTGTCTGGCTCTAAAACGCTCCTCTGTGCCACGTTCACAAAACGGGCACAAACGGCCTTCACTGCAGCTTAGGCGCTTTAACATTAATTGTCCTTGTTTGTAACTTGAAATTCTCTCCTCAGGACCGATGCATTTCTTACGCCCTCTGCTGGTGCTTTGTATGATCATATTTCATGGCAAATAAAGCCTGGTGACACTTATCTAGTCGCCCAGTTTACTCATGAATATGAGCATGTGCATTCATATGGGAGATCATTATTGCCACACATGTATTATTATTCACTTTGTGTAAATGTTATTTAATTTTTATTAATTTATTTATTTTATTTTATTTCATAACATAAAATACATTATCGGTGACATACAGTTACACAAAGAATGGATGAAAAGGAGCAGAAGGAAGAGTAATCTCAATTTGCTCCCTTTTCAACTTTAAAACACATTAGAATAAACATTTGCTGTAAAATAACAGTAAAAAACCCCATAAATAATCATATATTCCACAGACTTCTTGGTTCGTAAGCGTGACAATATTGGCGGAAAGGAGGCACGGAGCAGGACGGCTTGATTATATGTCTTGCTTCCAAATGCCGGTTATGTGTGATCCTTGTAAGATGTAATTAAAACCGTGACAACAGAGCACGGGCGCACCGAGCAGCGGCGCGGCAGGTCAGGGGAGGGGACGTGTTTGAATCCAACGCGCTGCTCGGCGGTTACTGTCTTTACAGTAACCGCTGTGCCTCCGGTGAGATACACACAGCGTGAAAAGATCTAGAGCGAATGGATTGTAAGGTTATATTCAAATGAAGTCTGGATTTTGCTTTAAACTCTGCTCTTGTGGCACCGTAGAACATAAACTTCAAGTTCGCTCTTCTGTCTGTTCGCTCTAACCTTAACTTAACCTTCAAAAGCTGCCTACACTTTTTCCTTTTTCCTATATTAGCGAGCCAGCAGGCGAATCAATAATGTTTTGCATGTAATGACTCGTCAACAAATGCATGATTTTATTGTATTTTTTATCATCGTGGCATTTATTGTCCTATAATCTCACACATTTCCTGATATCAAATTGTAGCGTGGTGGATATAGTGTAACTTGTAGGTAAAGGTTGAGCCAGGCTTGGTCAGGACTGTAGCTTTAAGGGTTTTATATTGCGCATGTTTGAGGTTGATGGGGGGGGGGAAACCAAAGTGCGAGACCCCCACATACACAGGGAGACTTGTGCTCGAAGCTTGTGGTTCAGGTGAATTACCCCTAAACAGACGTGTCCTCTGCGTTTGACTCGTCCTTCGGTGGCTCCGGGGGAAACGCGTCGAGAGCGGCGCCCCGGTGGGGGGTGGTGGGGGGGGGGGGGATTTGACCTATTGTGCGTGTTTGGGTTGATGAGGGGAAACCGGAGCCCGGAGGAAACCCGTGCCCCGGCCGGGAGTCGAACCTGGAGCCTTCTTTGCTCTCTAACTAACTAAGACCGCTCAATATAAACAAAAACAAAAGTAGAATGTCATTTTACTACAACAATCAAATGAACTCGGTGGTCTATAGTAGGGATGTCACGGACGTCAAGTTTTAGTGTTACAATTTATCACGATTTAACGATTATTGAGACATCTTTAATCTATTTAATCTATTATGTAAATGTTTAATATATTTAATTTCCGTGGTCTGACATGTTACTGTTCCTCAATTATGGGACCCTCTTCATGACGCTGTTAAATGTGACAAAAACAGTCAGATAAAAAAAAAAAAAGAGTTCTGTTGGGCTTTATATTGACCAAAAAAACACTTAATTTTGCTTCTAAAATTGTCACGATTATTATTTTTTTTAATGATTATATTGTGACCTGAATAATCACGATTATCGATTAATTGAATAATCTTGACATAATAATAATTGCTTAAATTATTCCTCTAATATGATCCTTAACAATTGAAGGTCGTGTGTGTGCACTAGATGGTAAAATGCTCATGATAAATATATATATTCTTCAAAGTCAAACGAGAGATTAGAGTATTTTCATACTAATCTAGTATATTTAAGAGTTTTACATTTGTCCAGCTGCAGAAGTGTAAAGCCTTATCTCTGCCGCAGCACATGGGACACGGGTGATACCGTTCAGCGGAGCCCCCCCACCTCCCCGTCCCATCCCCCGCGTGTTTTTCTCCCATCATTTCTCTGAACTGAACTGTCCGGCGGTTGACTGGCCATGCCGCGGTCACGACAAATGAGAGCGCGAGGGGAAGGAAGGGGTCTCACACGTCCACAATCACCCGCGCCCTTTAATCCAACTTTATCCGCGACGCCGTCCGAATTTTGACAGCTCCCAACGTTACGCGGCGGTGTGTCGTGTGTCGTGTGCCCTGCCGCGCGTGATTCCCACCCCCCCCCAAAAAGCCGTTACACTCGGTTCCGGTGAAGTTTTGTGCGGAAAAAGCCCAACCAGGAAGAGCGTGCGCGCAGCCTCGTCCTCCGCCACGCTCCGCGCTCTCTCTCCGTCTCTCCACACGCACAGTTCAAGCGCTGCTGAGCTCGTGGTGTCGGGAGAGTCTACGGCGCGCCTCTCCCCCCAACACACTCCTTCCCACGACCACGTAAGTTACCGTTTTTTTTTTCCCCTCCCGGCCACGCTTTCCTCCTCGAAATCGACGCGTTCGGATGTTTGAAGTTGTGCGCGTCCGGGGCGAGCTGAGCGCACGAACCCGTTTTCCGCCGCTTCGTGCACCAGCGGATACTCGACCGACCGACCGACCGACCGGGGGCTGCTGCCGCTGCCGCTGCCGCCGCCGCCGCCGCCTCTGCCGCCGCTACAACGTGCTATGTGTGAGCCAGGACGAGCCGGAGTCGGTTGGGCTTCGGTGGGGCTGCGTGGGGGGGCGCGGAAAGGCGTGCGAAACGTCCATTAGAAGAGCGTTGTTTTTTTTTTGGGTTTTCGCTTCGGTGTTTGTGCGAGGAGCAGAAGCAGCAGCAGCAGCAGCAGCAAACCCCCTCCTCCTCTTCCTCCTCTTCCTCCCCAGCCCATATTTAGAGCCAGGCCACTTCAGATGGGCACGCTACGTCAGGCTCTTATCTTTTGCCCCCGAGAGAGCGTTTAAATGCGCGTAAATGCGTCCACAGCGCGACGGTCTTTCCACAAACGCGTGAAAAATGTTGTTCTTAAAGGGGTAGCGCGACGGGATTTGGATCGAATACTTTTTGTGATCGGGGGGGCTTTGACCGTGGAAAAATGATACAGCAGGCGTCAGCACGCTCCCGTGGAAAAAGCACGTGCTGCCGTGGAAATGGGGCGAGCGGAATGGATTTGAAACACTTGCCCTGCGAATGGAGAAAAAAAGTGCGTGAAAGGCGGCCGTGCGTCACGAGAAACGCGTGTAAATGTGCGACACGCATTCAGATGGACCTGATGTTTCTGCTCTGTGTTTGGAAAGGATTAAAGTGCGGGTTGAAGATCGAGGACGAGCGGAGTAATGAATGGAACTGAATCAAATAGAATAGAACAATAACACCGTTTATGTTGACTAAAAGGCGGACAAAATCTTTCTTTGCACGTTTTATATAATTCTAGTAATGATGTTCATTTATGTTTATTCACGTAAAACTCCACACAAAGTGAAAAATAAATAAATAAATGCATAGTGGCTGTTCATACAAAATCTTAAACTATGTGGAAAAGTGAGTGAGACGTGACTTTTTGGCGGCGCGCTAAATGCATCCCGTGTTTTGCCCCTCGTGGAGCTCGACAGAACGGACAGAACGAGAGTGCGATGTCTAGAAAGATGTGAAAAGGAGTGATGCGTTCAGAAAGTGTGTAGCGTTCGCCTTCACCCTAAGACTGAGGGGCAAAAGGGTGTCTCACAGGAAGAGTGGAACCCTCTGAGTTTTATCACCTCTTGGCGTAGGATTCTGGTTAGTTTAGCAGTTGTTTCTTTCGCCAGTTGCTCCCGTTACTGTATGTGAATAATAACTGCCACAATCACATATTTTTTTATCCAAAATTGTCAGCGCTTCTGCCTGGCGGGACGACACTTTTTACTAGGGGATTGAAGGAAAATTACATGTTGAACTGGTCCAACGTCAGCAGCTGGTTCAGCGCCGTGTGTATATTAAAATGAGACGCAGCTTGTTTGAATAAATGCATGTAAATCTCCAGGTAACGTCGGCAGACATGTTTTTAGAAGAGGGGGGGGGAAAAAGCCCTGATGGTCACAGAAAAGCGTTTTTATTGAACTTGCTTCCAGCTGCCTGTTCCGTTTGAGTCTTTTGATCCTGGAGCGTCAGTGGTGTAGAATCATTCACGCAGTATTTACATGAAAGTGGGGCAATCGTATTTCAATCCTAGTTTAAGTTTAGTGGCTGGTTTTGTGGAGAGAGAATGGATTTGACTTAACGTAACTATGATTTTTAAAGAACACCAGGGCTTCTATAATATTCTATTGTCATGACATTGCATGCGTTTGATTTGATTTTTAATTAAAGTCCACAACGAAAGAAAATGAATTTCACCCGTCTACTTCATCCTTTAAAGGTGCACTCTTTCTGGTTGCCGATCCACCAAACTTTATGAAATGGACTGGAAACAGCGGCTCCTGTGGCTCAAGTGCAGAGCGTTTGTGTTTTGTTAATTCACTGTTGTGTTATTGTTTATGTCATTGTTTTATGGTCGACACAACAGGTCCTTCTTTAAAAACTAGACTAGACCTGTTTAAATGAAGGATTGATATTAACTGCTGTGCCTGGAATGTTCCGCAGTATGGCATTAAGCAGGTGATGGACCAGATCTGCGGAGACGCTACATAGTGCTTTTTAAATGCAAAAATTATGATGTGATATATTATTGTTTGGATGGTTTATTTGTAGTTACACGTTTAGTAGGGAGAAATAATTCCAAATAATGTATTTGTGAAATTGAAAGTCAAATTTGTTTTGGTAAACATGGGCCGTCTTAGTAGATTTCCAGAAAAATTAGGTCTGGTATTTGTGTCCTTCAGATGTGCCATTTTTGTTTTGTTTTAATATATGTAAAACTATAATAAACTAAACAACAAACGCAAAACCAGTGAGGCATACTTCAACTAATTTAACATAAAACATAAATAAATATTGAAGCAAAAAAACTCTCGGTCGCTGCTCTCTCCCGTTCACACGCAGCATTGTCCATCATTTTCACTTTCATTTATCAGACATTTTCGGTTCTTTCCACATCCCCAGACTCAGCGGGGCACGTGTCACTAGTCTGTACTTCTGACTCTGAACACAGGTTTGCGCCACTCAAACGCAGCCTGGGGGGTCACACGGTAACCAGCCCTACACACTGGAGACACTAAAACCTGCAGCACGTCGACTTCTACAACATGGATCACTTTCGCTAATGCCTATTTTATGAAGCCTTGACGGGGGAAAGTCTTATCTATTGTTTTGAAAAATCGAATACATTTAAAGTTCACAAATACGTTTTTGAATTTACAGACCAAATATAAATATGTCAGATTAAAGCTAATTTACAATCCGCCGTTCCTAAATGAATAACAAAAAGCATTTATCTGGGATTTAAAACAATTTCTGGTGTAATTATATAAACAAACATATTTTTGAGCCTACTTGGCATTTTTACTCATGAGACTGTTTTTTAAAAAGACAAATCTGAGGGCAAACTGGGCTGTTACAGACTGGGGCAGTGCCTTTTCAATACCGGACCAATATCGACACCTATGGAAACCCGCAGATGTCTCTGATAATCGATAGCCGATTCCTAAATAAACGTAGCCCAACTTTGCTGACAAACCCCCCTATTACATGTGTCATCTTCAAATACACAATTTAAATCTCTTTTACTCATGCACTTAAGCTGCTTGTCTGTTCTAATATTATTGTTTTCCTGCTGTTTCATTTGGCTTTGAAGTGCCCCCTACAGGTCAGACGACTCATTGAACTAAAATGCATTTAAGATATATTGAATACAGAATATATTGTGAATTTGGCTAAAAAATATAAAAATGTTATCACAGAATAGTAAATTTTTTAGGTTTATAATTTCACTTCCTGTTTGTAATTGACATCACAATTGAAAAATACCCAGCAAACACTGGGCAAAAACTCATCTAATGTCACAGTTTGTTTATTTGACGAATAAAAATAAATGAGAGCGACTTTATTTAGTTGAATTAATGTTTAGAGGGTCAAACATTTCTTTTTGTAAATTATGCATAAACTTTGACTGGAATCAGTGTCCCTCGTGTGATGTCACTTCCTGTCATTTTTTTTTTTTTAAACAGATATTTCAATTACAACTACCTACTCGATTGGCGTACAACTATATTTTATATGTACAACGGGTATGAATACGCCAAATAAAGTCAAAATGAGAAAATCGTAAAAACCTGTCATACGTCACTTTAAGCATTGTTATTCTGTTTGTATTGTTTGATCTACTGCGTCTTCTAAATAATTTCCCACTTGTACTTTTTGAAGCCTCGTTGGCGCCCAGTATTTAGTTTTCCTCCTGCTCTTCAGCATCCAAACATGAGAATACCCGACGCGCCACATACGTATTATCACTCTGCTCTCATACTTTTTAAACGCCGCGTTGCTTCCTCGTTTTCAACTCTCGCTGAAGTTCCTTTGATGCCTCTGTGACCGGCTCCAGTTACACCGTCATGATGAGTTATGTGTTTTTGAGGCTCCTGTGATGAAAGCGGATTTTTAGTCCTTCTCAGAAATTCACGATGTAAAGAAAAGACGTGTGAAATGTTCTCCTCAAACTGTGACGAAGTGTCAAGTGAACGAGGTGGGGCTGAATGTCGGCTTAAAACATCAACTTTACTTCTCATTTTGATCACAATTTTTCATTAAGTTTTATTTCGTTTTGTTAAGATAAATCCAGTGCAAAAGGTGAATCCGGTCGTCCTTCACAAATGCAGTAAAAGCCCACAGAGAGACTTTTTTGTTTTGTTTTTTTGTTTTAAATCTTTCCGTCACTATTTTATGTTGATGGACCTGGGAACGGCACAATATAAACTTTTTGAATGCTCTCAAACTGCTTTTGGCTTAACGCGTCATTAAAAAGGCAACGGAAAGGCTCTAAGACATGTGTATGCATTCAGTGATCAGAAAGAAGAGCGCTGTGCAGAGAGCGAGTGGGGCGGAGCTTCTGTCTGTCGCCGCGCCAGCGAGGAAACGGTCAGAGAGAGCAAACGAGAGTCAATGATATCAAATGGATCATGACATGCGCTGAACGGAAACGTCTGAGCGCTGAAGTAACGACTTATTTTCACAGATTAAAAATGTTGCGCTGTCAATCATTGAACCAAATCAACTAAAATACGCATGACTCTTCACAATATTCATTTAAAGTTGTCATGCTGTAATTTATTGAAATGTTAGGTTTCATTTTCTAGCGTAGGTTTTTATATTTAGATAATAAGCAAGAAAAAAATCATGGAAAACCTTTTTTTATTTTTTTGCTGAAATCAAATTGATATTATGACAAATCTCGATTCTTGAGATTCGTATCAAAATGTGACAAAACTGTATAGTTGCATTCTGACGAGGAAGTGATTGGTAGTGCCAAAGTGAGATTGGCAGCCTTTCTTCTGTCAGTCTGACCCAGGGCAGCTGTGAATGCCACACCATCAAGTCTGAAGTGAAGGAATTATGAAAAACAATATACTATCAAACACAGTCATTATTATTGTCATGAAGTACGTATTTTCCGGACTTTTAGCCGCTCCCTTATATAAGCCGCATTTGCTCTATTTTTAAAAAAACGATAAAATAAACAATACATAGGCCGCACCTTTTGTATAGGCCGCAGAACTCTTTCCTTGACTTTTGGCATCGCATGAGCTCGTCCCGCTGTCCCCTCACAGCGTCTCACGTACATTCATTGATGTTAAGCTTGCGTGCAGCCGCGCGGCTTCCTAGCAAGATCGATGGCCTTCAGCTTAAAACTTGCTTCATACGAACTTCTTCGTTTGGTTTCCATAATGATGGGCAAGAATTTGAAAATAATTTATAGTTGGTAATTTGTCGTCCGTGTTCTATTTGCTAGCTGAAATAAAAACAACATCTGCTTCTTTGCTTAACTTTTCTGTAGTTTTGATTCTAATTCCGGTTAGTTTCGCCCCTAGCGGTGAAAGAAAAAAACCACAGAAAAGCCGCAGCCTCTAAATAAGCCGCATGGCTCAAAACATCTGACAAAAGTAGCGGCTAATAGTCCGCAAAATACGGTACATTTATTGCAGTCATGGAAAAATCATTTACAACTCAATCACTTTAACTGGGCCTTTGACATTTAAATTTCACTTTTCTTCTAATAAGACAGCGGTTCGCAAGCGATCGCTCATTTGCCTGACATGTTGGCGACAGGACTTCCGCCTTCGTCTGATGTTGTCACGAGTCGTTTATCAGATGTTATTCCCGGGCGTGGTCAATCTGACAGATCTATCAGACTGAAAACACCTGACCCCTGGAGGTGGTCTCTGGAGAAATGTGTCCCAGGTGTGAGCCAAAGTAAACGCTCCTTCGTCTCGGTTGACGGTCCACGCGCCTCGCTTCCTGATTTCAATTGCCTCCTCGCTGGTATCCATCTTTTGTACTTGTGTTCCTCTGTTCCTACTATTTTTGCGTTGTTCCAGTCCATGACATGGTTTTGTCTTTTGCAGTGGTCAGACATTGCACGAATACCACTGTCTTATTAGAAGAAAAGTGACATTTAATTTGAAAAAGAAGACTGAATGAATTTTCCAAATATAATGGTGTGTGTCTGTGTGTGTGTGTGTGTGTGTGTGTGTGTGTTTATACACATATTAAAAAACGACAAACTAAATATTTTCACCATTGCTGTAAAAATGCCCTTATTCTTTCAGCGTTATATTTCATTGGTCCCTTTCTACAAAACACATTTACTTTAAGTGGGTAAAATTGAGAAAAATCGCTTCAGCAAACGCCTTAATAGGAAATGTAATATTCAAATTGAGATCTTGTAAAGAGAACAAAGAGAAACGACATGCTAATTCTGGCCTTGGAGCGAACCTTTAGCGTGGCATTATTAGTTCATCTGATGAGTTGGCGACACTGTCTGAATATTGTCGTTTCTTCTGTTTTAAATATTGTGTAAAAGCTTAAGGATCTGCTTTGGAGTCTCGACATCCTCTTGGCAGCGTTTAAGCGCCGAGCTCTGCCTGGAGAGTTGGCGACGGAGAAAAAAGACATTTATAACGTCCTTTTTAAATTGACTAGCTTGTTTTCGATGTCGGACACGTCGTGATTCGTCTTTTTCTCTATATTTTCTGTGGTTCACAACATTTTAGAATCATTTTTTATTTTTATAAAAGTACATCAGACTTTACTGGAATTACCTTCTACTACTTGTCAGTTTGTTTTTCCATTTAACACGTGCTTTTTCATTTTGCAAAGGACACGTTGACACTTTTGAGCTTTCAACCGTTTGTCACAGAGATTATGATTGTGTTGTGCCAGGGCGGAGTTTTAAAAGCCAGGCTCCTGCGCTCCCTTCTCACACACACGCACATACACCCCTGACTTCTGCCCACGTTCCTGCATCGCTGGGACGTCCATGGAACCATCAGTTAGTTTGTGTTAGTTTGAGCTTGTCAGGACTTCATGTTTTAACACTGTCCCTTATCAAAAACATACCTGGAGTTGTGCACTGCAGGTCTAAAAAAAAAAAAGTAGTTTCAATACGCTTCTGCAGTGCCAAACAATTTATTTCCCTCCAGTGTGTCATTATTCCTCACACACATCTTCAGCATGTCATTATTCCCCACACAAATCTTCAGTGTGTCATTATTCATCTGTTCCTTGACCACGGGATTCGTCTTTCCACATTTTACTTATTTA
Source organism: Chaenogobius annularis (assembly GCA_015082035.1). Lineage (NCBI taxonomy): Eukaryota > Metazoa > Chordata > Actinopteri > Gobiiformes > Gobiidae > Chaenogobius > Chaenogobius annularis. Next base: position 366,004 of record BJKM01000466.1, read on the forward strand.
TTTTTCGTGAGTGCCCTGTTAAATAAACAAAATACAAGATATCTAAATAAAATGCCAATAAAACATTCAATGAAACAATCAATACAATTAACAAATCCATAAAAACACAGTTACCACTTACACTATGGAATAAAATCATGTAAAAAAGTGCACTGGCCTGAACCAGGGCTTTAAAATAATTAAAAGGCACAAAATAATTATATTTAAATAGTGTTTGTTCCATTGACCGGGAGCAAAGTTGCTGAAGGCCTTTTTTCATGACGCCTGTGTTGACTTTGACTGTAAAACAAGAGTATCCTGAGATCTGAAGCAGTGAATACTTGATCTGAACTTCAACAAACGTTATAATATAAAATTATAAATAATCAGGCAAAATGCCAACAAGAGCCTTTTATAAATAAGCAAAAGTTAGTGCTGTTCTTTCTTGACAGTGGTGAGTTCTGTATCCTTCTCCTGTAATCAGACTTAATGCTGAGTGAAAAACTATCACCATAATCCAGCACTGAGAGAAAAGTATTTCTACAATTAAGAGGAAAACACTTATTTATTTCTAAAGAAGACTGACAAGCTGGCTCTAAATGTATTCCTCGGTACTGGTACATGTTTGTAGGAGAATTTATCGCTACGTACTATCATGTTAGGGGTGGCGGGACCGCCATCCCTAACATGATAAATAAAATGGCTCGCCATCCGTTTTGACAAGGGGGGGAAAATAAACCATCCCTAAAATTCAACTTCATCCCATATTTTAGGTAGCGCCATCATTAAAATACTAGTTCAAATGAACAAGTTTTAGTCTTAAGTTTCAAAACGCTGTTTTTTTATTACAATCAGACTCATATTCACGGAGAAATTAGTTTAACGAAGAAGTGAATTTAGTCGCGGCAGAATACGAAGACACACGTAGGCGCACATAAGGTATACAGCGATCTGCCGCATTGAAATGAAACTTTCTTGGCCAGACCTGACTCACGGGTCAAAAGACATGTGTATCACTACACAGATACACAGAGTCTACAGTAGTTATTTTGTCCGCTTTCTTAGTGAGTTTTGGAAGGAGCACACCGCTACACGAGCGAGCCGACAACACGTCTCAAGCCCCTCCTCCCAGCATTACCATGGAGCTTGTCTTATTATAATAACTAATATTCTAGTTAAAAAGAGCTTCAAGTGAGGTGATTTATAAGATCAACCTTCTAATATTTAGTCGATTATTTTATTTTTTAAATGGTAATCTGTATGAATGGGTCAAGTTAATTAACAGATTTACTCTTCCCTGCTTTATATTGCACGTCTATGCATAATAACATATTAGGCACTATATAGGCCTATTATATTGGGCTATATAGTGTTAATAGTGTGTTTAGGGTGCATGTACCTTTTGGAAATAATGACGGTACATTAAACCATCCTTAGGGGAAAATGCAACCCCATATGAGGCATATTTACCCTCCCTTTAAACAATTCTGGGGAGAGCACTGGGCAAGCAGACCTAGGGTGTTCATCAATATTTGGTGGCGAACACAAAACTGCAAGGGTAAATTTTGAACCCCAGGCTCCTGCGTGAAGGGCGAACACCTATTCTACAGAGCTAAACTCCCATATCTGTGAAAAGTGCTGAATGGATTAAATAGTCTCACTTCGCAGACCAATTCATTACACAAACTAGCGCTCTGTTATTAAAATACTGCCTGTGTTTCTAATGTCTAATCATTGGAAACATGAACAGAGCCTGAGCTACAAAGAAAGACTTGTCTCTAAAAGATAGTTTCTAAGTCAGTTTGTTGAAACTTGGCGCTGCTTCACTTCTCCTCGCACATGCGCAGTTACGGCACAACCTGCAAACATCCGTGATTCCCAAACAGGTTTATTGAGCATAGACCCATGGGTTTGAGGCTGTGTGGTCCTCAGAGCCCATGTGCAGACCTCTAAAAGAAGCCGCTTTCCGCCGTTTCTAAAAGCTCTGAACACGGCCACAGACTGAGCAGCTGCAGGAGAAGAACCAAGCTTCCCGCAGTAATGCTACGCGGCCTGTAGAGGCCACTGAAAGACCCTGTGACTTCAGCCAAGCTTCAGCAGCGGAAGTGAGGGGAAAACGGGTTTATTTGGATATATTGTAGAACAATTCATACATAGTTGTTGTGACACACGGTCATTTTAGATATTATTGGTCGATCACTGCGTGCCCTGGCCACACATTACTGTCTAAAACATGAGGTGCCAAAGCAAAGTTACTCGAGCATGCTTAAAGGCTAACAAATAATGTAGAAAAAGATTCAGTTGTAGTCATCTGGACTCTGTTTTAGCTAACAAAATTAGCTAACAAATAATGCATTAAAAAAAACAACTTAGGCTAACATTTTCGAAGGAAATCTACTTAATAATAATGTGTATCTTGAAATGTTTCTTCCCACAATAAGGCTTAGCGCAACGATAAATGAACTGGCCGAGGATCGACTGTGGACATCTCCATTAAAACCTTGATTAAATTTTGATTAACGGCACAGTAGAGCGGAACTTTTAGTCGTTTAGGCCATTGTATGTAGATTATATGGATTTAGAGATTTATTTGAAGATTTGGGAGTAAATTATGAGTTTAACTTGCCTTTTTATAAATACAGTTTCCTAGTACTTTAATCGGTTGCATTCGTAGTCTGTCTTTGCATCACACACACAGTGAAAAATGGCATATCCCCCGGGGTTCATGGGAGTTGTAGTTCTTTGTAGTTGTTCTAGTCTCTGGTTAAAGGGTGAATGACAGACTTGTATTGGCGTTTGTCTGATGTGTCAGATGTGTCCGTGTGAAGCGAGAGGGCGCTGACAGGAATCAGACGTGTGTCCCCGAGTCCTGCTGCTTTTTCCAGACACGGTGGTGGTTCAGGCAATTCTGGGTTTTCCCGCTGAAGTGGCTGAGAACAAGAAGAATCGGATCAGACATGTTTTTGCGTGTACGCGAGAAATCTGATCGTCAAAAACACCTGCAATCGATGGATTTTTAGAGTAACGGATGTATTCTGAAGAGGACAACGCATGTTTAAATATTTCACATTTTTAGGGCTGTTGGCCATTATTTGTCTGGCCATTAATGGATTGGCGGCTTTTTATGCGACCAACCGTTGTAGTTGTCAACTTATTATTATTTATTTTATTGAGATGATAAGGATTTACACAACCGCAGAAAAGAGAAAATGGAGTGAGCTACAGCTGAAGATCTTACATGTTTTCTATGCAGGTTTGGCTTTGGGTGGATCGCTGAGCAGGTGTGCGTATGTGAGCGCTGTTTGGATCAGTTATGGTCAGATCATTTTTCCGAGAAAAGTGTTTGTTTTGTCAAATAATCGATCAAAAAGGCATTTCTTCAGTCGGCCCTGAACATTTTATTTTGCCTTTCATTTCTGTCTATGTCTTTGCCACATTAGTTTGACACATCATTTTCCTTGTCAAAACCTGTGAAAAAGTGTGAACAATCAGAGAGAAATCAGATTACTCACATCAGATGTAACATTTCAATAATCTCAGGAAATAAGATAACGATCAAATTTGATGTTTGTATGCAAACAAAAACCATCTCTTGTACTTTTCATTTTTTAGATTTTTTTAAAAAGGTGTGTAATTTTCTGTTGGAGGTTCTGTCACCCACTTGTCTCCATGGAGATGGCATTGCTTGGTCTAAAATGTTCCACAACATGGCATTATATGTCCTGTCCTTTCTTCAATTACCAGTGTTTTTGTTGCTACTGGTGGCGTCACCTGCTTGTTTCCATGGAGGCGGATGCTTTTAATGCCATACTTTGGAAAGCAATAACATCTCTATGGTGACAAGCAGATGACAGACCCTCCAACAGAAAAGTTACACATTGCACCATTTAAATACAAAACTGTAACCATATTTATGTAATTCAAAAAAGAAAAAAGAAAGATAATATCATCTGTCATCAGTTTACTCATAAAATCCACTTAAATAAAAATCCTTCTTTGTTATGTTCTCCCTGGCTGGTTCACATTTGTTTTGTGCACATGTAAAAATGAGAAATCCAGAGCCGAGTGTCAGAACTCCCCTTGTGTTCAACAGATGCTCCAGATTTACAGCTTTGAACAGAATCAATGGAAATGTAATAAAGACGCTGCAGAGACGAGCAGGTGGAGCCGGTCCGGGTTAAAGAACTCGTGAAAGCCATTGGGAAAGTTGAGGTTTTATTCGTATTATTTTAATTGACGCTGACACACAAACGGAGCAATCTAACAGAACCAAATGCATTTTTAGTTTGAAATTCATCCGATACTCCAAAATCCACATAAGAACAATTCTTTTCCAGTATTTTGAGTCTTAAAACTTTCAAATTCAAAGCAAGTGTGTCCAGACGAGGTATTTTAAGAGGCCATGATTATCAGTACGTGTCCTGTAATGTACTGGATTTCTGCTTATTATGCAAAACAACAGCCTAAGTTTTCCCAAGTGCATCTGCCGGAGTAGAGCGTGTTTATAGATCTCCCCTACTCGTTCATCTGACAATAAATCTTTATGAAAACCGCCATTTCTTTCTGTTTTGTATTGACGCGTCGCACTTTTAACACATGGGCCGCTTCTTGCACAATTGTCGCTAATTAAATTTAATTATGGAGTCACTTCACGGCGAGCCCAGTCAAATAGATGCGCAAGTGCGATTGAGACGTAACGCGTTCACGTCGAGAGAACAGCTTGATACTGTAATTAAAATGAGGTAAATCTGTTGTATTTTTTCCGTCCTAAATTCGCGGTTCGTGTGAGGTTTTGACACCGTCTGACGGCGAAACAATGTCTTTAAACAAGGGGCTGTTTTCATGCTGAGGAGATGAGGAGCAAACTAAGTGAATGTGGGATAGAGAAAAGAAATGTTATGTATTTTTAAACATTAACGTGTATATACCCTGATGCGCCCTGTAACTTTTCTTGCTTTGCCTTGAATGTCGAAAGTAATAAATTGATTGGCTGATGTAGCTGTACAATGTTTGGACTTAAATCTCAATCAGCTGCCTGAAGAAGTTGTTAGTTATTACATTATTGGTGTTGTCACGATACTAAAATGTCAAACTCGATTTCAGTAATAAGAAATAGGCTCAATACTGATTTCAATACCAAATGATAACGAAAAACCTCATTTTTTTCAAGACGGTATACTGCGATTTTCAACATAAAATAACCACTTTCTTTATGTTGCTTCTTCAAATGTGTATCTGGTTTCTGTCTGTGATGTTCGATAAATTTACATCGTGCACCTTTTTAATATTCGCTTTTATGAGTTTGGGTAAAAGAGAATGACTGAAAGAAAAGAAGTTTCCAGTAGTTTCAGAGACGCTTACATTTGACCCTGTGGCACTAGAGCTGCATACAGTGAGGAAAATAAGTATTTGAGCACCCTGCGATTTTGCAAGTTCTCCCACTTACAAATTATGGAGGAGTCTGAAATTTTCATCGTAGGTGCATTTCCACTGTGAAAGAAAAAAAAATCCGGAAATCACATTGTGATTAAGTATTTGAACACCTGAGAAAATCAATGTTAATATTTGGTACAGAAGCCTTTGTTTACAATTACAGAGGTCAAACATTTCTTGTAGTTCTTGACCAGGTTTGCACACACTGCAGCAGGGATTTTGGCCCACTCCTCCACACAGATCTTCTCTAGATCCGTCAGGTTTCGGGGCTGTTGCTGAGCAACATGGAGTTTCAGCTCCCTCCAAAAATGTTCTATTGGATTTAGGTCTGGTCATGTTGTCATGTTGAAAGACCCAGCCACGACCCATCTTCAATGCTCTGCCTGAGGGAAGGAGGTTGCCCAAAATCTCACAATACTTGGCCCTATTAATTCTGTCCTTAACACAGTGCAGGCGTCCTGTCCCTTGTGCAGAAAAAAAAGCCTGTTGTTTCCACTCCCATGCTTCATAGTAGGGTTGGCGTTCTTGGGATGGGGTACGCATCCTTCTTCCTCTAAACACAGCAAGTGGAGTTTATACCAAAAGTAATTTTTTGGTCACATCTGACCCCATGACTTTCTCCTATGACTGCTCTAGCACCGACATATTATCAACTTGCATGTTCTGTATTTTTAAGAGCACTCAGTAGAGGAACACTGGTTTATTGTATGTGGTACTGTGGGAAAATGTATGTATGTTTGGCTTATACCCAGAGACACTTATACAGAAGGGGAACATTTGTTTATATTCTGTTGACGGGTAAAAGATGTGGTTTTGTTGGGGGCAGAGCATCGACCTGCTGCGAGGCAGGTGTCGTCTGCCTCCCATTTGAGAGAATGACATGTAAACAGAGAGGCAAGCAAACTGGGTGAGTGGGTTTAGGCAGCTTTTATTTTGTTTGTTAGGAATTTTTAAATGTTAACGTTTTATGTCTTTTATTTGAGTGGGCAGGGAGTTGTTTCGGTTGTGGTTTTATAGGGTTGTCATGTTACTAAAATTTCAAATTTTGATACCACAATGGTGATTAAACATACATATCTAGGGGGACAATATCATGTAAAATTACAAGATGGTCTCACTAGTTCAGATTTAAAACATTTCAGAAAATATCCAATTTAGTCCTGTTTATGTATTTAAATTCAGTATGCAAGTAGTAACTGTATATGACTGTACCAAGTGGTGTTAAACCAAGCTTGCTGCTTCCTGCAGTGATACAGCAGTTTGAGTGAGTGCTTATCTTTTATTAGTGAATAAGACATCTGATGTGGAGTGCTGCGAGAGTCTGTTTGTACAAATGCACAGTCTATAAATGCAGCAACGAGAACAAGAATCGCATGCATCAGATTATGTTTGTAGAAGAGATCTAAACTAAGGTCAACAGCTTTTATCTACATAATGATACAGGATATTAGGAAGCTACATTACAATTTTATCTTGATCCATAAAGTAGTAACTATATATATTGCCTTCAAGAGGGACAAAAATGTATCTACTTCACACTTGACTCACGCATGACAAAGGCTGACCAATAGAAGGAGTGGAACATTGTCACAAATTAAGACAAATCACAATACGTTTTTTACCATTATGTCTCCCAGCCCTACTTTCCAATTAGCGGATGTTCTAGAGGTGGAAGATGGTAATATCACTAGTGTTGATTTGGAGATATGTAAAGTTCCACTATCGCGTATATAGTCTCTTCAAAAGGCAAAAATAATAAGGGGAAAAAACTTGCAGGATAATCTTCGAGGTATGAAGTATTGTGTGTGTAAGTGTTTTTTAAAAGATTTCAAAGTGTTTTAAAGGTTATTGCTGCACTTTAGTGGTTCATTTGACGGTCCATTTTCGTATTATACTTTAACCTTAACCACCACCTTTTATAGGTGTTTTAGAACATTTCTGATGAATCTGAATCACTTGCTTATCGTCAGGAGGATAATACAAATAAAGAATATTGCCCACCCCATTTGAGACCATTCAAAGTGTTATTCTGGTTTAATTGCAGTTAATCGTGTTCGCCGAGATTACTATAATTTTCATAACCCGTCCTCTTTCTGTCTTTGCTCTAGGCTGTTGGGAGAAGCATGTGATGACTCAGGCTCGGCAGAAGGCTTCCCTCCAGCAGAGGCGCACCGCGGAGTGGGTAGACCAATCCCCACTCTGGACACATGGTGGCGCTATGGACGAGCCCTGGCCTGAGCGCTCGCTTCGGTTCGGCCGGACGAAAAAGATAGGTGAAGTCATGAAAAGGACCAAGAAGAGGAGGAAGATTGAGGCGGACAAGAAGGATAAAGGTTCTTCGGATCGACACAAAAAGCTGGACCGAAGGCGGGAGAAGAAACGCGACAGGAAATTGTATCCATTGCGAGGGCGGGCCGCAGGGTCGGAGGGGGAGGGGCTTAGCTGTCACGTGATCTTAACACGATTGGAGGAAAGCCAAGAAGATTCTGATCGTAAAACACGGAAAGACAGCCACCACAGACATTTATCTCTCAAGCGCAAGGGTAGAAAAGGCAAGAAGGATCCTAAGACGTTGGCAAAACACAAATCAAAATCAAACAATGCTAATATCGCGGACTACATGCAGGTACTTCAACCGCGCAAGCGCAGACTGGCTTCGCTAAACGCAGAGGCTGTCAACAGTCTACTGCTCGAGCGACCGTGGGATAGCCAACCCGCTACTAAACATGCCAGAAGACAGGACGAAGCTGCGACTGCAGGGGGCGCCGCGGAGGGAGATGCTACCGCTAAGACGACTACGAAGGCGAATTCAACTCTGAAGGCGAATTCAACTCTGAAGGCGAATTCAACTCTGAAGGCGAATTCCACTGCGAAGGCGAATTCCACTGCGAAGGCGAATTCCACTGCGAAGGCGAATTCAACTCCGAAGGCAAATTCAACTCCGAAGGCAAATTCCACTAAGAAGGCGAATTTAACTACGAAGACGAATTCACCTGGACAAGCCAGTAAAGCGTTGCTAGCTCCAAAAATGTGCCAAAACTTGAAGGCCAAAAAAGTCAAAGCTAAAATGAGAAGTAATCTGTTTGAGTTAAGTCAGGAGAGTTTAGATGCTCCCGCACCAAGACGGTTAGCGGGGCTCAATGCTGCTGCCTTGCTAAAGCTAACTAGCACGTCCGCTACTGCTAAACAAAGGGTAAAGAGCACTCCAACAACTACTACTACTACCACTACTAATGCTGCTACTTCATCTGACTGCAAGACCCAAACTCCTACAACTATAAAGCAGCACGCAAGGGTGAAATACAAGGGTAGGCCACCAAAACATAAGGGGAAGAAGGCACTGGCATCTCAACTTAGCTGCTCGGCCTGTAAAAAGAAGAGCGATTTTGAGCCCAAAGTGGAGTGGGACTCGAATAGCTGCACGCATCGCTTGACCAAACCAGGATACCAGTCGAGAAGCATGATGCCGTATCCGCTGAAGCAAGTGAAGGAGGAGCAGATGGAGGCGGAACTCGGCCCCTACTACTGCTGCCCCCCGAAGGTAAGACATGTTAGGAATAAGTCTTTTTTTGTAATTGTGAATTGGAGACATCACTGCAAAATACATAAAGTTAAACGTACTTGATAAATTCCGCCATACCAAAATAAGCTCCAATTAAAACAGAGACGGTCTCTTAACCCGTTGGAGTATAAAGAAATGGCTGGGCTCTTAGTGAAGCTCTGTAGACTGTAGTTTTGGCCCCTGCTGTCTGATTTACTCTACTTCCTCTACTTGTAAGTGGTCACAAGCTCTGCACAGAAGAAAATCAGATTTCAAATCCCTCCTAGATTTTTGGGGTAAATACAATGGGTAAAGCTGCTGTTTGATATATTGATTCACAGACTGCATTTTTTGGTTCCTGATAATTCCCTTTTCAAAGCTAAAGCATGCATCACTAAAAGTTGTGATTTAAAAACAAAAGTATTACATTTTGGTCTTATTTGTTTTGTGTGTTTTGAAGTACAAACTGATTCTTTCAAGAGTGGTTGATTTGACTGAAAATAAGAGGATTATAGCTTATAGAGGATTGCAAGCTTGATAATTCCCTTTTTTATTGATTGACAAAGGGAAATAAATTATAACTGATCACATGATTTGAAGTTTAATTTTGTATTTGTTTATTTACTTTGGAGGATAACTAGTTATTCTGATGGTAATATATTGAGGTAATAAAGGACTTTCCTGTTTTCTCAGGGGTAAAATGTTTTTTTTTCTGTTTTGAAGGGCTCTGTGGAGTACTGCCACCGCTTGGCGTTCTTCTTGGGCCAGCAGCCGTACAGCGAATCCAACAATCAGCAGCTCAAATCGGCCTTGACTCCTGTGAAACGCGAATGTCTGGTGCCGTCCCCGTCGCTGACCCACTCCCACCCGCACACCGCGCTCACCCTCAGCCCCCACCCGTGTCTGTGCACCGCGGACCACTGCTTCTCCAGCTACTACGTCCACATCACCCACCCGCCTCACACCGGAAATACATCACCAACTATGGCCTCGCGATCTCTGAACTTTAGCCCATCTGGCTTGTGTTCAGGGCAGATGAGTGGGTCCAAAGGAGGCTCAGGTTTGGCGCACCCGGCCTACTGTAACTCTGTGGGGTCACCGTGTTTCGGAGAGGCCTGCAGGATGGGCGGGTGCACGTTCAGAGCCATGCCCCCGGTCACCAGCAGGGGGTGCACATTCAGCCCGGGATGCACCGGGTGTACGCACAGCATCAAAACAGGTGAGGGTCTGAACTTGTAGCAATGGGAAAAATAGCTTTCCAGATGTTTTTCATTGACCATACTTTGTCTAAACACAAACTAGAATGAAATGTAACTGTATAATTGTGTTAATTATGGTTTCATGATCAACAAGACATTAAGGGCTATATTTTGCCCCCGGCGGTAGCGTTAACGTGGGCGCAGCAGAGCTCATTGCGTCACACCTTGAAGTCGCCGCAATTGATGACAGCGCAGGGCGTGGAATTCTAGACAAGAGGTGTGATTATGCCAAAATATGAGATGGAGTAAAGCAACTTGAGGGCGTGTTGTGGTGCATTCTGTGAATTGCCAGAATCGTAACTAATAAACTTCAAAACTAGCGTTAATAATAGATGTCTCGCCTGATACTCAGGTGAGACAGAGGGTGGTACACGCAGACACGGCGCACACGCACGCACAAACCACGCACTAGTGATGCGCGATTGTGTTTTGACGCACAGGTTGGGCCGGGACACGACATTATCATTTCATTGCAGGGCAGGTTTGGACTGCAAACCGCTGACCGCGTCTCGTACGTCCGCGCTCCGCCTGTAACCTTGCGTTTTGCTGCGTCTGAATTCACTTCCTGGTTCGGCTCGTTTCTCTGTGAATATGTGACTGATTGTAATAAAACACAAAGCTTTATATAGCTTACTACACTCCTCTCCACAATCTCTCAAATGAGCTGTCTGTGATAATAATCTCCATAGCAACGGCGTGGAAACAGCTGTTAGGGATCACGGGGGGCGGGGTCTAGCTTCTGTTGAAGTATGAATGCCAGAGCCGAGACAAAATGTTCTTGTTCTGGCAGCCCTATAGATAAACGAACAAACTTATTGCTTCTTACGAACTATGAATTGGCCTGTTAAAGCTGGACCCTTTTTACTGCGCGATCTGGGCCAGACTGGATCTGCAGACTCAGGAGTTCAGCTTCGAGAGGAACGTCTTTTGGAAAATTCGGAATAAATCCTCACTGTCACAGCACATTCACCCCCAATCTTTGTCTCAGTCTGCGTAAAACTGGCACAGACTGACTGCCCAACACGAGATCCGCACATACGATCAGACTGAGCTGACCACCGTGTGCGCTCTTTTAAAATGTTGGGAACTCATTGAAAAAGGAGACATTTTATTGCTCACTTCTTTCATTGCCTGTATATGAGGCTGTGACAAACATCTCCCACACAGGTGGTGCTTTTGAATGCCACAGTTCTCAGTTATTGGTTCAAACACTATCACCATATATGGACTGGCACCATCCCACTCCAGCCTCCAGCAGTCTAGTCAAGCCTCTTTATGCAAGTGCTAACATAGCGCCTGGCCCCGCCCCCTGGAAAAGGGTAACGTTAACGCTACCTCCGGGGGCAAAATATGGCCCTAAGTCTCAAGAGGCTAACCTACTACTTACTACTACTTACTCCTACAACTACTTTTTTATAGTAATCTCCTATTATTTGTTGGGTCATAGACTTAGGATAAAGTGTTTTGTTTTTTTTGTCTACTAGTATTTCATGTTGAACGTCCTCAGCTCGAGGGCAGATAATCACAGATAATGTGTTATTTATAGTTGAACCGATTAAATAAGATAAAAACGAGTTCTTTTGATCGCGGCATGCGTTCAGTTTATGTGACTAATTCTGTTGTGTTGCAGAGAGCTACTCATCTCCTCAGGGCGACCCTTCCCTGTTAGTTTCCTCATCCCTCCCAATGTCCAGCTGCCCCCTGTCCACCGCACCCTCCTCCACCCAAAACACCAAACCACAGCTCCTGCCACCCCAGCCCCCGGCCCGCTTAAAACTGGCCAAAGAATGTCCACAACCTGCCAAAACATCCACCAAATTCCCCACCAAATCCTCCTCCACCGCATCCAACGGTTCCCTGTCGATGGGGCGCACGCGGCTGTCACAGAAGCAGCCGTCGCCCACCGCCTCCGCCGCCCTGAGCGCCACCAAACAGAAGAAGGTCAGCCGCCGCCGGGCCACAAACGGCTGGAGGCCTGTCGGAGTGCCTACAGAGAAGGAGGTCTTCATCGCGGTGAGTCGGCAGACGAGGCTCAGCTGATGGAGAAGTTGTTTTAGAGGGTTTTTAAATTGTATATCAGACACAGTTTATTTCTGTCAGGAAAGGCAATTTGAGAGAAAAAGAATAATTATATATAATGCATTTTAAAATACATTATATGGATTTTGAGAAGCCAATACGAGGCCAATAAATAAGGAAGTTGGAGGTGCCGCTGTAACTGTCAATATATTTAGTCATGTAAAAAAATTGTGCATAGGCAGCTGATTGTAAAAAGTGTGTCAGGCACTATTCATTTAAAATTTGGGTTTGAGTCGATTTACTGTTGTCTTGCCGCTTAACAGTGAATTTTAAAGCCTGAAAGTTTGTTTGCGTAACATTCTTTTTGAGTGAGTTCTCGTCTGCGGTGAGCCTGATAAATGTGTGCGGTGCTGGAATTAATATGCGTGAATTCCGACAGTTAACGCCTCTTTTCACGACTCATTCACATGTCAGTGCGAGTCCAGTAAACACGGATACAGCCATAATCACTTTGCAGTAGCCAATGAGAGACGCAATGTTTACAATGTTGTGGCAGCGCTTCACGTGCTAAGTGATATTTGTGCGTTTGGAGGCCAACGACGTGGGTCAAAGACGGAGCACACACTTTCATGCAAAATCATTCTAATAAACTGTTCCAAATCTTGGGAAGGATTTATGTCATCAACAACATGAGCAACTTAAAATGGTTTCTATAGAGTTATATCCTATGATCGTTATGATGTGGACGGCCATAGGCACAGTCAGGCCTTTTGTCAGTCTGCCCCAGGGCGGTTTTGGCGACAAATGGTAATCCACCTGAATGTCATTGAGGAGGGACTGAAAAATGCACAAAACTGATGCATTCACTTTGAATACTGTGGAAAGTTGAATTAAAAGGTGCAAAATGTAACTTTAGAGGTGGTCCCCCCTGCTTGTCTCCATGGAGATGTTATTGCTTTGCCTGGAATGTCCCACAGTTAAACGTGCATCTCTATGGAGACAAGCTGGTGGTGCTGTCAGACCAAGTTACGAGTCAAATCTATGTCTGCTCAAATTTAAATCAATAAATGCAAGAATATATGATCAATTTACGTAGTGCTCCTTTAATAAACCGTCGTCTCATAATTGCGTTTAAATAATCTGCTGTTCTCGTCCCTCAGGGGGAAGACGAGACAGCCCTGCGTCAGTGTTACGAGGGCGTGGAGAGGGACGGAGAGGTGATCCATGTCCGAGACACGGTGCTGCTGCGCTCCGGCCCCCGAAAGAAGTCCCTCCCCTACGTTGCCAAGATCTCCGCCCTGTGGGAGGACCCCAAATCAGGTACAGCCAGCCAAGGGCTGAAAGAAGGGGTATCTGTAAGTGAGTGTGTTTGTGTGTGTGTGTGAGTGTGACGGTGTGGTTTGACAGTGGATTGTTGGACTGTTTTCGATGAGATCGTTTTATTGAATGAACTGCTCAGTCAGTAAAAATAATTACTCATATTTTTCCAAAACACCTGGTAAATGACACATATTTTCTTTTTCTAAGGGTAATGTTTTTGTGCATTTTCTCTGATAAAGTAAATCAGTTCAAAGTTAAAAAGAATTAATGAAACTTGAATTCATAACTTTGATAAGGCAAGTGAGGTGGCTGTGGTGCAGTAGGTCAAGTGTGCAGACACCAACCAGAGAGTAGCCAGTTCAAGTCACACATACTGTTTTTTTGTCCCTGGAAGTGTTTTCATGATCATGACATTTTAAGCTCTTTCGATACTAAGAAAATGCTTGAATAATCACCTTTTTTTTAATGCCAAAAATATAGTAAAAACACTTTTTTTTTTAGACAATGTAATTTTTTCAGCACAGAAATAGTATTTTCAGTTGTAGTAGAACAGTACTTTTTTCCCTCAGTATTTTAAGATAAGATAATCTGTATTTGTCCAGGGACAGAGGTCACATGCTTTTAACACACAAACAACATCGCCACGTGTGTTTTATATCATCCCCGTTTAACTCAGGAGACCAAAAACAACACTCAACAACAGGGGCTGGTAGTCACTACATCATAAACGTGCATGTGCAGTTTCTTATTGCACATTAACCCTACATTATGTGCAGGGACATTATTGGGCGAGTTTGTGCCTCATTTGAAACGGTTCACAAAATTGCTCTATTTGCTTTCCCTCTCATTTCTACTCTGCTCTAGTTTTTTACCAAGAAGTCGTGCTTGAGAACTCAAAACATTTAGTAAAAACATGCCGTTTGGCTGTTTTCTGTTTTCTTTTACTACAGTGTGGGAGTTTGAGTCATGCTTGATCTGTCTGTGTTATAGGGGAGCTGATGATGAGTCTGTTCTGGTACTATCGACCCGAGCACACACAGGGAGGCCGTGACCCCAGCGCACACTGCGAGGTGAGTGATCTCATACACATCTGCAGCACACATATGTTGTATGTGTTTTTCTGTTACACTACATGGAAGGTCATTGTGTTGAATGAAAGCAAAATTGGCTGTATCTAATTATACAAGTCTAAGTACTATAATGACACGTAAACCACACGATTACATGTTTTGTCTGTTGTTTCTCCATCAGTAACTAGGGCTGGGCACTGTTGTTCGGTTCCAAGTAGGAACATATCGAAAAGGTCCATGTAGCACTACTTGCTACTTGGACTTGGTGTTAACTTCCAGTTCCTTGGCTTTAGAGCTCCGCGTCAATGAGCAAACACGACACAAAAAACAAACCGCGCAGACGCCAGACAGTCGACAAAGCTCTGTGTATTGCCTTACCGCTAACAGAAGAGCTGTAGAAACGACAGAATATACAGTCTTCAGAGCGGAGCCTCGTGTCTAAAGCCTGTTGTGCTTCATAATAAATCCACATCCAGTCACACGGCTGATATGATCCAAACCTGGCCATAGTCCTCGTGCTTGGTCCAGGTCAGAGTGTAATCTCACAGTAAATGTGGTTCAAATCCAGCGTGGAGCGCGTTGTCTTCATCAGGTAAACACGTTGTTAAAGCGTACATGTGAATAAAGCACACGCTGTGCCGGCTGCCTTTGATACACGTGCCGTATGTGTTGAAAAGTGAAACTTAATCATGTGGTGGAACACGTGAGCTGCATAAATCAGCCGTGTGGCTCTCGTTCACATGATTGTGCAGTGGTTTTGAGCTATAACTGGACAGAAGTCAGGTATGTTTTGAAATAAGATGTAACAACTATAGCGTGAATAAATGCTGGTGGTTTCAAAAGGTGCTTTTAACCATATTAGAATCATTCTCCCTTGTCATTAACCGACTGGAAGTTGTAGTGTGATTCATGCATACCTGAGTCATCTGCCCAGACGCCACGCTCCTCGTGTCACGCCCACTGACAGTCACTCCGTTCAGCAATTTCATGTTCTTGGTGACACACGTAGGATTCAGCAGCGCCATGTAGACATTTTGACACAAATGAAATAAATTCCTCTATTCCCTTTTTACATTTTTTTTTAAAACTTGTTTTAGATCAGTATTGCGATTTTAAGATGTCCTAAACACAACATAATGATCCACAGACACAGATTAAAACTAAATTGAAGACAGAATGATTTCTTCCACTTTCTTGTCATTTGAGCCCAGTCCTTGAATTGTGGTCCTTTCTGTGTCAGCCATTTCTTTATGATTTTCTTCGTGTGCCAGGTATCCATCTATTGTTTCCATTGCAGGAGTTTTGAGTCCCCCATATTTTTTTATAAGTCAATTGGCATGTTAATGTTAAATAGTTTTTCAGTACTTACAGCTTTATTAATCTCAGTCCGGTGTTTTTGAACAATCGGACAATTACAAAACAAATGGTAATGACAATTTCTCCAGTAACAAGTATTTCCCTGTGAATAATATACACTTTAAAATAATGATATAAAATATGTTCATACCGTTTTGATTTTGTTCTTCACTGAGATGCATAAATATTTGCATTCTGCATCTATTATAACAAGATCTCCTTCCTTTTCCCACTTTTTTTGTTTGTTTTTACATAAAAAGTGATTGGTTTTAACATAATTTATATGTCACTCAACAGTGCACTATCAGTGGGCAATTGTTTAAGATAAAAGCTTAGCTAAACTTTTAGTTCAAACTCCTTTTGCCAATTTCCTCCAAAAAGTCCACATAATTGATGCAGGATTGATTAAACCAATAGTGTTTTCCTTTACAATAATAATAATTATAATTATAGTTATAATTATAATAATGATAATTAAATTAAGTTCAATTTATTTTTGTAACGCCCAAAATCACAACAGCAGCTGCCTCGAGGGTCTACAATGGAAGAAACAGAATAAAAACGGAATAAACAATGTTCATAGTGACTTGGTAATGTCCCAGCATCCCGTGTCCTTAGACAGATGTCCCAAGCTCCCCTGTCCTTAGACGCTCCTTCTCGGCCAGGAAAAACTACCAAACCTCTTTGGGAAAAAGTAGAAACCTGGAGGAGTTCCACAGTGAAGGAGAGATCAGAGTCCCTCGGACGGACGCGCTTCAATTTGCAATATAAAATATTAATATAAAAAAATATTATTATTATTAATAATAATAATAATAATAATAATAATAATAATAATAATAATAATAATAATAATAATAATAATAATAATAATAATAATAATAATAATAATTTGTATTAATAGTAATAATAGGTTACAGTTCAGTTTGGCTTTGACCCTGCCGCTTGTGCCACTGTTTTGAATGACTTCTGAGACCGAAAGTGAAGCTGCCAAACCACAGCTGAGTGATGGATGTGACGCTGGAGGAAAAAAAAACACATTTTATTTCTAACACCTTTTGACAGTCTTTCAAAGAGAGCTGCCGGACCATTAATAGAACTGGGTGATTTATACTTGTCCCCGTTATCGGGATTGTCAGAACGTGTTTCAACCATTTCCACGATTTATCATAGATTTACATCAGTCGAGTGGCAGTTTGTGAAGAGAAAATTAAAACAAGTTGTAGAGTTTCTTTAAAAAAAAAATCCCCTCTTTATCGTCAATACAGAAATTTATCTCCAAAATTTTTAGATAATTTTACAAACAACAATTTTCTGACAGTTTGAAGAAAATAAAGGTGCTGTCATATGTTGTTACTTATCTAAAAATGACTTTTGGTGGTGTTTTATGGCGGTTGGTATCCATAGTGTGACCGCCATTCTTTAGACTTTATTCTTTGAGACTAATGTATTCTTTAGACTTTAGATGATAAGATGAGATCAACTTTATTTGTCCCACAATGGGGAAATTTCGGTGTTGCAACAAAGGGTACAGAAGCAGATTAGGCACAGTATAATGATAAAAACAGATAACTTAGAAAAAGAAAACAAGAAAACTCTTATAAACAAAACTCTTATAAAAAAAAATCTTATAAAGAAACTCTTATAAAAGCAGATAACTTAGAAATAAAGAAAACAATGTTATAATAATAACACTCTTATTTACAGCTGTCATATGGACAGAAAAATATTGGACAGGGATTCTTTAGACTTTATTCTTTAAGACCATTCTCTAGACTTCATTCTGAGTCTAGACTTTATTCTTTAGACTTCATTCTCTAGACTTTATACTTTGGACTTTATTGCTTAGACTTTATTCTTTTCGACTGTGCCATGTCTTTCTTTCTCTCTCCTTCTCGCGCTCTTTTTTTTTTTTTTTTTTTTTTTTTTTTACTGACGTAAAACACATACTTTGAAGACGCGCAACTACAGTAGGTGACGGTAAATGCACCTTTTCACAACAACAACAACAACCTTTTATGGCGGTTGGTATCCTAGTGTCACATTACCGCCACCTACTATAGTTGTGTGTCTTACGTTGTTGTTGTTGTTGTTGTGTTGCTTTTAATGGCGGTTGGCAGCCGACTGTAAAAAAGGAGAGAGTGAAAGAGTGTAAATTAGACGAGCTTTGGCCCTTGTTTACAGTCTGGTTGCTAAGTAACAGTTATGTAATTACCTCTTTGTGTGTCACATCTGCCAACCAGGAAGTACAATTATGAACTTTGACCCAAATCATCAAGCGTTTTAGCTCAATCTTAAACATGATACATTTTAGTGTAATGCAAATGCGTATTCTAACCTGTCATATACACGTAAAGTTAAAATTGTGTGCAATTAAAGTCTGTTTTTTTTCCGTCTTTTGCAGCACAAACATAATTAGCTTTTCTTACCTCATCTTTGGAAACCTGTAATTGCCTTTTTTTTTTAATCATACCCACATTACAGTCAATTCATTTGTTAACATTTCTTGAATTTAAAATCTTGATTAGTTTTAGCTTTGAGCCTGCTGTACCCAATATTATTTCATGTAATAAAGAAAAAAACAGTTCAGAGATATTGTAAAAGCATCGATTCGGGGGAAAATGAGACCACTGCGCTTTCTCTGCATCTGAATGACAGAGTTTGTTAGCTTTATCCGGGACGTCCAAGACTTTATAAAAAGTGCTTATAAACTCATTTTGGTGAATATTTAGGATGTCGTGAATGCATTATGTACACGTGGAGCTGTGAAGAATTTCAAATGAACTAATCCATTGTTTTTCATCCGGTAAAAAAAAAATCATAATAATATAATTAAAAAAATATACATAAATTATAATTTAGTTTGCACTATATTAGTACTATCAGCAACATTTTCCTTTTTATCTCCTGTAAATTTTTTTATCAGATTTGGAACGGAAAAAGCTCATAAAAACACTGAAACGAGCAGAGACGTTTGCCCTCTAACCTGAAGGACGGCGCCTCTCGACTCCAAACCAAACTCTACGATTGTTTCGAGATATTTGCGCAGACGGGAATAAGCAGTTGAATGACAGTGCGCGTGCGGTCGTTTTTTGCAGTTGCATGTGTAATAATCTAGTTGTAATTTGGCATTTAAACGACTTGCTCATTATCAGGAGTAACAGTGGAACAATGGCTGAGGGGGAGGTGAAAACATGCAACTGAGAGAATCGGTGTTACAGCTGGAGAGACGTCGTTATCTATCTCGTCTTTCTCTCCTCAGACTCTTTCTCTCTCTAACAAGCATAATACGAGCCCGTTGGGGAGTTCGGAGCCGAAATACCGTGCGCTTGTGTCATCAAAAGTCTCACAATAACATCGAATGACGAGCTCCTTCGCTTAAATGCATCGTTTTGTTACATCGACTCAGTGAAGGCAACATGAAGAAATAACTTAGACTTGTATCAGTTTGTTTGCCTCTTCAAAATATCCTCAATATTGTACCTTGAGATGCATATGGTGTGACCGTTACATTGCTAACAAACTTTACACAGCAGTATTTACAATTTTCAAACTGCAATTTCATTTTGAAGTTAAATGACTTAAAGGATCACTATGAATCCTGTACCACTTTCGATGGGGCTGTGGACGTAAACAAAACCGTTTACCTCTTACAACTGGTGTATGTTCTTGTAATTAGTCATTTTAGCATTACTTTGTGGCAAACCTGTGATGGTAAAACAAGTCCCTCAATAAAGAGTCCGATACGTCAAGGTCCGATTTATTTGTGTTGCAACAACCAGCACTGCTCAAAGTGCTTCAAACCGGAGCCACGTGGAAAAGACAAAAAGACATAAAATAAATAGAATACTTTTGTAGGATGAGACGGCTCACCTCGGCTTCGCTTCACTTTTTCACCGGAAAAAGCGCTTCTAAAGATGTATTTCTTCAGTATGTCTTTGTTGAACCACTACCTTGAACAAACTTAATATGAAATACACCAATTTTAATCATCAAAACAGTGACTGTATCAAATGTATTGACTAAACAAGTTTCCTTTCTCTAACTAGCAACAAAAATGTAGCGCTGTCACAGAATAATGTAGTAAAATATACCAAAAAATACTCCCACAATATCAATACTGTATCACTAAATTTAGTCATCAGTATTTCAGGACTGGTTACTACAAATATCTACTTCCTCCTTTCACGATCAGAATATCACGTACCTCATGAATCAAATGGTTTTGTTGAGAATGTCATATTTCCATGTTCAGGAGAAACGGTTGTAAGTGCGGTTGTGACTGTTGTGCAGACGGCGGCGTGTTGCGGCTTCAGCAGCAAAAACAGCCGCACAAACAGCCGCACAAACGGCAGCGCTCGTGTGGATGTGACACTCCCACTTTGTTTGTTTCAGAATGAGATTTTTGCCTCTCGGCATCAGGATGAAAATAGTGTGGCCTGTATCGAAGACAGATGCTACGTCCTGCCCCTCGCCCAGTACTGTAGGTAAGGACGAGCAGCACCAGGGACAAACGCACGCTTAAGAAGTATTTATCTGGAGATCACTATATTTTGGATAAAAATAAGATTGGCAAATGGAACGAGCATGAAATGTCTTGCTTTACTTAAAATAATAAGAAAAAAAAATCTCACTTGAAATTAATAATACGTATTATTATGATTATTATTATGATCAATATTTTAATATAATAATAATAATAATAATAATAATAATAATAATAATAATAATAATAATAATAATAATAATAATAATAATAATAATAATGTATTACTATTATTATTATTATTATTATTAATACATTATTATTATTATTTTATCATCATAATAATAGTCATAGTAATGTAAATAGTAGTTATAAAATTGCGAGTGCAATAATAATTTGCCCTCCTGTGTGAATCTGATTTTGGAATAGATTCAGGAACATCAAATCTGTGTTTTCAGATCGAGGTGTGCGTGGATAGAAAATGTCTTTGATTTCACTGCATGTCCTGCATTTACACTATGAGTCGTTATATTTACAGAGTTTAGTCACACCAGGGTTTGAAACCTACGTCACAAAGACACCACAAAGAGCCGTGTTTTGAAACGACTCAGCAACGCTGGTTTACAGATTTATATCAACCACAGAGACACAAAACATGGTGATAATCATCAAAGACACCATTGTGTTTACACTATGCAGACATGAATTCATCATTTTAATTGAAGTTATATTTAAATTATTATCTACATTTAAAATTGTATTATAGGTGAGTCAGTGTGGACATTCCTTTAATAAGACTATTTCTTTTAACAAAAATCCTTTTATTATATTTATTTAACTTTCATTTATCCAGGTAGGTTGATTTAGAACCAATTACAAAATAAAACCTGGTCAAGGTCATGATAGATCATGGGTCCTGCATAAAATATATCTTCAGAATTTTCTCCACTCAAAAACACTTTTAACACTATTTAAATGTATTCGTCACCTTTTCTATGTTATTATGTCAATAATTCAATTCAATCATTTAGATTTTAAGATGCTCAATTTGAAATATGTAAATAAGTACATTAATTTAAAGCAGTTTGTAACTTTCATTAGGTGACGTGTCACCTGCAGGACTCATTGAAATAGATAAATCCAGACCCATGCTACAGTTTCCATGGAGATGGATACGTTTTATGCTACACTGTGGAATATGATATCCAAAGGAACAACATTTCTATAGAAACAAGCAGGTGGAGCCTCCTTCGTTTATTTTAGTCTATTTTTTTGGCTAAAAGTTACATACTGGGGCTTTAATATAAGAGTAAAGTGAGATTCTATTTAAATATGGTCATGTTTTTGAGTGTTAAGCTCTGATGACAAACCTGTCTCTCTTTCCGGGTCAGATTTTGTGCCTTGGTGAAGCGGCGTGCTGAAGGTGCTCCCCCCGGTTGCCGTGGGCGCCTAGTGCCGTCTCGCCCCGACTTTGCCCCGCCCACTCACCGCTGCGTGCCCTCCGACGTCGACCCGGACCTGGTGTACCTCTGCCGCCATGTTTATGACTTCCGCTACGGACGCATCCTCAAGAACCTGCAGTAAAACCACGGCGACCAAGCGCGAGAGCAGACGGGATTCTCAACTATTTATGAATTGAATCATCGCATTTTGCTCCAGCGCACGGGCGAACCAGGAGCCCGAAGTAGCGCATCGAGGGGTCGGCTCAACGCTGAGGAGGAAGTGATCACAAAAAGATTTAACATGAAGCACAGATCCCTTTAGACTGTCCAGGGCATTCCAGTTGGAGATGGAAAGACTTTAGAATAAGTGCACTTTTAATAACGCCTTAACAAAGCATGAGCAAAGACCTAATTATGAGCAAATACTTTATGAAGAGTGATTCAGGCTTAGTAACTACTTAAGTAAAAGTACAGATACAGGAGTTAAAAGTACTGAAGTAAAAGTATACCATTAAACTTTTTAAGTCATTCTCACAGATTTTGAAAACTAGTATCTATAGTCCTGATTATGAGTCAACGGAAGCATTTTTCCCGGTCGTTTTTGGCCTCATTTCTTTTTTTTCTTTTTTCTTTTGCTCAGCCATTTTTGAAAGTTTAAAAGAAAACGTTTCAGTCCAGTTAAAAAATGTAGTGCATTAGACATTTACTTTCTCAAACGTAGTGAAAGTAAAAAGTATCCACAGTTAAAGTTACTTCAGTAAAATAAACCCAAAAATGAGTACTGTACTTCTACTTTTGTACTAGTAGTTTCTAAGCCGGAATCCCTCTTAATAAACTGTTTGCTCATTATGAATCAAGTATTTGTTCATGCTTTGTTAATGATTATTAAGGTGTAATTATTATAAAGAGGTAATACACTGCAAAACGTTCATATCCAAATGAGCTAAAAATGACTTGAATTCAGTGTTTCGATTTGAGTAGGAAGTTTAAACCTTACATACTGCGGTTGTGTCCATCGGCAAGACACTTCACCTCAGAGTAAAGGGTGTAAGAGGTGCAGTAGTTGTTCTTTTGTGTTTCTTGGCGAGACGATTCACCCATTTTTGCCTAATCCAGTAGCGAGATGTGGCTAGTTGCGACAGGAAAGGCGCGTGGCCGATAAAATATGACCGCTTCGCTCGAAAAATTGTACCCGAAATGAGAGAAAAACAAACCTTGATTTTTACTTCACTCAAAAACGTTGATGGACTAATCGCGTTGAAACGATTTGTGGAGAGAAACGCCAACCCAAGTTAGTAATCGCATAATCGTTACCTGGACTACAGAATTCAAAACCGGTCATTGTGCTTTGAAAAGAGGTTTCACGGTTCAGACAAAGCAGAAAGGACACAAAAACGACACAAGGAACAGTTTTTGTTTTTTTAAATAAAACCCATCGCCGAGCCCAAGTTGAACCTACTCAAACCGACCCGGCTCATCTCTGGACTGAGGGTTTGTCCTGTGCAGATGTTTGGGTTTGGCAGTGTGAGGAGGTTGTGCTCGGCGGTTTCCCTGGCAATGAACCGTCACGTGTCAAGGCCAGTTTTCCCCCCTAAAAGCTTCGCGGCACAATTGCGTTTGGTCAATTTGTGAAGAGCGGCTCAGGATTTCAAACTAAGAAGCTTCTGGAGAGTGAGAGCGCACGGCAAAAAACAATAAGAGATTTTAAAAAAGACTTGAATTCAGAATATGATTATTTTTTTCTTTTTTTTCTTTTAACTTAATTGGAGTTTTAAGGAAATTACGTGAATTCAGAATCCAAATCTTGTTTTTTCAAATTAATTTGGTGTTTAGGACTAGATTTTTTAAAAAATTGTTTACATTTATTTCGAGCTCGTTTCAGTCCAATTTATTTCCAGCTAAATTATCTGTTCATCAAGATTTTTGTATAATTTTTTGACCGTTTAAGTGAGAGGATTATTTTTTTTGAAGAATGTGAATAAATCAAGAGCGTCAAACTCCAAACCGATAGATGGCAACTTTATTGATCCTTAAGGACATTCAAGTAAAACAGTTAAACAAGACAAATCAGTCTTTATAACTTTTGATTTAATTTGCCGTGTGCGACTTGTCGGATTAGCATTTCCGACCGAGAGGGGGCGTAGGCGAGGCTAATGAGTTTCCTGAGCGTTCTGTTGTGTTTGAAAGCGGAGACTGAGAGGGAAGAGAAGCATGGGAAGTTCTTTGAGCGCAATCCGAACAAACTAATGTCTAAACGATACATGCACGAGTTAAAATGACTTGGAATCAGAATCAAATCTCTTCATCAAATGGTAGATCCTTCGACTCAAAGAAGACACTTTATTCTTTTTTCCCCCTCAGTATTTGGC
Source organism: Chaenogobius annularis (assembly GCA_015082035.1). NCBI lineage: Eukaryota > Metazoa > Chordata > Actinopteri > Gobiiformes > Gobiidae > Chaenogobius > Chaenogobius annularis. Next base: position 390,278 of record BJKM01000466.1, read on the forward strand.
AACAAACATGTGTAGACCATTATTTAACATTTTGTTCATTGTAAACTGCTAAATTGATCTAAAACTGCTTGATTATAGAAATGTGACTCTCGAATTCATGTTGGAAAAAACTGCAGAATTAAGTAGCATTTCAGTGGATTCTCATTTACAGGTTTTATTTTGAAATCTTAATTCATTTGAACAAATTTAGATGTCTTCTGTATTGCCAAAATTGTTATTAAGCTATTGAATACATGCAAAAGGAGACTGATGATGAGCTGAGATTAACGCCGTACCGTGGAACATTCCAGGCCAAAAACGATTAAAAAAAATAATACAGCGCGCCTTTTAAGTCAAAAATACATCGAATTCAGCCAGATTGAGCTTGACGCCATTCAGATGACTAAAGAAATTGATCAAAATTAGTCAAAACCACTCAAATATTCTGAATTCAAGTCGTTTTAACATGTTTGGATGACTTTGCAGTGAATTGCTCGCGCTCCGGACCAGGCGGCGTTCAGTCCGAGCCTTTCGCCCAATAGAAATGGCCCGTGCTGAGGAGTCAACGCCCTCCTTTTTGTTCCGTAGTTAGTTTTCCTGTGACTTGCCTTATAAATTGCAGGTAGAGCTTTAGGCAGCTAGTGTCACTTTACAAACACAGTAGTGCGATGCGTAGAGTTACAGTACAATGTCTTCAAACTGCTGATGGACAGAGAAGAGGCACAAGCGACCAGAACGTTATAGAACCTTCTCCGTTCTCCTTGTTCTGAGCTCCGGCTTCGTTTGGCCTTTCGCCTCCCAAAACGTTGCCATGTCTAGGAAACGCCTGTTAAACCCGCTTTTTATTTACTGGAAACGTCGGACGCGATGAAAGTGAAAACAGAATGCAGTGAAAAACGCACGTTAATGCTTCACACGCAGTTTAATGCTTTATGGGTTTCGGTTTGGATTGAAGTAATGTTGGCAAAGTTGCATTCAAAACTGACATGAAAATCAACCAGGATGAAAGAAAGTAGAAATTCAATTTAAAAACCAGGCTTAAAGAAAGTAGAATTTCAATTTAAAAAAAAAAAAACAGGCTTAAAGGAAGCAGAAACTCAATGAAAACATATTTTACTTTTTATTATTATTTTTCAAATTTATGTCACTTTTATTTAAGCAGGAGAGTATATATTTCTGCACTCATCAGATAAATTATACCTAGCAATCAATATTTAATAATAAAACACATTATTAATAGTCATAATAAAATATTATTATTATTATCATTATCATTATCATTATCATCAATAATGATGATAATAATAATAATAATAATAATAATATCAAAGTCTTTCATTTAAACTATTGCATAAAGTAGTTTGATTACGTCGATGCAAAAAATGGCAATGGCAGGTTAAGGTTTATAAACCAACATTATACTATATACTATACTATAATAGTATTGTTGAACGGATTTGTCTCAAAACTATAGTGAGTTTCTATGAAGTGTCTAATTCTAAGTCATTTCCCTGGACAAAAATCGTGATTCAAAGGAATCGGCTCGATACTCGATACCGATTTCAATACCACGACGACGCTCTAAAACGACACTAAATTATAGTACTTTCTTTATGTTGACATGTTCCGATAAAACTAAAAATCATTCTGAAGTTTTGTATCTGACTTTCCACACCTTTGGCGTCCCTGCTCAGATACTCACAGACCCAGTCTAAAAGTACACATTTGTAAACCGCAGAGACGGGTTTGCGGCTCTAGTAACCTTTAACGTGAGTCCATTTTTGATTTTCTTCCTCGTTAAAACTTATGAGCCATTCGTTGCATTCTGTTTTGGCTTACATTTCGGGGTCCACCTTCTCAAACTCCCGTCGCGGCCGCCCCTCTCGTCGTCCCGATTTAAACCAAAGGATGTCACATGGTCCCGCCCTCCCACTCGCTGTCAGCTCCTGCGCCCCCGACCCCTTATTATATTGCACTAATCCATTCCTTAATTACCACGTACGACTTTTATTTAAACCCACCTACTAATCTTACCGGAGGAGACTCGAGGCCGACGTGTGCGCGCACGTTGGAATCTGTCGTGGCTGCTTTCGTCGGTGTAAAAAACAAAACAAAAAAAACGTTTTCTATTCCGTCTTCGCCCGTAGAGATGTCGGCCGCGTCGAATCCCATGGAATGTATCGCTGTTTAATCATTCCACTCTGGGCATACTTTGAATAGACCGTAGGATTTACATGCTTTTTATGTACTGTATCCACAACGTTCGATGTGATTAGATTTGAGAAAGGCCTGGCTTCGTGCGGACAAACGTAGCACCGTGTTAGATGTGTTTTTTGACGCAGAGAGGAGGAGGAGGAGGAGGAAGAAGTATGTTTTATTCCGTGTTATACCATCACGTTCATTTATCAGAGCGCGGCGATGAATGAACTTTAGAGCGGACGTTTTTATTGTGATTTACTACCACTTAAATCCATCTTGAGGCTGTACTCAAGAATAGATCGTAACAAATTGGTTTTCTTTTAATTTATTTAGTTAATTTCCCTTTTATTTCTTATACAGCACTTCGAATTCATTATATTATGGACAACTTTATCCTAATTTATGACTTGATATTAAATGTTTGTTGATGTTTGGTGCGTTCCAGGCAAATTTAAACTGTATGTACAACCGTCCGTCCGACCACGAAAGCGAATCTGAAATGTTTCTCTAACCACTCAAATGTTATTGTAAGTGGTTAGATAATGCTTGTAGTTTTACTATAAAACTCTCTAATATAATCTATGCCTCAAAAGCCTCACTACGAAAGTTTGCGCTATTTCTTTCTGTAAAAGTAAAGCTACAGTGGCTGGTTAAAGGGGCTGTACACATTTTTTATCAAGTCAAATTAGTTTTCCTTCCCACTGAAGTTATTTTACAAAAAACTCCTAAGGTGAAAAAAGGCTGCTAAAGCTTTTTTTTAAACCATGATGAAGCAGGAAATGGCGCTGGATGGTGCGTTGTTAGCATGCTAGTTGTTGTTAGCATTAGCATGGCAGCAAAACGTCGCTTAAAATTGGTGCAAAAGCGCTTAAAAACTCATCGCGGTGAATAATTAGGATGCTAAGAATGATTTAGGAAAGTGAGGAAGGACGTTGGACTGCCACAAAGTCTTTCAAATGTTAAAAAATTGTTTGTAAGACTGGAAAAATCAACCAAAAAGCGGTCAAATGTGATGCTGGTGTTCTTTTGCACTTTGAAATATTAAATTATCATCACATTACAATGCTATATGATACATTATATATCTTTATTTACTTTATTTATAATCTCTAATCTCTATATAACCTCAGCTGCCTGAAACGCACCTTTACAACCTGCCAAGTCCAAGTGTCACAAGATGGACGCCATTATCGCCACAGCAGCTGATTCCCGAGCGCTCTAGAGTTCTGTTCATCGCCGTTGAAGAATTACAGTTCCCGATTGCTTTTCTTACACAACTTTGACCCGTTTTGCTCAAATTTAGATTATCAAGAAGGATCATTCCCAAAAAACGATTCCTAAATGATTGGAATATATCCCACAATGCCCTGTAATAACTTATAACATTATATTTTATTATATCGATTTTCCTAAGATGGCATATGCAATATATTTTTAGAATTACTATTTTTGGAGATTCACGAAAAGAAGAGAATATCCATTGTTTTAATTTGATTTGCGTTTAATTCATTTAGAGTGTACCAAATCAGATGATGATTTTCTTCTATTTAAACAGGGGTGTCTAAACCGTGGCCCAGGGACCAAATGCGGCACGCAGACTAGTTTTTCTCGGCCCTCAGGCCCTTGTTCCGAGAAGTCATTTTTTTTTACAGCAAGTTTAAAATTCTCTGCCATTATATCTTTAGATTATAACATTTTGGTGATAAACAGGTTCTGAAACTGAATCACTGTGCGGTCGCACGTTAAAACCTCCAAACATAGCAACTTTTTCAGAATGATTCACCGCGGTTCCCATTGGTCTGTGTGCGTTTTTTGATGTCGGTCGATGAAAAACAGTTTGGACACCCCTGATTTTTAAGATCTCACAAATGAAGTGTACATATCTCGATCCAGGAAGTACCGGGCACTCTTTCAACATGCGGAAAGCCAATGCACAGTGTAGTATTTTTCTGTAATAATTATATTTAAATAAGATGAAATATTTAAATGGAGTAAACAATACATTATATTAAGATTTCAATTTAACTTATTGGAAGAAAAAAAAAAGTATGTTTGTTTTTTGTGGCAAGATAGAAATAATTTGTTTATTTGTAATTTATGAATTTAGACATTAAGGAGAAATGTTGATTGGTTTAATTGTTTAAATGTTTATTATGGATTTGTCATTGTCAGAGGTGACCAGACCAAAGCACACGCTGGCAACACGAGGGGAAGCTCATTAGAGTTCAATTATATCATTTAGGGTTGGACGGGAGTGACATTTTGGGCAAAACTGAGGATTAATCGGCTTTGGAATACGATTTGAGTAGATAAATATTATTTGCCCTTAAGTTAATTTACTTTCATTTGCTTTTCAACCTATGAAAATATCACAAACTTGTTCCTGATCATTTTGAGTGATCGGAAAAATACTTTAATTTTATTGTGAAATGGCTTAAAAGGTCCAAGAAGCCGTTGTAAATGGACTCACAAAAGAAAGAAGCATGAACTATTTTCACCTGGGGCTCTGAAATTTTGAAATGTTAGCGATAGAATTAAGGCCAATAATGTTTTTGTCTGTCTCGTAAAGTCTCCAAAATGTCCCGCGTCCAATGCCCTTTCAAATCCTGTCAAAACCAGAGGTAAATTGATCAAAATCCAACTTCCGCCCGAATAACCTTAAAGATGACATTTGGGAGACGCGCCGGTAACGTGAGCCTGTATCTGATTGATTTGTACTGTTTGAGGGAGAGCGCTGAAACGAAGGGATGTCACAATGTCAGATGTTTGTTTTTTGTGATTTTGTGAGGAGAAATTTCTAAATTACCTCCATAATAAATAAATAAATAAAATAAAAAACAATAAAACTCACTTCCATTTGTTTTGTCCGTGTCTAAATCGCAACGATGCAAAGAAATTGGAACTAAATCAGGGCTTGAGCTTGTCCTGTGTTGGTGTTTGACAAGGTTCAGTTCTAACCTGAAAACTTGCCCTGTATAAATAAATACAATTCAATGAAAAAAGGAACTTATACCAGAGACCAAAGATAGAATGTTGACAGTTTTAGAACAAAGCATTATAGAATTATTCTGTTTCCAATGGTTTTAAACTACGAAAGGCAAATTAACTAAACTGAACTAAACAACTAGAATGTCTTATTATTGGATGTAGCTTGTATTAATGAACCTGTGGCAATTGGGAAACTAACGTTTAAGCCTGTCACAATAACAAATGTTGGTATCACTCTAGAATAAGGCATAGGTACAAAGCATTTCTAAATATTTATTAATCATTGACAAACAAACGAGTCATTTAATAATCATTTACAAGGATTAAGGTTTTATTTTATTGTTTTATTAATATATTTACTTTCAGTCAGTCATTTAAGTCAGTAGACATAAAGAAGTACGACTAAGTACATATCACCAAAACAAAACCAGATATGCCTTATAGTTAATGATCAGTTCATTTTTGTTCATTATTAGTAAATTATTAGGGGTTTTTTTGTCAATGATTAAATGACAAAAGATTAACAAACATATATGTTTTGTATCTATGTCTTATTCTAAAGTGTTCAAAATGTTTATGTGATATATTTTTACTGAAAATATCATGATAAAAGATTGTCCCAGTAAACCCGATTCCTAATGAACCATATGGTAAAAACCAATCTATTATGAATAGATTGCAGAATGAAACACTTCAACAGTTGGCCAGTATAATTTATGAGTCACATATGTACATTTATCTACCCTCTACATAAAAAAATTACAAAAAAGTTCCCTGTCGACGCAAAGAAAAGAAGCAGATGAGGTGGGCAATATGACAAAAAATATCCTGATAATATTCACACGGGATTATGTCAATCCGATAGAAAAAACTATTTATCGAGGTTAAAGTGTCATACAAATGTGAAATGTCTGTAAAAATGAATCACAAAAGTGCAGAAATATTACCATATACCCTTAAGTTTACAAAGAAAAATCATTTTTAATCAGCCCTTTTTTTTTGGACTATAAATGATATATAAAAAATGTGCATACCTTCAAAACAACATTTACATCTACAATCTTGATATATTGCCCACATCTAAGATAAATATTGACTTCCTAAAAATATTGACGTCGATATAGTAATTTTCGTGGCCTATTGAGTCCTGAAAAGTTCTTCTTGAGCAGATTTAGTCTCAGATTATCATTATCTCTAACGTTCAGTACAAATCGCTTCTTTTTCCATGCTGCAGCCTCTCCCAGATGTGCATCGCTGGTGTTTGACCCCTAGAGGGCAGGACACCTTTGGACACACACTCTCTTAATGCTATGGCCATGTCCTGCTCTAGAGCAATAACAAACCTCCTCTCACCCTTCCTCACTTTGTCCTATTCTGTTTTGTTCCAGAGAAAAAAATGGAACAAAAAAAAAGCACTTTAAACAAAAAACCAATACATTTACATTGGTTAAATTGATTACGAAGACCTAGATTTATCTTTACTTACTAGACATCTATGTCATTTCTATGTTTAACTTGTCAAAACAACTCAAGATAAATATTCTGGTGACACTTATTTAGCCTTAATAAAGCATTTACAAAGACTTAATTAAGAGTTTATGGCTTAATAACTGTGAGTATGAATGAAGTCGTTTCTAAGCTTGAATAATTCTCAATAAACTCTTTGTTCATGTCTTTGTTTGTGCTTTATTAAGGCTTTTAAATGTGTAGTTATTATAAAATGTTGCCATGATTCCAAATTCATTTTAACTTAAGCAGATTTATTATCATTCCAATCATTGTTGGACCGTTTAACACTGATCTGTGTCATTCTGCTTTGCTGCTCTGTACCGATGCTTATTGTGTGGACATATATTTTGGAATACTGTATTTGCAGAGAAACAGGCGGTATATAAAGTTATTTAGATACTTTTGGAAGTAGAGCAGCGAGCGATGTATGTGTGTGTCAGAACGTCGTCACGCTTCCTTTTTAAGATCCCCACTGAGTTATTGTTCATTGAAAGAATATTTATAAAATTTTAAGTCCTTTGTGAAAAATCGGCTTGTGACTGTTTCTTCTTAAATTGTTTGATTTATTTTAAATATATAAGACCAATGATTTTATTAACTTCCCCCTACACCGAAAATAAAATCAAATAAATAAAATGTATGGTTTTTTTTATTTTTATATTTTTATTTTATTTTACTTTATTTTACTTTATTTTACTTTATTTTTTTTATTGTATTTTATTGTATTTTATTGTATTTTATTGTATTTTATTTATTTTATTTATTTTATTTATTTTATTTATTTATTTATTTATTTTTTTATTTATTTATTTATTTTATTTATTTTATTTATTTTATTTATTTTATTTATTTTATTTATTTTATTTATTTTATTTATTTTATTTTTGGTGTTGGGGAAGTTAATCCAATCATCGGTCATATAGATGTACACCTTAACACACCTTTGTTTTAAAGCCTCTGCACATGTAACAAGATCAGTCTCGCCTCACAGCATGAAGGTTCAGGTTCTATGTCAGTGGTCATTTCCTCAACTACAATGTTTTTGTCATAGGTTTAGTCAATTTACTGGCAAAAACTCACAATGACCAAAGCGATGACTTGAATACAAAAACTAAGCATAAATAAATGAATGAAACAAGAGACTCCAGAGAGACTGGATTCAGTTTAAATGGGAAATATGATCGACTAAAACTAGAATTAAACTAAAAATAATGAATTGACTACACGGGGATTAAAACGGTTTGGTTTGATTTGAGTTCTTGGATTCGGATCCGTCGCTTTCACACCAATGTTCCAGGACCAAACCTTTTTTCCACAGGACCAACTCCAGCTGGAGTTTGCATGCTCTTTCTGTGGATGGGTTTCCTTTGGGTGCTCCGGTTCCCCCCAATCAACCTAAAACATGCTCCGGACCTCTGTCCCGGGGTAAGATCTGCAACAGCGTCTCCAGGTGCTGCACAAACGGCTCCTCACAGTCACAGTCTGAAGGTACGTTCAGAGAGACTAGACTTAAATACACATCTAAACTGTAATGTAGTAAACAAAAAACAAAACAGCTCACCAAGTTACCAACATTTCTGTGTAACATCATTATTATTATTATTATCTACAGTATTTAACAGTTGCATTTAGATTTCAGTAAAATGTATTATTTCAAGGTTTAGATTTTGTGTGTTGTATTTAGGCTCATCACAATTATTGCCGTACTATATTTACTTATTGTGTATTAATGAATAGCTGTAACAATAGTTTTGTATACTACAGTAAGATTTGAGCTTTAGAGGGTCAGATAAGTAGCTTCTGTAACGAATTATACATACAACTCATGCGTCTCCAGGGTTTCAGCATTATAGGCTTTATCAGCACAGAAGACACTCGAGTTCAGGACCCCAGAGCGCTGTGCATCTTCATCTTAAAGCCACAAACCAGTCTATTGAAGACAGTGAGGTGGAGATTCTGAGCAGGAGAAAAGATGGTTTGAAAGAGGAGTTAAGGAGGCCATCTTTGTTAAAAAAGAGAATCCTTTCTTAAATCATAATGGAGGTTTAAGATTCAACCCTCCTGTTGTTTATAATGATTTGCTGAAACCCTGGAGACGCCCGAGGCATTCTGATGCTAATCAGGCACTCAAGGAGGAGGCAGCCAAAGTCAGGTCACAATAGAATGTAGGTGGCCCATCTCAGTTAGAGTTCTCAGACTTATTTCACAGATTGAGAATGACTCTTGGATGAGAGTCGAAATGACTACAACTGAACTTTTTCTACAATGGAACCCTTCTGGACGAAGGAGGGATTACACGACACATACAACTCATGTTTTTTTCTTATTTTTTTTATATTATAAAGAACGTGTAGAAAAGGGTTCAGTGGCATAAAGTAATTTTAATATTATTATTGTGATATTTTTCTGTCGCAGTGTACAGTACCTTCACTTCAAAGTGTGAAAATGATTAGATAAATGATTAGATTCAACATCTTTGGATTTAACTTTAAGATATTCCTCATTGAACATACAATAAAAGATATAACACCGGTCTGTGCATAATTATATCCCAAGGCCTAAGGAACCTAATCAGATTATTAAATGTATTCCTTTCTCTGTAATAAATCTGAACATTCAGATTTATTTTACAGGCGCGTTTTATAATTTGACCTGTTGATATGGCGTTAAAAATACCCCGGCCCCGTTTCGCCGGCGCAGTTTTCCCTGTTATTGATGATGTGTCGCGTCGGTCGTGTGTGTGCGTGTCCACAGGGGGTCAGCACTGAGACAGGACACGCAGCTGGGGGTCAAACGCTGTGCCCTCCACGAGCTGATCCTCATAATGGAACGCCGCACGACTTCATCTGTCCATTTTAATAAAGCAGGAGGCGGCAGGTTCTCCCCCCGTGTCGCGCCTCCCTCTCGCCTCTTCTCTTTCCCTCCTCCACCTCTCTGCTTCTCACACTCGGCTTTCTCTCGCTCCGTTCACTCTGGTTTTATTCTTTATCTTTTCTCTTTCTCTCTTTGTTTCTTTCACCCCTCGCTCTCCTCTCTGCTCCATCTATTCTCTCTCCTCTTTCTCATCTCTCTCTCTCACTCTTTTTCTCCCTGTCTCCTCAATATTTTAATTGTGTGGGGAAAAACTGTAATATTGTATAAAGATGTGAATAGATGAAAAATACATTTAACTTAAAATATAAAGAGACACTTTGAATGAAATAAACACAATTAACGTTCATAAAGACAAAAAATGTGTTGTTTTTGGTGAGCTGATCCAACAGATCTGCCAGACTGGCCACGCCCCCTGACCACACCCCTTGGCCACACCCCCTGCTGCCCGGTGGTCTCTGGAGATTCGTGTCCCAGACGTGTGGGAGCGTGAAAGCTCCTTTGTCTGGGTTCATTGTTGTCTCCAGCGTTTGTCCTTCTCTTCTTCTGATTATTCCATGACGTCACTCTCTCGGTGGCGGCGATATGAGCTTTTCCTGCACGCGCTCTCTTTTACCCTCGTTTGTCTTGGAGTAGTTTGTTTTTCACATTCTTGGACTGAAATGATGAATTTCATCACCGGACAATTGGCAAACTATCTCTTTCTATACATCTTTGCCTTTTGCTCTTTGTCGCTTTAGTTCTTTCTTTGTTTATTTTTTTCCTCGTTTTTCCTTTCTTGTTTAATTTCTTGCTTGCTTTTTCTTTCTTTTTTTCTTTCTTTTTTCTTGCTTGCTTTTGATTTCATTGTTGCTTTCTTTCTTTTTCTTTCTTTCTTTCTTTCCTTCTTTCTTTCTTGTTTTCCTTCTTGTTTGCTTTCTTTCCGTATATCTTTATTTCTTTCCTTCTTGTTGTCTTTCTTGTTTTCTTTCTTTATTTCCTACTTGCATTCTTTTGTTCTTGTTTTCCTTCTTTCGTTCTTTCTTTCTTTTGGTATATCTTTCTTTCTTCCTTGCTGTCTTTCTTGTTTTCCCATACAAGCAGGTGACACCAGCAGCCCAAGTTACAAGTCAGATCTGTGGCGAGGGGAGCGCGCCCAGAGTAAGAATACATGTTTCTCAAGGAATTCTTAGCAATAAAAACATCTCTAATTGAACGAATGCATCATGGACAAGTTTAATGCCGTACTGTGGAGCTTTCAAGGCAAAAATACGACACTCTCCATGGAGACAAGCTGGTCCATTAGTCTGCACAGTTCAGGTCTTTTTCCTGCTGCATTGTCGTCAGTGCAAATTTGGATCTTGTTGTTGTGCAGCTCGTCCTCAAAGACCACCTCCATCTTCATCTACTCGTCCAATCAGCACGTCCGGCCCCCGTCCTCCTGATGCCCGTGATTGTGCTCTAATCCTGGGATCTGCTCCTCCACAGCGTGCCGGGCTGCTCTGCCGAACGCCGGCCCGGTGCCGCGTAAGCTCTTCTGGGGAGAGAGGCGTTTGCGTGCGCGTGCGGTCGCTCCTGCCGCGGCTCTGTTTGCCTTCTGGATTAGGGACAAATCTGGAGAAAAGATGGAGAAATGTAAAAGCACCTGAAAGAAAGGCTCCAAAGACAGACCAGGTTTGTGTCATTGTGCAGAACGTTCCAGGCAAAGCCAGAAGGTTCTGTGGAGAGGCAAGCCTCGCAGCAAAGTGCAGGTTTTTCAAGGTTTTAAGGTCTAGTAAAAAATATATATATATATATAGAAAGAAGAAAAAAAACACCCACAATGAAATAAATGCCTTTGTTTAAGTTTATGGCTGAACTCTTTCATGTAAGGGATTTAACTCTTACAATTCCAACATATCTGTACGTATGTATGTTTATTTGTTTGTATTTATTACCTTTTGTCAAACTCCTGGTCACGTAAAACATAAAGAGAAAGCTACAACCCATCATTCTAAGACCTTCTGTATTCTGTATGGAACAACAACAAAAAAAAGTCCCTAAATCTTATTTTTTAGTGACGTATGCTTCAGCGTTGGAATGGGAATGGTCTAAACCAAACAAATGCTCGTCTCGTCAGTCCATTCCCCCAACAGCAGCGTTAACTCCGTCTTATATATATATATATATATATATATATTTTTTAAAAAGCCAGATCAAATTTACGGTAAATATAAAGAGAAGTAAATCTGCTGTTGGAGAAATGACAATCCCAACTTCAGGATCAGTGTCACTGCAAATGAGATGTTGGGACTTGTAATAACATAAAACAAGGTTTAGCAGAATGCATATAAAAGGCCCTGTTTATACTGTGAATATTGATACGTTTTAGGCTTATATTTGTATTTGTGGATTTGGTGTGTTAAAGATGCACTATGTAACATCTCGTGTGACTGTTGTGGTGGAGAGTCCGCCTCCTGACTCGGATTTATCCCAGAATGATTGATTTGACAGGAAATAAGAGGATTATAGCGTTTTTATGTGCATATGGTGGACAAAAAGGAATAAACACAAGGACAATTCTTATGCGTTATTAGTATAATTGTTGTCCTTTGTACATGCTCTTGACTTTACCTTACTTTGTATTAGAACAAAAAGATAAATAAAACTAAAACAAATTACTTCATGTCACTCTAGCGTTTCTCACGCCAGGAACCGACATCTGGGCTCCATCTACTGGCTTCAGAGGGAATATACATAGGACAGAGAAAATCGCTTGCTTTCCTCCGGCATGCTAATGTAGCCACGCAGCTGTAATGATCCTGATTTGAAGCAGAAATGCTCAGAATGAATCTGGGGATTATTTATGGACTTAAACATTTTTGTTGTTGTTGCTGGAATCAAACTAGCTAAAAGAAGTTAAACTCCAGGTATGTTTTTTGATGAGGGGACAATGTTACAATTCTGTAAAAAATACATTTTAATCAAAACAATGTAATTTACTTTTATTGTAAGAAACAGATGCAGACGCAGCAAACCTCAGAGGAGGCTTTAGGGGTCGAGGGCCACACTCAAACAGCCGGCCGGTCCAGCTTTGTCTTCAGATGACTTCAGATGCTTAACAGGCCCTTAATCTGTGACATCACCCTGTTCCGCATACTGCTGTACAAATCCTGTACACAGAAGGACCAGGGGGGAGGAGGAGAAAGGGAGAGGTGTCCACCCGATCGTGCTGCGAGGAAACTGGCTTAGGACAAAGTATAGGAGACTTACGGTGGGATAAAGCAGCAGTCCGACCGAGGCCATGGCAGAGGGAGCAGGAGACGAGGGCTCAAACATGGAGCTGCTGGTGGATTTAGGGGACGATCGGAGCGTGGGCAGCCCGGACAGGAGGCTCTCGCTGAAGGAAAGCATCCACAGCGACTCCCTGCTGGCCCCGGACACAGACTTCATGACAGGTGAGAACAAACGGGCGCGACAGGAGGCGGAAAGTTTCACAAGAGATGAGAACTCCAGCTGAAGTTTGTTTGGGGACGTTGTTATACTTTTCCCGCTTGAAAAACACAAAATGGCCTATAATATGTTAAAATATCCACACATTTATTACTACATGATACACTGCAATACAAATATCAAAATAATTAAAACAATAAAATACAAAATAAAAATCCTGATTTGAGGAGTTTTTAATTCTTATTATAATTTTTTTTTTCTTTTTTAAATTTAACCTTTATTTAACCAGATATTTAGCTACAGTAGTTGGCGGTAAATGCACCTTTAGGCTGCCAACCGCCATTAAAAGCAACAAACAACAACAACAACAAACAACAACAACAACAACAACAGCAGCAACAACAACAACATAATCACAAAATAAAGTGTTTTTATTTCACCATTATTTCCCCAGACAAAACATTAAGAACAACTTCTTATTTAAAATGTTGGGTTTCCCTGTGCATACCCGTCCCTGGTTGAGCTTTTAACACTTTATAAAACTAAAATATGTTGAAACATTATTCCATTAAAAATACAGCAATGCAGATTTTAACACACATTTAACACATTTAACACTCACTCATTCACTCTCAGACACTATTTACAAGTTTTGGTTGATTTTAGTTCAAAATCGGGAGATGAAGATTTTGAACTAAAATTGCTCTTAACTTATATTTTGCTACTATTATTATTCATTGTTGTGTTTTGCACCTTAATGGCAAAGTTCAAAGGGATTTGACTGTTTTGGTTTAAGGTGCCTATGACAGGTTTTTACGTTTTTCTAATAATAATAATAATAATTTGTATTTATATCTGTATTACATATAAATTACAGTTTTACACCAATCGAGCAGGTATTTGTGGAGAAAATTCGAAAAACATGAATTCAACAAAATAAAGTCTCTCTTATATATTTATATTTGTCAAATGAAAATAATTGTGACATTAGAAGAGTTTTTGCCCAGTGTTTACTGAGTAATTTCCTTGTGTGATGTCATCAATTATAAACAGGAAGTGAAATTATAAACCTAAAAATGAGCTATTCTGTGATAACATTTTTATACATTTTAGCAAAATTCTATATATCTTAACTGCATTTTAGTTCAATGAGATGTCCGAACTGTAGGGGGCACTTTAAGGGGCTTCTCGTCGCCTGCTGCTGTTTGGTCTGAATATTTTTTAGAGGCAGAAGGCAAAAGAAACGTGAGGAAGTTTGAGGAGGTTTAAGGAAGTTTGTGTTTGGCGTTTTGTCCCGCCGCACGTGCATTTCTACCAAAAATTCCACTTAAAGTTCTACAAATAAGACCCCCTGATGTGTAATTTTGCCTGGTGGTGATGCTAAGTGCTTGTCTCCATGGCGATAGATACACTTAATGCCCTGCTGAGAAACGTTCCAGGTAAAGCAGTGACATCTCCATGGAGACGAGCAGATGGCGTACCCAAAGTGTCTTTCTTTACATCTGAGCCACTGAAAAACCTTTTATTGCACCACACGTAGAGTTTTGTCTGCTCACGATTATTGTTCCACTTCAATAAATGAAAAATGAAACAATATTTTTCGGGACTCAATATTAATCATGGGTAGTTTCTTTTTGCATTAATGGTGAAACGTCTTAATTTTATACTTTTTTATATGACTATATTTGTAGAAAGAAGAGTAAATAACATCTACGGCTCATTATTTATGTAAAATGTATTTGTCGCAGCTCATTTTTATCAACTTTATACTACAATATTATACATTTACATAAGATTTACTGATTTCTCCTGTTAAAGAATTTACTTCAGTCTTAATAAAGCATGAATAAAGACCTAATTCATAACAAACAAACAAACAAACAAACAAACAAACAATTAAAATAAAATTTGTTTCAAGCTTAAATGATAAATGATAATGATAAATAATTCAGGCTTAGTAACTACTTAATTAAAAGGATTAGGAATTAGATTAAGGGTATTAATTATGTAGTTACTCAACCTAAATCATTCTTGATAAACTATTTGTTCATTACAAATTAAGTCTTTGTTCATGCAGTAACTATAAGTGTGGTTATTATGTCAAAAGCGTAAAGTAGTTTAATATTCTGGTTTATTGTGATATTCCTTCAGACTTTGTTATTGTGACTGGCCTAATTCAAACCTCATCAAGACAACCACTTGAGCCTCCGCAAAAACCTTTCTCGCACCAGATGCTGAGTCCTCTCCTTATTCTGACCCCAACCGTTGCAATTGAAAATGAGATTTTAAAAACAAAACCGCTCCCCGTCCCTGCGACGCATCAGCGCCAGTGGATCACCAAACACCGGCGCACCTCGTGTACGGCATGTGTCAGCAAACAGGAGCCGATCTGAGCCGACAGATGCTGCGTCTTCATCCAAAACACCATCTGTGAAGCGCCGCACGCCACTGCTTCCTCCGCATTCATGTTCTGGACCGACATATTTCACTTAGCCGAGATGTAGAGCGGCCATATGTATTTTAAACATGTCGGAGAAATGCATACTGTTGCCATGGTATTTAGTTCGTGCAATAACATTATAGAAGATCAGCCACTGCACAGCAACAAGGTGAAAATCGCAGTACCATTGGGCCTACAATGATGATGAAAAATAAAAAATAAACAGAACCAGACACAACACCACAAAAAAACCCCCAAAAAAACCCAGTAGTTTGAAGAGAGTCAGTCCGGCATATGCCCCCTTTTGTATCCGTCCCGTTTGTTCCCACGTCCCGTAAATGTGTCCGTTTTCAAAGTCAGTTTTTCCATTTTGTAAATTGCAGTCCAGTCCCTGAGAGTCGGTTCCGTCGCTGTCATTCATCTCGTTGTTACTGCTTTTTTTTTTTGCTGCAGCCCAAAGAGTTGTTTTATGTATCCATCCGTTGATTCCATTGCTGGAGTTTTATATCCGGGATGCATTGTTCCAAAGTCAAATGGAGTGCCGGTGTTGAAGACAAACTGCAGTGTAGATCATTTAGCTTTGAATAAAATAAATGAATATTCCAGCAAGTGAAATAGTCTAAAACTAGAACATTAGTGACTTCTCTGTTGGAGATTCTGCTACCTTATTGTCTCCATGGAGATGTTATTTCTCTGCCTGGAATATTCCGCAATAGGCTATTAAACTTGCCTATCTTGCATTTTATTCAATCGGCTCTGTGCGCTAGCTAGCTCGCTGTGTCTCAATGCTAATGCTAACTTATATTAAACATAATGTGTAAAATAAACCACCAATTAAAATATACAGCAAAGACTACTCAATTGTTTGTTTTTATATGTAGATTACTTCAGTTTGTGACGTTATTTTAATATTTATTGCGCTAATGCTAATCAAGCATCGCTGTTCTACCGCGACTCGGTTAGCGAGCTTGTCCTAAAGCCTTAACCTTAACCAAATGAACTGTTCCTAAACTAACCCTAACTTTACCCTAATTGTGAAAAAAATATGTGGCAGAACTAGTTCGGGAAATCAAATGGAGCCGGACGCCGTGTGCACGGATTCAATTACTATTGCTGGAAAATATCTTGAAACCTCCACAGATCTGACTTGCAACTTGGTCTGTTGGGTGTCAGCTGCCTGTCTCCATGGAGATAGATCATAGCCCAGTGAACTGAGGACCATTTCAGGCAAAACATTAACATCTCAAGCAGGTTGTGGACCCTCCAACAGAAGAGTTACAAACCTAATTTTAGCGTTGTGTAGTGTTGATATTCTGAAACAACTCAACAACATTTACAGTCATATCTAACAATATTAGACATATAGACCAAACATAGACCATGTTGTTGGGCTGATATTTGCACTTTCTGTGTTGAATCTACAGCATAGACCATGTTTGTGTTGACTAACTGCTTAAAGAGGAAAGATAAAGCTGTATTTTACACTTTGATTCGAAGAGGACGCTGCACTAAACGTGATTACACTGATCCATATGTGGGAGTAAAACAGTGCTGTGCATGTCTAAAAATAAGTTTTACTTTTATTATGGAGAGAAGAACAATGTGTGGACAGTAATTCAGTTCGTAGTCATCTCAAATCATATATTTGAAGGATCAAAATCGGTCTTACATGTTCTCCCAAATATATTGGCAGATCTTATTGTCCAACAGCTGCTCTGGATTCCAATATATTTGTATCGGCAAATCAAGTCAAATGCTCCAGGGTAAAGTAAAAAACTAAAAACTCTAATTAAGATTAATCTTGACATCCTTCAGTTTCTGCGGTGTTTTTTTCCCGATGATCTGAGGTGGGGGAGAGACTGAACGTTTGCTGCTCTCTAATTCCCTTTTGCGGCGCTGGGATTATGCGCTATTCTAATCCCAATCCCATATGTGTCGTGTGGAGGAGGCACGAGGGTGATGTCATCGCGGCCCAGGAGACACGAGACCAGATTAAGACGACGCGTCCTCCACAACGAGCCGCGCAGCAAAGACCAGCGCTTTTCTCTGTTCGAGTCTTTACAACGGCTCAGACAAGAATCCACTTTGGCACTTCTGGAATGTAACAGACTATTCAGCGAAACAAAGAGGGTTATTTAAAAGACCACTTGAGTAGATGGATAACAGTTGAGTAAAATGCTTTGCCAACTCGTGAAAATGGCAAATTTGAGGTCAATTTGAGACCGAATTATTGCTTTGTATGAGAAATCCAATCATGTGTATTGGACGCTGACATTTGGGACTGAAGAAAAAGTCAAAGAAATGTGAGGAAAACGTTTGCTGCACTTTTTGGAAGCCTGTTAATTACAACGTGGATGTAATTCCTCGTTTGTCCAGGAGTGGTCCATCAGTGCACTGCAAGAAAAACCGTGAATGGATGTAAAAAAAAAATCATGTTTAAGATTTTTTTTTTAAATGCCAAAATCACGACAGAAAAGATATTTCAGCAGAGATGTTTAGAAAAAAAGAAATGTACAACAAATATTATGAAATGTTATTGTACTGTAGAGTTGGACCTTGCAATAAATGCTTAACTCTCAGCAGATACCTGAGTTCTGAGTCTTAGTTTGTGACAATATTGTACTTTGCATCTGTTATTGTTTATTATTATGACGGCGAGGTATAACGAGTCGGCCTAATAAGCCTCAGCCAGCTCCTTTTGGGTCTTTCAGCGTGTGAAATGTTTCTGGAATATTGTCCAAATACACCGGTAACCGAAAGAAACTATTCAAGCGATTCTAACTAACCTCCCCGCAGTCTACAACAGCCTGACAAAACATCAGCAGAAATCAAAGATGACCAGACCTCAATATAAACGACCCAAGCTTTGAGAGTGAAACTGTCAGATTTATGAACAAGGACCCTCCCTTTGGGCTGGACCAATCAGAGCTCAGGAGAGAATAGATGCTGCTCAAATTTCCATTTCTTTAAGCTTGAAATGGACTTTTGGACGGAAGTCGAAAAATCTTTGTCATTACGTTTAGGACGTTCGATGTAAAGCTTGTTTGTACTTATAATTAGAGTAAAACAGACATCAGAGTCCAAAACTACAGAGTCTCAGGGTCACAAAGACTCCAAAAGGTTCAGGAACAGCTTCAGTTTAAATTGGGACTCATTTTAATCGGGCTTTTTCGGAAAAATAGACCCGAAGCGTGTGGGGTTGCAACCAGATGCAGCGTTTCCTAGAGATTCTACTGAGTTACTATTTACAACAATTTTGAAGTTTAAATCTCACTTATTACCTCTATACACTCTATTAACAGTGTTTTTTTTATGATAATACAATGGGCAAAAAGTACTTTTTGTCATATCAGTTTATTCTTTTGCCTGTTTTTAGATTATGGGGGATAAAATGGGACTTTCCACTGCTTTTGAAACCTTGACACTTACAAAGCCTTTGGATTTTGATTCTTTCCTCTGGCGCTGCACAATATATGACAAAACACCACGTCAAACAATAAAATATCCTGTCTATTTATCTCAGATGTTGCTGCTCATGGAAGTGTCAAAATGTGCACTGAATCCTGATTTACTGCGTTTCCCGTTAAAGTGGAACGGCAGCTGGAACGTGATATTTTTGGCCGTGTGTACATTTTCTTTGCAATCGTGGGAAGATTTATTTTTTATTTTGGGAGAATTCTATCAGATTTGAGCTGCAGCGGGTTGAATAAGTAACTTTAAATGGCTAATTATTGCCTCGTTCTGCCGTTTATTTGTTGCAGCTCATGAATTATCCGGCTTTATTGTTATTGCGTTATCGTTTATGGCAGTATTTTTCAGTAGATAAATAAATTGTGCTTCAAGATTAGTTATAGTGAGGTTTCCCCAGTGACAGCGAACAATGGGTCATTCATCAACAAACAACTAATTAAAACATATTTGTTACATTTAAAGCTGCACTAAAAGGTCCACCACTCGCTTGTCTCCATCAAGTCAAATGATCATTTCCGTTGTACGTTTAGAGATGTTTAGAATTCATTTTTAACCAAATAAAGGTTGAAATATGGAGACTGAAGGCTTCTAGATAGAGAATATTTACAATTAAAGTGAAATATTAATGAAAATCTGAAATAGTTGATTATATTTTTTACATTTTTCGTTAATAGTGTACATGTTTTTGCTATAAAAGTTCAGTTCGTATGTGTTTTACAGTTTGTATTTTCCAGATAATTACAATGATCAAAGTACAACTGCACTTATTTTTCCAGTTGAAGTTGACTGGTCACAGTTGTTTACAGGCTGCAGCCCTGATGGAGATGTTATTGCTCTGTCCGGAATGTTCCACAGTATGGCATTAAACTGACAGGTAACGACACGACCACCAAATTACAAGTCAAATTTAATCCAATCGCAATAATGCAATGTTTGTTTTTGTTGGATTAGAGTGAGACAAAAAACACAGAAATGCTTAATGCCATACTGCAGAACATTCTGGGCAAAGCAAGAGCACATCTATGGCGACAATATTAGAAACATGTTCATTGACTTCCTGTTCAAAACTGCAGAACTGATAAGCCCCGCCCCCAAACCAACGACAAGACAAACCAACGATATCGATACATCCTTATTTAAATGTTTCTGTTTTTGAAAAGTGGCTATGTGACAAGTGGAAACCCTGGACGTGTCACTCAGAGTCTTCATTTGTCCAATAATCACAACAAAGCACAGGGATATGGGGGGAGGAGATGGGGGGTAGGTGAGAACAGAGCACCCAGGACAACGCAGGATTATCATTCGAACAGTTAAAAGCTCATTAAAGCTGATTTAGTGTCATATTTCCCATTTAAAAAGCAGGACAGGCCCATGTCTGCTCTTCTTCCTCCCCGGTCCATCGCTGATACGTGCGTTTCTATGGGATTATATGTTTGTGGGTGGGGTTTGAGGGGCTCAGTCTGTGGGATTATCATTGTATTCCCTCAAACACACACACACACACACACACACACACACACAGAGTTTTGTCTGAAATGCAGATTTAATCCTGATCAACTCCGCCTCTTCCGATCTGTACACAACCGTCACACGCCTCCGGGGCGCGCCGTCACAACCATCACAACCGTCACAACCATCACAACCATCACAACCATCACACGGAGCATCAGAAGAACGTCCACCTCGAGCGCGTTTCCTGAGCCTGGAGGTGCGGCGGAGAGCATGAGAAGTTTGTGGATGTGATGGAGAGACGTCAGAGGGAGACAGAGGGCGCTAAAGGGGGCAGGAAGAACGAACGGCTGTGCTCGAGGGAGGAGAGGAAGAGGAGGAAGACCACCGCCGCTGCTGCTGCGATGGCGGGAGAAGAGGCGCACCAGCAGCACAGGCCGACAGATCCGTACTCACTGCTCACTGACGCACAGGGTACACAAGTTTAAACTTATTTACTGGCAAAAAATATATTTACATTTGTTTTATACTTAGTTGAATCCTTGGAGAGTTCTTTTGCTCATTGGATTTTTTTTGTTGAAAGCTTCAATTTACTATTTGTTTATCAGTGCTTTCAAAAGTCAGATCTGTTTTAGTGAAATTAAGATATTATTCCATCCCTTCAACTATAATGTCATTAGTACGGTATCGAGAAGCAGGGCTGCAGCGATTAATCGGAATAATCTATATTATAGTCATATTACAAAATGTGCTCAAAATGTTGCTTGAAACAGGAAACAGGAAACAGGAAGCTGAAACGTGACTGTTTTGACCTCGTCTGCTCTTGTTTCTTCTGTTGACAAATCATAGCTTTTCTTCTTGAACTCATATTTCAGAATGTTAGTTTTATAAAAGGCGCACTTTGCACTTTACATGTCAGATCTGTGGAGAGGCGATTCTGCTCACAGTAATTCTAGGCAAAGTCAGGAAAGTTACACAGTGCACCTTGAAATGGTCATGAGTGTAATCAATGCTGCACATGTAAAAACGTGGAGAAATACTATATCATAGACAATAATCAATATATGATACAAAGAATAATATAGTGTTTGTATATTATATGTTATTGTTTGTGCGTTTTCTTTGCACTTTTTGTATTAGTTTTGTAGTACTCACAAAACTTTGTCTCAGGGTTTTAGGCAAATAAATGGGTTTACTAGTGATTTATTGTCGATTATTACTGTTATATTTTTTTGTTTTGATTATATTTATGTCCAATCACCTCTGAAAAGATGCAAGCTCGACTACAAACATCATTTCTAACATAACAACAGTGTGAATTTACCAAAACGCTTACTGGGATTATCCTGCTTCACGCTCATGTGTCTGTGGCGTAAAGATTCAACAGTCGTCATTATTTGGAGATTTTCTGTAACAACGTCAAAATGTGTTATCAAGACAACGCAAAGGGTCGATGCAGATTCCTGTTTTCACCTACCCCTGCACTTATTTTTTTATTTTTTTATTGAGACATTTACACAAGGTTCAGAAATAAAACCAAGTAAATGAAAAGTCACTGCTCATCAGAGTTATAAATTCTGCTTTTTTGAACAGAAAATCAACGTTTTAGTTCAAAATATGAAGGCTTTTTGGATAAATTTAGCAGTTTATGATGCAGTTTATAATGAGCAAAATGTAAAATAACAATCTAGGCAAGTTATAGTTTAATATTACTAAATAAAGACGTGCTTTGTGCTGGTTTTGGAGGGTTCAGGGGAGTCTTTGTTTACACGGCGAGTCTGTGGTGACAATAGAAGATCAGGGCCCAGCTGTGCACTGACCTCATTATCCCAGTTTGACGGAGCGCTGCTTTTAAATGTTAAAGATGTCTGATTATTACTAAAGTGTTGTCTCTAAAGGTTGCGTTGGCATTTGGCTGGTGTCATTTTCTATGTTTTTTTCCTCAGTGGTTTTATTTGAATACGGTTCAGACGATTGTGTCATGATTACAACACTGTGGGCTAAAGGTCATGGTACTACATTTGAACAACATGGGAAAGCAAAGGGAAAATAATTCAAACATAGAAGGTTTGGTTCTAAGAAAATTCAAACTCATTAAAAAAAATATTTCTAGTGTTCTGTCCATTCCATTTTCTCAAAATACATATAAAAATCAGCAGATGTCAATTAAAGCCACAGAAATCAATATCGTTTTTATTATTTTAAAGAAAAGCGTCCGCCTGTCCTTGAAGCTCCTCAAGGTTTCTACTTTTCCCTTAAAAGGTTTGGTAGTTTTTCCTGGCCGAGAAGGAGGGTCTAAGGACAGGGGAGCTTGGGACATCTGTCTAAGCCTTAGACAAATATCCTTAGACCCCGTGTCCTTGGACTCTAAGGACACGGGACGCTGGGACATTACCAAGTCCCTATCAACATTGTTTATTCTGTTTTTCCCGTCGCCCTTCGAGGCAACCGCTGATGTGATTCTGAGCGTTACGAAAATAAATTGAATTGAATTGAAAATGTCTCTCTTTTCCTCCTATATCATCGCAATAATTGTCAGGTAATTTTATGTGATTACAGTGAGGTAAAATGATTCACTGGGCCGACACCATCACTGACACACGGACAATGGAAATGAATCTTGTTGATACGAATGACCTGTTCCTGCGTTTGCAGACGGCCGGAGCTCTGCCGCCTCGGGCCTGGACGTGGCAGACCGGTTGACGTACCTGGAGCAGAGGATGCAGATGCAGGAGGACGAGATCCAGCTGCTGAAGATGGCTTTGGCAGATGTTCTGAAGAGGCTGAACATCACTGAGGAGCACAAGGCTTCTGCTGCTGCAGCGGCGACGGGGAGGAGGGCGGGGGCCAAAGGTAAACACAACTTTACAATGACTTTTAGCTCTGTTGGCTTTGGCAGATGTGTTGATGTGGGTTAGTAATTACAGCTCTTCAGAATAAAGGACCTAAAGAATCCTATATGATGAGGGACGTCACTATATCACATTGTAGTGTTACAATTATTGGTAAAAGAAACATTAAAATAGAGTATTTTCTTTTATTGCATATTATTGTGTCCCATGTTCATTACATTTGTCTAAAAGAATTACCATTTCTTAAGAAATCTAACTTTTGAATGATGAAGTTTATCTGACAGAAAAAGGCAGATAAAAAAGAGGTTTTGGAGTGCAGATTGATTTAAGAGACTTCATTTTGCTTTTAAAATGGTAATAATGATTATTATATTTGTGTTTACACTTCTGTGATTGTGACTGAATAATCCTAACATTAACATTTGTCGTAATCATATGTCAGAATTTATAGATTTCCAGACAGAACTTTTTCCAAACAGCAAATGCATTGAAAAGTGGATTTATAATAAAATGATGATGAAAGACCAAGTAGAGGAAGGATTCTTGGTCTAATCTCAGGAGCATCAAAATTTCATTAAGAGAAGAAGAGAACAGATCCCATTTAAAACACATTTAAAACATGTCTTATACTTTCTCTCTCCTCAGCCAGACCCGTGTCTCTGGCGCTTCCTTCAAGACCCACCGCCATCAAGAAGAGCTCCACGGCGCCCTCCAGTGGCGCAGGCCGGACCTACAGCCCCACGCCGTCCTCCAGGTCAGTCCAACATCAGTACATCATGGGTCAGTCCTACAGAGAAAGTGTTTAAAATGTGACTCTGAGCCGGGGCTGGAAGTACTCAAGTTTGTTACTTACAGATACAGAATAAAAAACTATTAGACAATGTAAAAGTATCACATAAAAAAAGCGTAAATAAATTAAAATAATTAATCAAATTTTTACTCAAAACTGAGAAAATTATTAAGAATGTATTTGTAATTATTAAGTTAAACCAGCAGGAGTAAACTGGGCTCAAACCAGAACTGCAAATTGCCTTAAGAAGTGCAGAGACTCAAAAATTGTACTCAACACATTGTCAAGCAAAGATAAAGAATGTATTTGGGAGAAAAACCTTCTGACAGCAGGAAAGAAGGCGATTACAAAGAAATGAAGGACTCGGACAGAACTAACTCCTGAAGGAGAACCAAATAACACTTTTACCTTCTGACACATCTTTGTAAGTCCTTGTGATGGCTAAAAGTGTCTGTCATCGCCCCCTACTGTATTTAAGAGGAAAACCAGCCTTGCAACATTTGCTGCAACTGTTCTGGGAAACACTGGCATTTTTAAATGTTTTAATATTGGCAATGTTTTTGTGATTATACTGCCATTAAAAAAGAAGGGAAAAAAGTTCTCTGACAGTGTAATTTCACACAGGAGCTGCAGGGGGCGCTCTAAGTTACTTAGTTCTGCTTTAAGAACTGGACTCAATTACCAAAGGACATCAACACAATGCAAGATTAAATAAAAAAAACAGTCATATTCGACAAACACTGGAACAAATGGGACACGTTAAGGAACATGCGCCGGATTTAATTTAGTTTAATAGGATTTAAGCTACGACTGCTTTTTTCTCCTCTCTGCGTTGTGTCTTTGTTTTTTTAACAATAAAAAATAAAATAACAAACAAAACCCAGACACAGAGAGAGCATACGAATGTTAAAAATGGTCCTAAACTTAAAATGTTCGCACGTCAATTACAACGTCGGTCCAGTCCTCGATCGTTGGTTCAGCTGATTTTTTTCTTTTTCCTTTAAAAATGTGTTTTGCACTTTACTTCCCGCCCCCCCCCCGCTCTGACGGAATCGCTGTACCGTAACAAATTAGCATAAGTCACATTTTAATCACTGCAATAATAGTATTTTTAGACCACCATCCGATAATCTCCTTATGATTCTGTCATTCAGGATGTGATCTGTGTTGGTATTATTACTTGATGGAAACGGAATCCTCCCTGCACCGCCGACCTCCGCAGACGCTTCATAATGATTATATTCTCTCTCGCGCTCATTTGAAAGCAGTGCAGCAGAAAACTGTTCTCTTCCTCTCTATTACCTCTCAATAATCCTGCCATTAGCTATATGAGTCGGAGCGTGAATGGACCACTGTGTTTAACTAATGGCTCGTTGCACAAGTCGTTCTGCTGACAAAGTCTACAGGGGTTCTCTCCCTCCCAAAGCCGACGCAGGGGAAAGTGCAAACGCGAACGTACTCGAGTTAAATATGTCTTTAGGTATCTGTACTTCACTTTACTTCACTGCATTTGAGAGCATGTATCTGTGCTCTCTACGACTAGACATGCTTTAAATACGGTTTGAGGTATTTTCAGCACACAGTTTGAGTTAACGTCCCGACTTTGAGCAAACCAAACTATACCATGGCAGGTACTGTAAAAAGTAAGACATTAATTCAATCGTTTCTGCTGAAAAAAATCAGCACAATTCCTTTTCAAGAGCCCTGTACTTTACGCTGGAATAGTTTGAAACGGGTACTTCGATACGTTTCCTTAAAGTCCATGTGACGGGCTTTTCTACTTCTGACGTTGTTTGGTGAGATTGTCCCTGTGGTGAATAATCATCAGTCAAGTTGCAGTTTGTGAAGACAATTAAAAGCTGAAAATTACAGGAAGTAGTGCTGAATTGTACAACAGAATCCCTCTGTGATGTCATCAAAAAGCGCCGTTCCATCAAAAGAGCTGAGAAAATGTGCAACTTCAACCTTTTTATGACAGTTTAGAATGATCATTTAACAAAATAAACGTCTTGTCAACTGTAATTTTTGCCAAATCATAACTATTGTATGATTTAAACGGGTTTTGGCACTTGTTTGCAATCTGGTTGCCAAGTAACAGTTGTAGAATTACCTCTGCCTATGTCATATATAGAGAAAAACAGGCAAAATGTTTGGTCAAATCTTAAATATAATCACATTCCCTTTGTTTTACTGAAGAGTGAAGTCCAACGTGTCATATGGACGAGGTCAGATGGAGATCAAATTCTGCCCAGAAATCTAATTCAACAGAAGGGGGAATTTTTTGAAAATAGTAATGTTTGATGATATTGATGAAGAAATAAGTCAATAGGTTGTGCTCATGGCACAATGGCAAAACTCTATGGAAGAGTTAGGTTTTTTGAAAGAAATATGAGAAGAGCCACAAATGTTGAATCTTATTATTATTCATTAGGAACTGGCTCCGGAAAAGAATCTCATTAATTTTATGGCTTAAAGTTCTTTCAACTGACAATAATTAAACTTTATGAAGCTATTGTGAAAAAATAATATCACTTTTTGCCTATTTATGCTGATGGCGAAGACAATGAACTAGTTTTGCCTTGTGGAAAATCCAGTATTTACAAAGATACAAGGTCAAAACAGCTGCAAATTTCCCCGTAGGAAGTATTTTGCTTGTGAATAATCATAAATAGGTGTGACCAGACTAATAAAATGCGTACTGTTTAATTAGTAATGACTTAACTTCCTGTTTTGCAGCAGCGTGAGGAGTCCTCCGGGCAGCGTGAAGGACAGTCCGTGTAAAACCAAAACACGACCTTCTTCTGCCGCTTCCTCCTGCAAGAAATCCGACCAGGAGAGGTGAGACTGACTTTATGTGTTTCAAATTAAAAATGTGCGTGTGGAAAATCTGTTTTAGAAGTGAGTGAACGTTTTTAAAGCTCCACAAAACACACCTAAGTTCACAGGTTGGGTTCACAACATTGTAAAACTGTTTGTAGAGGTTGTGGAGATCACATCACGACATAAGAGTTTAAGCTGTGAGTGGCAAAACTGTACGTGTGTGTCAATAGTGAGTGGGGCATTTTCTCTGGGTTAGAGCTCAAAACACAACTAAAATGTGAAAGAGCAGCTAAAATCTAGTAGCAAATACACAAGTCTTCTAAATACTTACTTTGTACCTGACATCTGAAAGAGAAACAGGAACTCTGCAGCTACGCTCCCATTTCACAAGCGGCCCGCAACGACCGCTAGGATGCAAAGTGTTTATTGACGTACGAAAAACACCAAAAACACGGGTGTACAGAAGTGGATGCCGTTTTGGGGGCTTCAGGGGATGAGGGCTGTAGACTCCCGGGCCTCAATATGCCCAAAAGAAGCCTAACTGAGGGACTGGAGGTCGCGGAGGTTCTGGTGGGTGTAGACCTCAGCGACCGTAGATTTAATGAGGCGGTCGGCAACGCCTTGGCTAGACGTACAAGCGCCGATGCGGAAAGAATGTCTGGAAGGAAGTGTGTGGCGATGGGTGAGGATCAGCTCGGAGTCAGGGTTGAAGATTGTTCAGAAGTGAGGGGCGGGTCCTGAGGGGAGGCACCACATGGCGTCCTGGAGGATTGGGAAGAGGCGCAAAGCGGAGAGGAAGACAAGGCAATCGTTGGGCACCGGTTGAAGCTCCTGAAGTACGAAAGCGGGGTGTGAAAGGGGTGTGGTCCTGCTCCCGGACTTCAGTGATACAGACTTTGGGATCACACGCAGTTGAAGACATCGCATTTCTCTCCTTCAATAACATAAAATACCAACGTAAAGATAGATCTAACAACCCACAAAAGCCTGGAACGTATAATATGTGACCTCTTACGACATTCAAGGTACAAACGTCTTAGATGTTTTAATATTATTGGATTTCTTTAGATTTCTTTGGCCTCATCATTGAATCATAGACACAAAGAACGCG
The DNA here is from genome assembly GCA_015082035.1 of Chaenogobius annularis. Classification (NCBI taxonomy): domain Eukaryota; kingdom Metazoa; phylum Chordata; class Actinopteri; order Gobiiformes; family Gobiidae; genus Chaenogobius; species Chaenogobius annularis. The sequence goes on from BJKM01000466.1 coordinate 418,168, forward strand.
CACTTTGAAACGAAATGTAGTTTATTGAGCCGTGGCCTTCGTTTTCGCTCGTCCATGAATCGAATCGTCAGCGTGAATGGTTCTGTCACACCACTGCAAAAAAGGAATACATAAAATGACTTGAAGGTCCAATATGCGACCTGCATTTCTTTACTCATTAGACCAGAACTAAACCAGTACCAGAACAGGAGTCTACAAGTCTGCATCAGGACTAAACTGGGCTCGAACCAGAACCTGAACGCAGCCATAACCTATGATCTAAATAAGTCAGCACTTTTTGGAAGTCGTGGGTTGCACTTTTTCAGTTCATCTTCACGCTTCCAGACCCAGACGCGATCGAAACGCAAAAGTTGTTAGCGTTTTAAAGATGTTAATGATGTAAAATATGCAGTTTAAACGGTGCACACCTCGTTTGTTGCCTCATTTTTTTTGGGCTTGTTTTTGTTTTCCGCTTGTAAAACTGACAACCCTGATAGATGACATTTTTGTGAATAATATCAGCCTACTCCAGGGATTTTGACTCATGTACATTATTTTCAGTGTATATTATGTGCCACTCATCTTCTTTTATCCTTTGTATTTTTGTTCAAGCAGCACTAAACCCAAAGAGGCCGCAGTGGCTCTAGGTAAGAGTCTCCATCTCTCACACAAAAGGCCTTTTATTGATCGGATGAGATTTGTGAGCTACGGCCCCGCTCTCGATCCGTCATAGTGAAAGGACAGATAAGAGATTTAGCTCAGAAATAACATTGTGTCTCCTGGTGTTTATCCATCCTTATCTGTTACAGGGACAAGACGTGTCACGCACTGCAAAGGTAGGAATGGATGATCGCAAAAATGTGTAGTACAGCACACTGCAAGAAGTAACTGCTGTGAGGGGAACAAATGTGTTGAATTAAGAGGATTTTTTTCTTCTTTTTGAGTTGTTTTGACTATAGTTTAGATTAATATGTTAAAAATCAATTGACATTTATATTATATTTCTTCTTAGTTTACACAAAAAATGGTTACAAGTACTATTAAGTTAAAATATAATAGTATTCTGTTTGGACCAGGGTGTATTTTATTCTTACTGTGCTAATGATAATGTGATCATTTCTTTATTTTTGATTACTTTATTTATTTTGGTGATCGTCTGTAAAAATCAAAAATAATTTTCCCCTTGGGGATGACGAAAATAAATTCTGATTCTGAAGTAAGAATAATACAAATGCACATAAAACAGGATGAGAAGAAATGTTTGGCTTCTATAAAGCACTATATTGAAACCAAGTCACTTCTAATCCAAACAAGTCAAACTCAAATCGAGATTAAATTAAAATCATTTAAATTCCTTTATTGTAGATATAGATTTTCTTGCAGTGTGATGTAGTAATAAAATCAAAATATAAAAATGTTGACTTTAAATGAATGTCTTTGGTCTGTGTTTTCCACTGAAATGTATCACTTCCTTGTCTCCATGGAGATGTTGTTGGTTCTTTGCACAACGCAACAACACTTCCGCTGACTGAAATGTCCGGGCATCTCCTTCAGCTCTCTTTATTTATTATTATCTTCACTTCTGGTTCCATTTATTCTCTGTGTGAATTAGCCGAGTCTTGCTCAAATAAATCAAACTAAAAAGCTGTGACAGAAGAGAGTGCGTTACAGATGGATAATCACTGCAGTAGGTTAAGACTTTTACGTACAATGTAAATATGTCACTGGAAGAAACCTACATGTTTATAAAAGTGTTTTTGTCTCAAAGCTAAAGGCTAACATGCATTCACTTACATAGACAAACTTGATAAAAGTACATAGAATGCAAAGTGGAGTGCTTTTGTAAACACTGTTGTGCTGTTATTTTAACATTTGGCGTATGTTAGCATTAGCTTTAGAGACAAAATACTTACTTTTATTAACATATTTATGTCTCCAGGTGAGGTATTTGCATGGCACTAAGGTTCTGAACATGTAACTGTGATTATCCATCTGTAAGTTTGTGAAAAGGGCCCATTATTTATTTTCCTCTTTACGTTTAATTTAGGTTAGCATTAGCATTGACACCTAGTGTAATAAACACAGACGTATCATCCAGCATCGTATGTTAGACATTACTATCAATGTGTTGCTTTTGATCAACATAAAAAAGTTAAATTGAAATCAAAATACATTTATCCAAAGTCAACAATTCCTAAACTGTATGAATTCTGCTGTGATGTGTTATTTTATGGCCATTTTTCATTTTCCCCGTATCTCACCATGAAATCTGTTCCTCTTCCCGTGCCTCTCCTTTTGTCACATCCCATGATCGCTCTCCCACACCCATTCTCTTGTCTCCTCCTCCCACCTCTTCACTTAGTGACTATGCAGATCTATCTGAGCCCCCTCGCAAAAAAGACTGGATGTTCTGACGTCGCCAAAACCGCGACTACAGTGACCACCAAAACCAAGCCGACCACGACCAACGCGCCCAAAAAGAGGACCAGCACTGGCAGCAACTGCACGAAAGCGGAGAAGAAAAACTCCAACCCTTCATTCACTTTGAACCTGCAGAAAACTAGCACTAGCGTTAGCAACAGTGCGCCTCAGGAGACGTCCAGCTACCAAAGCCCTGTCAAGTCGCCCAGTCAGTACTTCCAGATCTGCTACTGAGCGACAGGCACAGGAAAGAGGCTGAAATATGAAGACATGAGAGATTATTCCATATCCTGGCCTTGTCATAAACTCAATCGGAAAAGCACTGCAAAATATATATCGACTCAAGTGAAAGTTACTTGAACTCAGGATTTTGATTTGAATAGGTTTAGAATTACAGTAGATATCACCAAATCCTTCTAAAGTAAAATATTATAAAGTTTGATGTGTCTAGCTTCTGATCTTTATGTCAGAAAGAAGAAAAATGTATTCTGAGAAAACATTTTTGAAATGACAAAGTTTCATAGAAATCTATGGATGCAAGTTGATTAAATAAAAGATTCAAACAGCTTTTGGTGCAGATTGGACAACGTTGTGAATAAGTGAAAACTAGTCGGCGTAATCCCTCATTCATCCATGAGTGTTCCATTGTAGAAAAGCTTCAATTGCATCATCTGAACTCTGTGTTTTAGAAAAACAAGACGTTTCGACTCAAATCCAAGAGTCATTCTCAATGGCTCAGATATTTCTTCTACTCTGAGTAAGCTCTGCCCACTGGGCAGGGCCTACTGATAATGTATCCTAACAGCCCTGAGATGGGCTATCAATCCTATTGTAAACTGACTTTCTCGCCCCCATCACTGGTGAGTACCTGATTAGCATCAGAATGCCCAGGGCTTCTCCCGCTCCATGGCCTCAACACACTTTTGTATGCGACCGGTAAATTGAACCGTAAACCTCCATTTCTGTTTAAAGAGGGATTCTCTTTTTTCTTTTTTTTCTTTTTAACAAAAATTGCCTCTTTAACTCCTCTTTCAAACCATCTCTTCTCCTGCTTAGAATCTTCTCCTCACTGTCTTCGAAAGAGTGGTTTTGTGGCTTTAAGATGAAGATGCACGGCACTCTGTGGTCCTGAACTTGAGTGTCTTCTGTGTCGATAAAGCCTCTTGTGCTGTGGCTGTTTATTCTCACAATGTGACACTTTTTACAACTTTCTTCAATGCATTGGATAGAATACACTACAGAGCCTACTCAGAGTAGAATAAATATCTGAGTTCTCAGACTCGATCCACAGATTGAAAATGACTCTTGGATGAGTCGAAATGTCTTGTTTATCTAAAAAAAAGTGACCAGATGATACAACTGAATAGTGAAAACAATAATGTTGTGAGAGAGCAAACTGACCAACAAACTAAAGAGAGTTTTGTATCTCACTTTAACGAGTCAATTCAACTATAAATATTAATAGTACATCATTATAAAGATGGATCTGATGTTTTTGCAGTGTGTTCTCCTAAAATGATAAAACGTGACACATATTTGAAAGGTTGTGCCAGTTTGAAATGTCTGTTATGTCTAACTAATAAATGATAAAGAAACACTGATCTAAAGTGAAACTCACTTTGCAGGCAAAGTGGGTCTGGTTCTCACGGAAACGCTTTTCCAATCACGTATTCATCAAGTATGAGGTGGTCCTATCAAATGTTTTAAAAAATGTATTCTTAAAGAGGCAATTTACATTGTTGTGTTAGTTTTGATTAGTTTCTGTTTGTTCCACCTGCTTGAAAATGTGGAGAGGAAGTACAAATGGAATAATGTATTTTGGTGTGTTAATAGATTGATTCATTGTGTTGACTTTGTTGCTTGAACAGTATTTTATTGTCATGTGTAGTGCTTAAATGTGTGTATTTCATCTTTTAATCTTTTTAGTTTTTGGCGTCATTCTTGTGTGTTTCTGTTTTATTTTGACAAAGCATTTTTTTCCTCTACATCTCTTCTCAGTTAATTTACAGTTGATGGACCTTATCTTTCTAGTTTTGGACTCCAATTTTGTAAAAAAAAAAAAACTTTTATTCTCTTCAGACGTCTGTCTAGTTTTACACTGCAACAAATGTATAGAGAAAACCCTGATAGTTGTTTGGAATGATAACTGAAAATGACCTGTAGCAAATTTTATGCCAAGTATCATAAGGGACAAGTGTGCCCTCTGTGGTGGTGAGTGACGGATTATACAGCCTGAGTTGGTTCGGAATGAAAAGAGCCAGTTGTCTTCTCTGATCATTTATTCCATTTTAAAATATTATTATATTATATATCAATATATTATATTATATCCATTTAAAAGAAATATTGAGAAATTAAAATGAGGAAATTAAAATGTTATCTTTATTTGAAATATTGTCTCAAACTAGAGTTATTTTAGGGTCTAGTCTGTGCGTCTGCAGTCACAGCAGCAGACAAAGTTGCAGGAGGACTGGACTTTCCTGCAGGGTGTCAGACCGTCTGAAATGGTCATGGCGCTGGAAAAGTTTTGACAAAAGATTAACCAATTCTGCACAATTATTCATCAAAATCGTTTTTTAGCTAGTATATTTAATATATTTTACTTAAGTATTTAAAAATAAATAAAAAAAGGTCTCTCATTCGAGATAAGATCTGATCTCGAGTGTGTGGTTTAACTTTGGACACTTTCAGACCAGACGCAGTTTAACTCAAATATGCCTATTTTTACTTCAGTGATTTTTTCTAATTTCGCCAAGAAAATTATCCTTGTGAAACGGAAAACACGCAATAGCATTTACATTAACCACTGGAAAAAATCTCTCTCACCGTCTTCATGCGTCTGCACTCTTCCTGGAACACGACGAATGAGGGATTACACCGATAAGATAAAAACGGTTTTGTTTGGCTGTGCATATGACTGAAATGATTTTCTTTTCTTTTCTGAATAATACATTGACAGAGGTGTATGATTTGTATGAAGCACATTATGAAAGTCACTGTGAATTTGATCCAAACACTGACTGTGGATGTGACAGAGGGAAGACAGTAGGTGGCAGTAATGCACAACGTGTGCTTCCCAACTGCCAATAAAGCCACAAGAAAAATAACTTTGGAGCGAGTGAACCACATGGTGAACCATAGCTGTATTTGTCGATGGTAAGATTTTCACTGAACTTTGCGCCACTCCTGCATTCAACCCGCTCTCCTGCTTCACTATCTGTAAGTATGACGCATTTGCTTCTTGCTAAGTTTATATGAGTTTATATTAGCTGTGTTTATAGCAATACAGATGTTTACTAGTTTGTTTTTAGGAGCGTTCTTGTTAAATACACGATGAGGTCATATTATTACACCGGTTTTCTATAAATTGAGATGGACATGTTTAGACTGGGTGTGTTCCTCAGAATGAATTAGCTGTGTCTCAAGTAAAATATTTTAAATTTGAGTAAAAGAACAGAAAAGATGTGAGGGCATTAAACATCCACGCACATCTCAATGTCTGTGGTTCTTTCACGTTGCTCTTTCAGTGTTGTTTGTAAGTTTGTAAAGTCATGTGACTGGGGTGTTGGAACTTTATTACCTGTACATTTTATTCATTTATAATTATATAAAAACAATATTTCTAATTATTGTTCTTAGAAACAAGTTGGTGTAATCCCTCATTTACGGAGCCCTGCAGAGGGCGAAAGTGAGGAAATGACAACATCTCCAGAAAATATCTCAATATCCTGTGAAACTTTCTCATGATCTCAAGTTGAAAATGGTTTCAACACAACTCTTTGGATGTAAAGTAACGCAAATGCGTCTTCTCTTTGGAACGCCTCATTAACCACAGTGAACTCCAGTTCTGCGCTGTCCCACTGCAGACAGGTGACTGGCCTGCCCTGTCTGCGCAGCTGAGGAGAAGAGAACAGAGGGAGGGGAGAGCTTTCAGAGAGGCTCATATATTTGTAGAGCAATGAGGCTGCCATTTCTTCATTAGTTTTCACACAAACCAAAGAAAGACTGTGAATGACACAAAAGATAACTATAATTTTTATTAATTTTTTTCAACAGATGAGCCTCACCTGTGACCAGAAGAAAGTGATCCAATGCTTCCACCTTTAGACTACGCTACCGAACTCACACTGGAGAGAGTCCATACAACTGTGACCAATGTGGGAGTGGATTTAAACAATTAGGGACCCTCAATCAACATATGGCATTCCACACAGGGGGAAAGTTGCACAGCTGTTGTGTTTGTTTAAAGGAATTTTCCCGCGTATCAGCTCTAGTGTCACATATGAGAGTCCACACGGGAAAAAAGCCACACAGCTGTGACCAGTGTGGGTATGACTTTGCTCAGTCTAGTGCCCTTAAAATACATATGAGAATCCACACTGGAGAGAAGCCATACAGCTGTGTACCAGTGTGGAAAGGAATTTGCCGCCTACAGTTACCTTAAAATGCATATGAGAATCCACACTGGAGAGAAGCCATACATCTGTGAAGTCTGTGGGAAGACATTTTCGCAGCGAAGCCACCGAGCATCACATATGAGAGTACACACTGGAGAGAAGCCATACAGCTGTGACCAGTGTGAGAAGGAATTTACCACCTCCAGTTACCTTAAAATAATCTATATGAGAGTCCACACTGGAAAGAAGCCGTAAAAAAATTGAGACAAAATGAGAGAAAGCTTGCCCTGCATCATCCCGCCTTAAGTCGTCACATTCACACTGGGAAATGACTGTATTCACTACGGAACATAGACAGGAGACAAATTTACCTGTGAAAGAAAGTTGCAAGGCTCAAAAAAACTGGACGTCAGGCTTCAGAGACTTCAAACTATGTTGAGGCACTGAAGTGTCAGGATTTATTCATATTATATGAATGTAAGGCAAATCTGTGAAAAAACTTTTATATTTCTTATTTTTCTAGTTTTGTTTTTAGTTATGTTTTTAATACTGTTTCTCAATAAATAAAACATACAACGTTTTGTTTTATTTTCTGTTTGCTGAGGCTGTTTCCCCATCTCCATCTTAAGTCCACTGACCACTCCTTTTGAGGATAGTGAGTTACAGATCCAGGCAAAGGAGCAGAGGTGGTCTGAGAGAGGGCTCAAACAGAGGGGTCTATAGTTTGAACAGAAATGGAGACCTATGAGATAAAACTTGTGACCCATTTACAACTCTATCCTCAGACCAAAACGAAGAAACAATACAGCAAATCAGATACTTTTAAGCAGTAGATGACTCATTAAGGCCATGAATGATTGTCTAAAACTAGAAGTCAATTACATTTCACACTTGAGGGCAGAAAAATTGACCTATTAGTAAGTAAACAACTAGTCTAATTGATATTTTTAATTTTTTATACATGGGATAAAACATTTTTTTGTGAATACCCTGTTTGAATACTAAACAATCAAAACAGAAAACAGAATATCTAGATAAAATGACAATAAAACAATATGTAAAATGGAATCAATTAAAACTCTCAATGTGGAATAAAAACATGAAAAACAAGAGCATTGGCACAGTAAAGGTTTTGATTTCATTAAAAGACATGAAATAATGTTATTTTAAAATGTCTTGTTCCATATGCCACAGCAAAGTTCCTGTAAGCCTTTTTCTCTAGCTCCATATTGATTCGATGAACAGTCTAAAATAAGAATGTCCTGTGATCTTAATGGATGAATACCTGATCTGAATGTTCAGCAAATGTATTAAATAAGCAGGTAAAACACCAATGAGAGCCTTATAAATAAATAAACATATGTATGGAATAGATATTAGTGACCTCATTGTCTTCCCTCAAAACTCTATACTGCCAGATCATTTCCTAATTACCTTTCAGTTTGGTTATCAAGATTATCTAGCCCCACAGAATAATTAATTTTTATTTTGTATTTCATTTTATTTATACAGGGAAAAAACCCGTTGAGAAAATGTCTCTTTTTTTCCCTGTGGTTCCCTGTTAAAACACAACACAAAATAGACAACAAACACAGGATACTAAAAGACAAAAACAACAAAACATTCAATAAAATCAACCAATACATAAAAACACATTTATACGTACAATACGAGATAAAATTATATAAAACACATTTATACATACAATACGAGATAAAATGATATAAAACACATTTATACATACAATACGAGATAAAATGATATAAAACAAGTGCATCGGCACTGCGGGTAGTCCTTGACCAGTGCTTTAAAATCATTTCAAAGGCATAAAATGATTTAATTTAAAAAGTCTCTGTGTTTTGTTCCACAGGGAGGGAGCAAAGTTGCTGAAAGCCTTTTTTCCTGTCTCTGTGTTAAAACGATGGGATTGTAAAATAAAAATGTCCTGAGACCTCAAACTGTGAAAACCTGATCTGATGTGCAATAAACTTGATAAATAATCAGGCAAAAATGATAACTAGAGCCTTATACACAAACAAAAGGCAGTGCTGTTCTCTTCTTGCATCCAATGATTGCCATTCTACTTTAGAATATAATTCACAGTGGTGAGTTCTGTATCCTTCTCCTGTAATAAATCCTTAGAGCTCTTGAAGGAAAAACACAGAGTTCAGAGGTTTTAAGACTGTTGCTGTAGAATGCATATATATAATGTCACCATAATCTAGAACTGAGAGAAATGCAGCCTGGATTAACTGTTTTCTACAATTAAGAGCAAAACATGCTTTATTTCTAAAGAAGAATGACAATCTGGCTTTAAGATTATTTGTCAGCTCTTGTACGTGTTGTGTTGAAGGAGAGTTTATCATCGATCCAGATGCCCAAGTATTTGTAATGGGGTACTTGTTCAATCATATTACCATCAAGCGTGAGAATAGATATATTTTTGGGCGTCAATAGAGTGTCTTTTGGAGAACAGCATACATTTTGTTTTATTTGAATTCAATAATAATTTTAAATTAACAGTTGTGTTGGATGGAGTGAAAATCCTCTTGTGCACAAGAAGGTGCCTTAGCAAACAGAATTGCATCATCTGCATACAAGTGGATGCTACTGTGTTTTAGATTATGCCCAATTGAATCTATATAAATTGTAAATAACAGTGGTCCAAGGACAGAGCCTTGAGGAACACCTTCAGGTAAGGTAAGAAAATTCAGATTGAAAGCCATCAGCAGAAACAGCTTGAGCTCTATTTGTGAGGTAATCGGCAAACCATTTTTTTCGAATTGGTATCAAACCCAACAGCATCCAGACGCTCCAAGAGAATACAATGATCTACTGAATCAAAGGCAAAACCCGCAGCACATTCCTCATGGCTGTCCAATGCATGAGCAATATCATTTATAACTTTGGTAGCAGCTGTGATAGTGCTATGTCCTGCTCTAAATCCAGACTGGTATCTATTTAAAATGGAATATTTGGTTAAGAACACACGGACCTGGTTACTTATGAGCTTCTCTAAGAGTTTTGCTAGGCAGGATAGTTTTGAGATTGGACTGAAATTATTCTGGCCTCCTTTGTGCAAAGGGAGAACAAAAGCAGTTTTCCACAGTAATGGGATACTTTCAGTTTGAATTGTGAGATTAAAAACATGAGTTAAACAATTTACTATTAGTGGGGCTGATAACAAAAGTTTTTGGATCTATAGAGAGCAACATATGTAATACTTCATACTGTGTAAAGAGCTTAAGGGAAAATACTTGATCATCGTGTCTATTTTCATGTATTTGGTTAGCAGCAACAGATGCAGCAGCAGCATCAAAGATATTTCCAGATTCAGCAAATTGCTGATTAAACGCATCACAAATATCTTTTTTTGTCGTCAAGCTCATTGAATCTTTAATAATTTCATTTGGTAAAGAGGGGGTAGAATTTTGCGATAAGGATTTAACTGTTTTCCAAAATTTTGCAGAATTGCCCTGAGATTCCGTGAAAGTATTTGACATTGTAAGATGTTTTGGCTTTACGAACACAGTAGAGACATATTTATTGCGCTTATGACAAAAGTGCTGCCAATCTGCTGCTGATTTAGTTGCCGTGGCTTCTGCCCACGCTTTGTCACGTTCTCGAGATAAACGCAGTGATGTTTTGGACAGAACCAGGGATTATTCTTATTTTTGACCCTGACTCTTTTAAGAGGGGCGTGATTATCAGTAATAGCAGTAAATGTTTTGATGAAAAAGTCCAGTGCTGTGTTGGGTTCTGGAACACTAGTGGTAAAACCAATGTCACTACAGAACAGATCAGACAGAAATGCTTGCTTATTAAAATGCTTATAGGACCTTTTAACAGTTATACTGGATTTGGATTTAATACATTTTGTGTTCCGCACACACCCAATAGGACAGTGGTCACTAAAGTCCAGAGGAAAGACACCACCACAATGGTAATTCTGAGGCTTGTTGCTTAAGATAATGTCTAATAATGTTGCTTTAAGTGGGTCTTTATGGTCAGGTCGGGTGGGAGCTGTAATAAGTTGTGTGAGGTTTAATTCATTACGATGGTTTTTTAGACTGTCAGAAGTTTTGGACAACCAATTGATGTTCATGTCACCTAAAACAAGTAACTCCGAATTATCAAAAGTGGAAAGGAAGGTAAAGAAGTCTTCTAACTCACCGACAGGAGCAGACAGAGGGCGATAAAAAACTACAACTGTCATTTTCCCAGTATTATTTTTACCCAAACCCATCTCTAGGGCTATGTATTCAAAACTCTTTGACTTGGAAACTTTTGGAATTTACAGTTGCAGTAAAACAAGATTTTATAAATATTGCCACTCCCCCTCCTTTACTGCACACCTGGGCATTTGCGGCCCCCAGGGGCCGGATCAGGCCCTCGGCCTGTTTTAATCCGGCCCTCCTCCCCCGGGGATCATATGTGTTTTTACTCTTAGTTTCTTTAATTTTTAACTGTCTTGGCGCTGTAACATGTGTCTGCACTTGTGTCCTTAATAAAGATTACATGAAATGAATGAATAATAGATTCAGTAGCCAGTATCTTACAGAAAAGTGCTTATAATGATAAGAATTTTTTACACCAATAATCGCGGGCCGGCCCTCCGCCACTCGCCTGGATTCCAATATGGCCCTTGAGGAAAAATAACTGCCCACCCTGCTTTACTAGGTCTATCACAACGGAATATATTATAATTGTCCAATGAAATGTCAGCGTCTGAGATCCTGGAGGAGAGCCATGTTTCAGAGAATACAAATATATCAGGATTTGCTTGTTTTTTCTCACACTCTAATCAAGTCTATTTTTGATTGAAGACTTCGCACATTCATATGAATAATTCGAAGACCTTTTTTTATTTAAATGCTGTTATATTTAAGTCAGTGTTTTGAACATTATCGGATTGAGTATTTGATATGTGCAGGCTTTTAGTAGGTTTAATGTTGATTAAATATGATTTAATTTTTTTTCTGTATTGTTTGTTCATTTTATTATTTACTACATGATTGTCACCTGATTCCTTTCTCAATTTTCATAGGTGCAAAAGAGTGTTGGGCAGGTTGAGGCACTCCTTGACTTGGAAATGTTCTCCTTGTTATCCTGACTGGGATCTTAAGAGGTCCAACTTGCCTTGCCTTGCCATTTGAAGTCACCATACCTGATTGTCACACATTGACTGCTGCAGATGCAAGAGTGAGGTCGATGTTAAAAGAGAGAAGACGAGATCCATACATATTTGGACAAAGTCGATCACGTTTAAACAGTTCAAGTCGTTTAAAAGAAGCAGCAAAATTGTCCACATGTGGAATTTGCTTGGCACCACAGTATGATTGAAGCCAAACGTGCAGCTGTCTGAGGCGACTGACTTTGACATCTCCAAAGCAGAGCGCTGGCAGTGGACCTGATATTACACACAGTTTTCCAGTGCTGATCAGGGAAGTAAAGGCTTCTTTAAGTTTCTCTGATTGCTGTAGTTTTAAATCGCCAACATGAACAACCACAGAAGACACAGACGAGTGGTGATGCAGGATGTTTGGAGCACTGGTTTTTATGTCCTGCACAAGGGCACCAGGATGACAGGAGGTGTAGCCCTTTCCCACGCGCACATCTCTCACCATGGATGATCCCAGGACAAATACTGTCGGTTTCTGAGTGCGGCCCGGTGCTACAGCGGTGCCTCCCCCGCAGGGGACCCCCCCGGAGCTCCCCGAGACGCCTGGCTAAGCGAGGCCAACGGCGCAGAACGGCAGGCGGAGGCGCAGAACGGCAGGCGGAGGCGCAGAACATCAGGCGGAGGTGAAGCGGCAGGCGGAGGTGGGTACAGTAGCGGAAACTCACTCTCGTGCAGTGGACCCAGAGGTGACGGTGATCTGCTGTCCCTACTCATCTCTGCCCTGGAGGTTTAGGGGCCGGTGTAAAATGTCGCTGCCCGCGGCGAGTGCTCACAGCCGAGCCAAGGGACTGAGTGCGGGCAGAAGATGGGGGAAACCGGTTCTTTAGGTCCACGAATGAGCGCGCACCCTGTCACCATTGCATGACCCAACAAAAGTCCATGAGCTCTTGATGGGCGTGGAGCTCACCGGAGCTCACTTGGGCCGAGCTCCCTGCTGGAACCAGTGACACGCCTCAGAGTTCCCGCCAAGAGCCGATGAGGAAGGCCGCCGGGTCTCTGAGGCGTTGGTGGTGTAGCTCGCTGTGTCCGCAAGCTGGGCACTGGTTGGCGGCAGCGTGGGTCCCACCCAGGACAACCGCCGGATCATGGTCATCCCGGACTCCACACAGCGCAGATAGTCTTTGCTCCAGCTCGGCCACCCGCTGGCTCAGGCCCGCGCAACTCTCACAGCCGGATGAGGAGGTGAGCGAGGGCATCCTAGCGTGATGTAGCCGGGTTAGTGTCCAAGTAGTTTAAAATGTTAAAATCCAGTGGGTTAAAAGTAGTTAATCCAGATAAAAACGTAATTAAAACACTGTTATAGGCTGTACTTAATATAAAACATGTCTTTAAAAAATATAAAATCGACAGTTTTGGGGAGCTCAGTCTTTCGAGCAGAGTAACCGTGACGCAGACCGGAAGTTGACATAGGCCTGCTACTATCACATGGCCAGTAAAGTCATAATGAAAAGGACAATATCAGAAAAATCTATCTCAAAGTTCAAAGAAATAATAGAGCCAATATTCAGTGACTTGTCATGTGATCCTGCTGAGAAACGATTTAGTCCTAGTGTTAGTGTTAGTCCTAGTCGATATGTCCATGAATTGTCCACCTTGTCCACTTGACCATGAATTCTCTGAAGTTTGCTCTTGACGTTACAGCTCCATTAAAGCAGAATGTAGTCGCCATTACAGGACAATAACTTATTTGAAATGTTCCAGTCAGGGTTCAAAGCCCACCACAGCACTGAAACTGCACCAGTTAAAGTCACAAATGATTTGTTATTAGCTGCTGACGAGGGACTGGTCTCAATCCTGGTAGTATTGGACCTCAGTGCAGCGCTTCGACGACATCGACCACAACATTCTACTGCAGAGGTTAGAATGTGATGTTGGTGTCAGAGGGACAGCCCTCAGCTGGTTTAAATCCTAGGTACCAGTTTGTTAATGTAAACCAGAGCTCCTCACCCCTGTTCTAAAGTAACCTACGGTGTGTGCCACAGGGTTCAGTACTCGGACCAATTCTGTTTACTCTTTTATATGCTGCCGTTAGGTCAACATTATCAGAAAGCATGGCATTAACTTCCACTGCTATGCAGATGACACACAGCTGTATTATCAATGAAACCCGATCAGACCGATCAAGCAGACAGACTTGGTGCTTCTGTGAAGGATATAAAAACCTGGATGACACTTAATTATCTGCTTCTTAACCCTTAAAAAACTGAGGTCATTGTACTAGGGCCTAAACATCATGAGATGCTTTATCTTAGCAGATAGTCACACTGGACAACGTCAGTGTAGCCTCCAGCTCCACTGTAAGATACCTTGGAGTCTTATTTGACCAAGAGCTCTCATTCAAAGCACACATAAATCAAGCCTGTAAAACAGCCTATTTCCATCGGCGTAATATAGCCAAAATCAGAAAAATCTTGCCTAAAAGCGATGCTGAACTTGTCCGTGCGTTTGTAACATCCAAATTAGACTACTGTAACTCCCTGCTCGCAGCGTGTCTTAAAAGCTCTATAAAAAGCTTTCAACTGGTTCAAAATGTAGCAGCAAGATTACTAACAGGAACCAAAAGAAGAGAGCACATTACGCCGGTGCTCGAGTCTCTTCACTGGCTCCCTGTCGAGTTTAGAATCAAATTCAAAATCCTCCTCCTGACTTACAAAGCCATAAATGACCTGGCCCCATTCCTACCTCAAAGATGCTATAGTACCTTATCATCCAAACAGAGCACTTCGCTCTCAAAATGCTGGACTTCTGGTGGTCCCAAGAGTCTCTAAAAGCACAGTAGGAGGTAGAGCGTTTAGCTACCAAGCTCCTGTGTTGTGGAATCAGCTCCTGTCCATGTTAAAGAGGGCAACACAGTCTCTTCATTTAAGACCAGGCTTAAAACTTTCCTCTTTGAAATCGCTTATGGTCAGGCCAGTTAGGAACAGAAACAGAAACCTACAGTTCCCAGCTACGCTGCCCTAGGAGCAACTATGTTGGAAAGACGTATGGCAGCTTGAGCACCATCCTTTGCTTCTGACTACTTTTCTATCAAACAATATTTAATATTTTCACTTGCAATTTCTTCATCGCTTTTCCTTCTTTTTCTCCCACTTCCTCGACGGGAGTGGAGCAGGCACATCGATGACCTGTGGATCCAGATGCTCCTCAACTGCCTGGAGAAATAAAAATGTCGGATCTCTCCTTCACTGTGGAACTCCTCGAGGTTTCTACTTTTTCCCAGAGGTTTGGTAGTTTATGGACTGTTTAAGTCCATATGAACATATTTATTCTGTTTTTATTTTATTTTTCACTGTCGCCCCTCGAGGCAACCGCTGTTGTGATTTTGGGCGTTACTAAAATAAATTGAATTGAATAAAATACAGTGTCATCTAAGTTCACAAGCATTCCAAAAATCAGATTATCTGATTTCTGGAGTTCTCAGATTATTTAAATGTCATGTAAACAATTGTAAATAATCTGATCGACCCGGCCCCTGATAATCGGAAGAAAATGGATGGACTTTAAATGAATGTCTTATGTCTGTGTTTTCCACTGAAATGTATCACTTCCTTGGAGATGTTGTTGGCTCTTTTCACAACATCACACTTCTGCTGATTGAAATGTCCAGGCATCTCCTTTTGCTCTCTTATTATTATCTCTACGGGCTTTTCTCTGAACGAGTTACATGTGGATAATTACAGACAGCATGTTGAGAACTTCACCGGAGGATAGAGAGTATGTCATTGTTTATTACGGTCGGTTATTGTTTGTGTTTCAATGCTAATGCTAGCCTAAATTAAGTTTAATTATTAAAGTTAAAAAAGCGCCACCGTCTCCTACCAAATGTATTTTCAATCAATAGGACCTTTTCACGATAGGCTCGGCGAGTTCCGGTTGCCGTAAAACTGCAGATCTTCACTTCTCGTCCCATTCATTCTCTGTGGGAAATATCTGGGTCTTCTAAATCAAAATTAAGAAAATCTGACAGCAGAGAGCGAGTTGCAGATGGATAATCACAGGCAGCATTTTAAGACTTTCACATACGATGTAAATATGTCACCAGAGGGAACATATGTGTTAAAAAACTTGCCTTGCCTTGCCTTAATAAAAGTTGTGTAAAAGTGTTTTTGTCTCAAAGCTTAAGGATAAGTCAAGGCCAGGCAAGATTATTTGTAGAGCAGAATTCGTACACAAGGCAATCCAAAGTGCTTCACACAACAGGAAAAAAAACACAAAACAGTCTAAGACATAAAAAAGAATAGTGCAATTAAAATAATTTTAGTCATATGCACAGCTAAACAAAACTGTTTTGATCTTAAATTTGAACACTCTCACTTTAGAGGCTTTACAGCAATCTAATCTACTGGAGACAAATGCATGGATAAGTCTCCCCAAGCCTGGTTTCAGACACTATACTTTTATTGGTAAAAAGCCACTGATGTTATTGATTTGACATGGCTGTTAAAGTTCAAGTCTGAGTCCATTATTACCTACTGATTTCTAACTTGATTGGTAGGTTTTCGAGCGAGACTCTGGATGTGACTGCCAACACTTTCTCTTTGTTTCTGTGGGCCAAAGACGATGATTTCAGTCTTGTCTGAGTTCAGCTGGAGAAAGTTGTTTTGCATCCACACACTGATCTGTTGGATGCAGTGACAGAGTGAACCACAGATCTGTATCGTCAGCATAATTGTGATGGGACACATCTTTGCTGCGCATTAACCGACCTAACAGCAGCATGTAGAGGTTAAACAGAAGAGGTCCCAGGATTGACCCTTGGGGCACCCCACAGTCAGTAACAACTCGTGCGTACGTAAAGGTCTTAATATGCTGCTGCCTGCGATTATCCATCTATAAGTTTGTGAAAAGGGTCCATTATTTCACTTCCTCTTAACATTTTATTTAGGTTAGCATTAGCATTGACACAAACACCTAGCTTGCTAAGTACAGATGTATCATCCAGCAGTAATAATTAAATCATACGTTAGACATTGCTATCTGTGACTATCTGTCCAATGTGGGATCTATAAATATTGATTCTTTTTGTGAGACTCAAAAAAACCTCATAGAATTAAGGTGAATGTTCCACAGTATGGCATTCACTGAGCAGCAGGCCAAGTCACAGGTATGGAGAGGCAACCTTGTACGTGTCACTCACAGTACGAATGCTTGTTTTTCATGGCAATATAATACTTGTAATTGAAAACAGATAAAGATGCTTAATACCATACTGTGGAAAGCCATGACATCTCCATAGAGACAAAAAAGTTACATAGTGCCCCGTTATGTAGAAAGACTGGAAATCTTTGCTTTTGATCAACATAAATAAGCTAAATAGAAATCAAAATACATTTATCCAAAGTCAACAATTCCTAAACTGTATGAATTCTGTTGTGATGTGTTATTTTATGGCCATTTTTCATTTTCCCCGTATCTCACCATGAAATCTGTTCCTCTTCCCGTGCCTCTCCTTTTGTCACATCCCATGATCGCTCTCCCACACCCATCTCTTGTCTCCTCCTCCACCTCTTCACTTAGTGACTATGCAGATCTATCTGAGCCCCCTCGCAAAAAAGACTGGATGTTCTGACGTCGCCAAAACCGCGACTACAGTGACCACCAAAACCAAGCCGACCACGACCAACGCGCCCAAAAGAGGACCAGCACTGGCAGCAACTGCACGAAAGCGGAGAAGAAAAACTCCAACCCTTCATTCACTTGAACCTGCAGAAAACTAGCACTAGCGTTAGCAACAGTGCGCCTCAGGAGACGTCCAGCTACCAAAGCCCTGTCAAGTCGCCCAGTCAGTACTTCCAGATCTGCTACTGAGCGACAGGCACAGGAAAGAGGCTGAAATATGAAGACATGAGAGATTATTCCATATCCTGGCCTTGTCATAAACTCAATCGGAAAAGCACTGCAAAATATATATCGACTCAAGTGAAAGTTACTTGAACTCAGGATTTTGATTTGAATAGGTTTAGAATTACAGTAGATATCACCAAATCCTTCTAAAGTAAAAGATTATAAAGTTTGAATGTGTCTAGCTTCTGATCTTTATGTCAGAAAGAAGAAAAATGTATTCTGAGAAAACATTTTTTGAAATGACAAAAGTTTCATAGAAATCTATGGATGCAAGTTGATTAAATAAAAGATTCAAACAGCTTTTGGTGCAGATTGGACAACGTTGTGAATAAGTGAAAACTAGTCGGCGTAATCCCTCATTCATCCATGAGTGTTCCATTGTAGAAAAGCTTCAATTGCATCATCTGAACTCTGTGTTTTAGAAAAACAAGACGTTTCGACTCAAATCCAAGAGTCATTCTCAATGGCTCAGATATTTCTTCTACTCTGAGTAAGCTCTGCCCACTGGGCAGGGCCTACTGATAATGTATCCTACAGCCCTGAGATGGGCTATCAATCCTATTGTAAACTGACTTTCTCTGCCCCCATCACTGGTGAGTACCTGATTAGCATCAGAATGCCCAGGGCTTCTCCCGCTCCATGGCCTCAACACACTTTTGTATGCGACCAGTAAATTGAACCGTAAACCTCCATTTCTGTTTAAAGAGGGATTCTCCTTTTTTCTTTTTTTCTTTTTAACAAAAATTGCCTCTTTAACTCCTCTTCAAACCATCTCTTCTCCTGCTTAGAATCTTCTCCTCACTGTCTTCAAAAGAGTAGTTTGTGGCTTTAAGATGAAGATGCACGGCGCTCTGTGGTCCTGAACTTGAGTGTCTTCTGTGTCGATAAAAAGCCTCTTGTGCTGTGGCTGTTTATTCTCACAATGTGACACTTTTACAACTTTCTTCAATGCATTGGATAGAATACACTACAGAGCCTACTCAGAGTAGAATAAATATCTGAGTTCTCAGACTCGATCCACAGATTGAAAATGACTCTTGGATGAGTCGAAATGTCTTGTTTATCTAAAAAAAAGTGACCAGATGATACAACTGAATAGTGAAAACAATAATGTTGTTGAGAGAGCAAACTGACCAACAAACTAAAGAGAGTTTTGTATCTCACTTTAACAAGGTTTATTTTGCTAAATTAGGTCTTTGATAATGGATTTATTTAAATATGTTTTTGTCTGAATATTTCTATAATCTTTATTCAAGCAAATTTGTCAGTGTCTGTTGCGAGAATTTTGCCTTATTTCAAGTGCATTTCTTCAACTCCACTGGTAATTCTACTTGAGACAAACTAAATCAAGCAAATGAATTGAGTCAATTCAACTAAATATATAATAGTACATCATTATAAAGATGGATCTGATGTTTTTTGCAGTGTGTTCTCCTAAAATGATAAAACGTGACACATATTTGAAAGGTTGTGCCATTTGAAATGTCTGTTATGTCTAACTAATAAATGATAAAGAAACACTGATCTAAAGTGAAACTCACTTGCAGGCAAAGTGGGTCTGGTTCTCACGGAAACGCTTTTCCAATCACGTATTCATCAAGTATGAGGTGGCCTATCAAATGTTTAAAAATGTATTCTAAGAGGCAATTTACATGTGTTTGTTAGTTTTGATTAGTTTCTGTTTGTTCCACTGCTTGAAAATGTGGAGAGGAAGTACAAAATGGAATAATGTATTTGTGCTAGTTAATAGATTGATTCATTGGTTTGACTTTGTTGCTTGAACAGTATTTTATTGTCATGTGTAGTGCTTAAATGTGTGTATTTCATCTTTTAATCTTTTAGTTTTTGGCGTCATTCTTGTGTTTTGTTTTTTTTTGACAAAGCATTTTTTTCCTCTACATTCTCTCAGTTAATTACAGTTGAATGGACCTTATCTTTTCTAGTTTGGACTCCAATTT
>BJKM01000466.1:438695-465346 GCA_015082035.1 Chaenogobius annularis
AGAATAAAACCCACAGTACAGAACTGGATGATGATGACTGAGTTATGCTGGTGTAGGAGTGACTGAGTTATGTGGTGTAGGATTGTCTGAACAGGTGAGTTTTGAGTCTGGATTTGAAAAGTGGAAGGGTGTCTATGTTGCGGAGGTCAGGAGGGAGAGAGTTCCAGAGCTGAGGAGCAGAGCGGCTGAAGGCTCTGCCCCCATTGAAATAAGACGGAAAGAGGGGACAGAGAGCTGGAGAGAGGAGGAGGACCTGAGGGAGCGAGAGGGAGTGGAGATGTGGAGGAGGTCAGAGATGTACGGTGGAGCCAGGTTATGGATAGCTTTGAAAGTATTTAGGATAATTTTGAAGTGAATCCGTTGTTTTATGGGGAGCCAGTGAAGTTGTTGAAGGATGGGGGTGATGTGATGGCGGGAGGGCGTCCTGGTGATAATGCGGGCTGCAGAGTTTTGGAGAAGCTGCAGTTTCTGGAGGGATTTATTGGGGAGACCAAAGAGGAGAGAGTTACAATAATCGATCCGGAGAGTGACTAGACTGTGGACAAAGTATGGCTGTGGTGTGAGGAGTGAGAGAAGGACGGAGACGAGAGAGATGTTGCGAAGGTGGAAGTAAGGCAGAACGAGTGATGTTGTTGATGTGGGAGTGGAAAGAAAGAGGGTGCTGTCGAGGATGACACCCAGACTCTTGACTTGAGGGGAGGGAGAGGACAGTGGAGTCATTGATAGAAATTGTGAAACTGTTTGATTTTGAGAGAGTAGTGGAAGGGGTGCCTACCACAGTAGGGGACTAACTCGGTTTTCTTCAGGAGCTGTTCGAGTTTGAGCGAGATTTTGAAGAGAACCAGGAATTGATTTCCTGCAGACAGAAAGGGTAATCGCCAGAAGGAACTGGTGGAAGTGGATTGTCAGTGGGTTTAGAGGAGAGGTGAGCTGGGTTCGTCATCTCGCGTAGCAATGGAAATGAATGTTTGTTGTTTCACGGAAGTACATGGAACCAAAAGTAAGGGAGAATGTAGAATGTGAAAAGAAGGGGACCCAGGACGAGAGCCCTGGGGCACACCAGCCTGGGACATGGGAAGGGGTTGGATTGGTGGGAATTTCCAGTTGTATGAATTGACTGCGATCGGCAGAGACAGGAAGTGAACCAAGAGAGAGGAATGTGGGGAGGTGCCAATAGATTTAAGCCTAACTGGATGAGAGTGCTGTGCTGAGTATGTGTGTTCAAATGCTGCTGCGTTAGATCGAGGAGGAATGAGAGATATGATAGTTAAATTAGAGTCAGAAAGCTATGAAAGGAGATCATTTGTGAAATGACAAAATCTCCAGAAAAAGTATCTCAATATCCTGTGAAACTTTCTCACTTTGAATTGCCTTGTGTACGAATTGTGCTCTACAAAATAAACTTGCCTTGCCTCATGATCTCAAGTTGAAAATGGTTTCAACACAACTCTTTGGATGTAAAGTAACGCAAATGCGTCTTCTCTTTGGAACGCCTCATTAACCAGAGTGAAGCTCCAGTTCTGCGCTGTCCCACTGCAGACAGGTGACTGGCCTGCCCTGTCTGCGCAGCTGAGGAGAGGAGAGATTTTTAGTGAATGACACTAAAGATAACTATAATTTTGCCTATATTATTCTCTAATTATTACTGTTATTTTTGGTCTAATATGTGATTATATAGTTGCAATTGTATTGTTTTATTTTATGATACTTTATATTGCGAGGCTGGGGGGGGGGAATGATGTATTTCATTAGTAAAAAGCGCATTTTGATTGGTTTACTAAAAATATTATAATTTTTTTGTTTATTTGCAGAACTGAGAAACCCACCAACAGAATGAGCTTCACGTGTGACCAGAAAAAAGTGATCCACTGCTTCCATCTTTAGACTACACTACCGAACTCACACTGGAGAGAGTCCATACAACTGTGACCAATGTGGGAGTGGATTTAAACTATTAGGGACCCTCAATCAACATATGGCATTCCACACAGGGGGAAAGTTGCACAGCTGTTGTGTTTGTTTAAAGGAATTTTCCCGTGTATCAGCTCTAGTGTCACATATGAGAGTCCACACTGGGGAAAGACCATTTAGCTGTGACCAGTGTGGATATGACTTTGCTCAGTCTAGTGCCCTTAAAATACATATGAGAGTCCACACTGGAGAGAAGCCATACGGGCTTGTGACCAGTGTGGAAAGGAATTTGCCGCCTACAGTAACCTTAAAATACATATGAGAATCCACACTGGAGAGAAGCCATACTGCTGTGACCAGTGTGGAAAGGGACTTTCCACCTCCAGTGCCCTTAAAATGCATATGAGCATCCACACTGGGAAAGACCATTTAGCTGTGACCAGTGTGGTTATGACTTTGCTCAGTCTCGTGCCCTTAAAATACATATGAGAGTCCACACTGGAGAGAAGTCATACAACTGTGATGAGTGTGGGATGGCTTTTGCACGGTGTGATTCCCTTAAATCACATATGAGCGTCCACACTGGAGCAAAGCCATACAGTTGTGACCAGTGTGGAAAGGAATTTGCCGCCAACAGTGCCCTTAAAATACATAGGAGAATCCACACTGGGAGAGAAGCCATACAACTGTGACCAGTGTGGGTATGACTTTGCTCAGTCTAGTGCCCTTAAAATACATATGAGAGTCCACACTGGAGAGAAGCCATACAACTGTGATGAGTGTGGGATGGCTTTTTGCACGGTGTGATTCCCTTAAATCACATATGAGCGTCCACACTGGAGCAAAGCCATACAGCTTGTGACCAGTGTGGGAAGGAATTTGCCGCCAACAGTAACCTTAAAATACATAGGAGAATCCACACTGGAGAGAAGCCATACAGCTGTGACCAGTGTGGAAAGGAATTTGCCGCCTACAATAACCTTAAAATACATATGGAGAGTCCACACTGGAGAGAAGCCATACAGCTGTGACCAGTGGTGAGAAGGAATTTACCACCTCCAGTTACCTTAAAATACATATGAGAGTCCACACTGGAAAGAAGCTGTAAAAATTGAGACATGAGAGAAAGCTTGCCCTGCATCATCCCGCCTTAAAGTCGTCACATTCACACTGGGAAATGACTGTATTCACTACGGAACATAGACAGGAGACAAATTTACCTGTAAAGAAAGTTGCAAGGCTCAAAAAGCTGGACGTCAGGCTTCAGAGACTTCAAACTATGTTGAGGCACTGAAGTGTCAGGATTTATTCATATTATATGAATGTAAGGCAAATATGTGAAAACACTTTTATATTTCTTATTTTTCTAGTTTTGTTTTTAGTTATGTTTTTAATACTGTTTCTCAATAAATAAAACATACAACGTTTTGTTTTATTTTCTGTTTGCTGAGGCTGTTTCCCCATCTCCATCTTAAGTCCACTGACCACTCCTTTGAGGATAGTGAGTTACAGATCCAGGCAAAGGAGCAGAGGTGGTCTGAGAGAGGGCTCAAACAGAGGGGTCTATAGTTGAACAGAAATGGAGACCTATGAGATAAAACTTGTGACCCATTTACAACTCTATCCTCAGACCAAAACGAAGAAACAATACAGCAAATCAAATACTTTTAAGCAGTAGATGACTCATTAAGGCCATGAGGGCACACTTGAGGGCAGAAAATTTGACCTATTAGTAAGTAAACCACTAGTCTATTGGCATTTTTAATTTTTATACAGGGAAAAAACTTTTTTTGTGAATACCCTGTTGAATACTAAACAATCAAACAGAACAGAATATCTAGATAAAATGACAAAACAATATGTGGAATCACTCAATGTGGAATAAAAACATGATAAACAAGAGCATTGGCACAGTAAAGGCTTTGATTTCATTAAAAGACATGAAATAATGTATTTTAAAATGTCTTGTTCCATATGCCACAGCAAAGTTCCTGTAAGCCTTTTTCTCTAGCTCCATATTGATTCGATGACAGTCTAAAATAAGAATGTCCTGTGATCTTAATGGATGAATACCTGATCTGATGTTCAGCAAATGTATTAAATAAGCAGGTAAAACACCAATAAATAAATCCTTATAAATAAATAAATAAATAAACATATGTATGGAATAGATATTAGTGACCTCATTGTCTTCCCTCAAAACTCCATACTGCCTGGGTACCCTGTTAAAACACAAACAGACAACAAACACAGGATACTAAAAGACAATTAAAAAATTAAATAAACTTAACCAATACATAAAAACACATTTATACATACAATACGAGCTAAAATTATATAAAACACATTTATACATACAATACGAGATAAAATTATATTGAAGAAATATGCCCGGTTCTGTTAAACTCGGACATCTGCGTATTCAGAAACTGGAAGAGGAGTGAAAGTCAACAAGATCTACTCTATCAATTAATAACACATACCAGCGTTATAGATGACCAGGATTCAGTAGTTTCAATTACTCATTGTTTATTCTCCTAACAAAGTCATCTATATAGAGCTCTGGAATTTACGGGAGCCTTACAAACGTTACTTCACGTCTTCATATCCCGGAAAGTAACTGGGCATCCACATTCTCCAGTATTTACGACACAAATATGAATATGCATGAGCCTAAAGCTAAGTCCTTGTTGTCGAGCCGTGATTGGCCCAGCGCCCATCTGACTCCCTTTTTGGTATCCTCCTTGTTCTCTTTGTCTGCTCGTATTACGGAGACTGGTCCACCCTAGGAATCACAGTGGGGAAAAGAGCACCAACAAGAACCAACAAGAACAATAGCAAAATAACATTGTATAATAGCGAATATATGATCAATGCATAATATGTAGTCCTCTTCAGTCCCCCTTCTGAGGTCAAAGACCTCACACAACCAACAGAGGAGTAATCTAAAAAATCCTGAAAAACAAAGCAAAAAAAACAAACCAAAACATAATCATCAAAAATTTTACCCGACGATAAACTAAAGGTGTGTCATCCAATCCTCATTCAATGCCTCCCGAGCTCTCTGGGCGAAGACATCTTCCTCGCTCCCTTCAGGCATCATCCTCAAACCAGATTCCAGATCACTGGAATTGCCTTCTACATTCACAAACACCCCAGTGGTTGTGCTGCTCAAGGCTTTAGAGACCATGCTTCTGAGGAGAGGAACAACACAACAAAACAAAACACCAAACAATAACAAAATAAACACCTATAAAGAGAAAAATCTTCTGAAGGAGATGAGTCCAGGAGCCGGAATTCAGTCAATTAATCCAGGTCCAAGGAGTGCTATTGTCCTCCTGGGACGTCAGGAAATCTCTTAGTTCGCTCACTTTGCGTCTAATTCTAACCATTTGTTGTTACCAACATGATAGCCATCAATAAGTGCTCGTCGCCTCCTAGATCCATTTCCTTCTGAAAGAGACATAACAACATTAGACACATCATAAACCATTGCTTCAGGGCACATTTCTCCGTTTTCCTTTTTTTTCACTGAAAGTCTTCTTTGCCCTTTCTGTACATAATTTTATCCAAGTTAATGCATGTGGTGGGGAAACCTGAGTTTTCATCTGAACCATCGGATTACCTCCTTCATTACCATAAATCACAGTCTTTGTGCCGTCATTTTCATTTTTGGTCATTTTTTCACAGGCACGAAGGAGAGCTGCTTTCAGACTTGGAACTGGACAGCCAGTCACCAGGTCGCTGCAACTACGTCCTTCCTCTAATTGCATGAGCAGTAGTATGCCAATAGTGGACAGAATTATGATCCACAGCCCAAACCCAGTTTGGACATTTCAGAGGGGCCGAATTGTTTTAAGCCAGTTTTTTGTTTTGTTTCCCATTTCTTGTCTAGGGTCAATTTCAGGTTTGTCCACCCCCTTCAGTAGGGCCACCCCCTTCAGACCTACTTTCGTCATAACAAGGTTTTGAGTGGGACCAGTGATACCAGTTGTCACTACCTTCAATCTTAAATGCGTGAACAGTTCTGTGAGTCACTTTATAAGGTCCAATATAGCGTGGAGAAGCCCAAGATCGACGAACAGGTTTCTTCAGATACACGTAACCGGGAAGTCCTGAGGTATAATCATGAACAATGGCAGAGTCAGAATCAGAATTGGATTTAGTCAAGTTTTTGGTAAGGTTTTGAAGAGCCTCAAAGTATGGTTTGAACTGGAAAAAGTGTAACACCTCAGGTAGGGTAGGAGAGTTTGATTTTGGCAAAGACCCTGGCATAGATCTGCCATGAACCAATTCAAAAGGAGTGTATCCGGATCTAAGATTAACCTGAGATCGAATATTAAATGCAGCAGCAGGCAATAAAGCGAGCCAATTAGAATTAGGTGAATCATGGAGCATTTTTGCCAAAATTTGCTTCATTGTTCTGTTCATTCTTTCCACTTTAGCATTACCTTTCGGGTAATAGACAGAAGAAAAAGTTTTCTTGATGCCCAATAGATCACAAACAGTTTTCACATCTTTGGCTGAGAAATGAGTTCCAGAATCAGAGTGAATTTCACAAGATACACCCCAAGTAGGGATCCAATCAGTAATCAGAGCAGAAACAACAGATGCAGAAGTCTCACGAGCACAAGGATAGAACTGAGGCCAACCAGAAAAAGTGTCAACGATACAAAGAATGTATCTTTTGCCTTTGCAAGGGTGTATCATGTCTGTAAAGTCGATTTGGATCACATCACCAGGAAATCGTCCAACTCGTGTCTGGCCCTGTCCGACAGAATGATGAGGCTGCGGGTTGTACATCGCACAAGTTCTACAGGAGCGAACAAAGGTTTTACACAACGAACCAGGAGTGGGATGATAGAAGTGTTGAGAGAGAATAGATTTCATAGCCGCAGCACCCAGATGTGATGGACCATGAATTTCAGTCAAGGTTTGATGGATCATGGAAGGAGCCAAATATGGAAGACCCGTAGGTCCTCGATACAGGTTGTCCTCATAAAGGAAAGCTTGAGTTAGATCATTCCAAAAGTCTGAGTCATGAGTCTGTTGTGCCGACAGACAGTCTGCAGTAGTCATTAAGCATTGCAAGTTCCACGGAGTCGTGGTCCAGTAAGAGTCCAGGTACAATCGCAATGAATGCGCTTGTCCTGCAGGAAGAGAGTCCACTTAAGGACTGCAAAGAGACCAGATTCAGAATATAAAAGATCATGCTCAGAAAGAGTGTAAGCTTTGATATATATACATCATGTTGCAAGAGAGGTTGGTATGACTGGATCATTTGTAGAATAGGTAAAGAATCAGGAGTGTGATCAGAAAAGGATCCAAGATACTTACGGCCTGTTTGGCAGCCAGGTCAGCTGCGTTATACCAAGGGCAG
The DNA here is from genome assembly GCA_015082035.1 of Chaenogobius annularis. Lineage (NCBI taxonomy): Eukaryota > Metazoa > Chordata > Actinopteri > Gobiiformes > Gobiidae > Chaenogobius > Chaenogobius annularis. The sequence continues at coordinate 445,987 of BJKM01000466.1, forward strand.
TGATAGAGTTAGGATTCAGAATGCCCTGGAACTTTCACTATCGCTACCATTGCTGGTAGCATCAAAGAATCAGCGATCAGTTCGCACAGGTTCATGTGAGCCACAGGGGACTCCTTTGGCAGTCAAAAAGCCATTTCTCTTCCATACGACAAGGTCTCTATGTACCAACCCACACACATAGGCAGAGTCTGTGTAGATCGTTACAGTCTGTCCTTCAGCCGCAGTCAATGCAAGGTGTAGTGCCATAAGTTCCGCATATTGAGCAGAAGATTTCGTCTCTGGTCCCCAGGTAGCCACCGTGGGGATATCTTCGGGAGTGAAAAACTCCACCACTGCCGCAGACGCCTGCAAAGTTCCGTCCGGCAACCTGTGGCAATGTCCGTCTGTGAAAAGGAGTCTTGATTGTGGAATGGGAGAATCGAAGAGATTCTCTCTCAATGAGTTTTCAGCCCTAGAAAATGTTTCACAACAGTGCGGTGTTCCTGTCAGTGTGAGTCCTGATGATGAGTTGGGTGAATCATCCGGAGCAAAGAGCAGATTCGGTGCCTGTAATTCAGTTGCCAATTTTAGTTGTCTACTAGGTGTTAGAGCAAAGGTCTTGGACTGTACATATGAGACTACAGAGTGTGTGGTGTAGATGGTCAATGAGTGTCCCATGACCACATGGGCTGTCTTTTTGAGTAATTTAGCTAAAGTGTCAGCATATAAAGCACATTGGGTAGCTTTAAGAGCTATAGGATCCAATAGGGTGGACACATAGAGAATAACTGATCTTTGTCCTGTCCCTGTCTTTTGCCATAGAACCCCATGTCCTGAGTTACATGTGATGGAAGTGTCAAAATGAAACGGTTTGGTGTAGTCTGGGATGGCTAAGTCAGCACAGGTGGTGAGTGCCTTCTTTAAGTCGGTGAAAGCTTGGTCAGCTTCCTGAGTCCAGTCAAGTCGTGCTTGTAGTTCTCTGACGCCAGCTTGCTTAATGATCGTTCTCAGTGGTGCAGTCTTACCAGTGTAGTCAGGGACATGATAGCGAGAATAATTAGCCAATTCTAAGAAAGAGAGTAGGTTTTTAACTGTGTCTGGTCTGGGAGCGTTCAAAATCGATTGTTTCTGGCTTGGTGTAGGTTTCACACGACCAGCTGAGATAATTTTCCCCAAAAATGTAACTTGTGGTCTACAGCATTGTAGCTTCTTTTTAGAGACTTTAAATCCATGTTCATACAAGGCAGATGTTACACGTCTCGGAATGATGGGCCAACTCATTCACTGGTGCAACATATTTAATTTCTTTATTTCAGCATCTGCAACAGATATCAAACACTTAATACAGGCCACCGCTTAATTCCTGTTGTGCGCTGTGCTTACTGACTGTATTTCTTTCCTTTTACACTTCCACTGCAGAACTATGTACTCAACAAAATGGTCAACAATGTACCTTAAGTACTAGAAAAGTACATAAAACCCCATTTCCAAATCGCAAACATCTTATATTTGTGTTGAATTGAACAGACTTACTGTTTACACCTGAAAAACATTTTAAACTGCTTTACACACTATGAATTACGCCTATGAACTGTTTTGTAATCAAATTTGTAACAAATGAACAGATATTCCCACTTTACCATGTTATTTAACCATTGTGTGACAACCACATACCCTCCTGTCTAAAATGAACCAGATTAGCTTTAGCCCATGTGCACACCTGTAGAAACAACGCAACCTCCACACAACCCAATTATCACTTGTTAAACACACTACATGTCTTACTCGTGAACATATGTACAGCAAAGCAAACAAAAATCTGTTTTCACTGATCTGAACTGTACTCTGTTTTCACTGATCTGACTGTACTCGTCACGGACCTGCATCTGCCATTTTAGCTTCAAACGTGGTGGCTACGCCCGTTGTGGCTGAATGATGTCAAACTTGACAAATCACATCTTTAGCTTATTGAAAGTTACCCTCAAAGGCACTAAACGAACTTCACTACTGATAGATATTATCTGTGTTTTTCAAACCAGCTTACCTGCAACAGATATCAAACACTTAATACAGGACACCGCTTAATTCCTGTTGTGCGCTGTGCTTACTGACTGTATTTCTTCGGCCGGGACGTCAGCACTTAGTAGCGAAAGCATCAAGCACCCTCTGCTGGTGACATCGAGTATTACACTTCAAAACACAACATCTAAACAGTAGTGATAGTTCTTGTTAATACTAGTTAAACAAAAAATATATGGGGGCAACCATTTTACAGTCTGATTAAATAACATAGTGCCACACAGACAGAACACGACAGGTCATTTGCAAGCAATCAGCTGCTGAAGCGGAACCAACGAGAATGTCGTCCATGTACTGAACCACCACAGAACCAGGAAGCACGTCAATATTTTTCAAACATTCCTTAAGAACCTGATTGAAAATACCAGGCGAGTTTTTGTGTCCTTGCGGCAAAACTTTGTACTGGAGTTTGACCCCACCATGAGTGAAAGCAAATTGATATCTGCACTCAGGAGCCAACGGGATTGTAAAAAAGGCTTGAGTCAGATCAATAACTGTGAAGAATTGCATTTCAGGTTCTAGAACAGAGAGACACTTGTGTGGGTCCGGCACCGGTAGCAAGGGAGTTGTTGTGACATCGTTAACCTTTCTTAAATCTTGTGCCATTCTTTACGTACCATTAGGTTTGGGTACTGGATTCAAAGGAGTGTTCCAAGGTGAATCAGAGAGCTCCAACATATCTGCTTCCCACAGATGAACAAGAGCCTCCTCAACTCCCTGAGCTTGTTGTTGAGTGCGAAATGGTCTTTGAGGAATGTAAACATGTGATCCTGGTTTTACTTCCAAAGTAACAGGTTTCACTGTAATACATTTACCAATATCAGCAGGGCCCTGGGCCCAAAGGGATTGTGGAAATTTGTTGAGCATTTCTTCAGAACACTCATGATCTGTCAACTCTTTGCCATGTGATCTGGAAATATACTCCTCCTCAGCCATCACCGTGTCTGTTGTTTTGTCAATTAGAATCTTGTAAGCCTTTGTAGAATGGCTGTATCGAACGCCCTCTACTTGCGTTTGTCCCCAATCGACAGTTTGATTCAGCTTGTATGTCAATGGTCCTAATTCTCGTGCCTCGTGTCCTGGACCGAGGAAAAGTGAAATATGTGGGTCTGTCAGTGAATCCCTTTTGTAATATGGCTTCAAATCATCAGGCAAAATAACTGGGGCAACAACTCCTGATTCATGAACATAAAAATGAGTAGACGTAATTGTGTATAAATTTCCTCTAACATGTTCATTAAAGTCTTCTTGGTATTGTAAATCTGTGTTGCGGTCATAAAAGAGTGTAACATGTAATGGGTCAGCAGGAGGAGCATATGGATGTAACATCATGAACCATGGCTTCCATTGAAGCATTTTGGCATATAGTCCGTTCATTTCAAGTGTTCCTGGTTCTAACAGTCCCCAGTAAATGGTCACACAGGGAGGATCTGTCAAATCTGGTTGTGCAAGAAAGAGTCCATGTGTTCGTGAATGAGTGCACTCGATGGAATGCCCATTTGGCCAAGACACGATCATGTTGTCAGGGGTGCAATGGATTGTGGCACCAGTGGCTTGTAGAATGTCTCTTCCCAGTAAATTTACTGGATATTGTTGTGAGTAAATCAATGTCGTTCGAATCCACTGTCCAGCAACTGTCAGAGTCAAAGATTTTGTGAGTTGTAGAGGTGTGGGTCGTCCCGTAAGTCCAGCAAGGTTGATGCTTTTTCCACTAAGCTGATGTGAACTCACTCTCTTGGTTGTAGAGTGAGTGGCACCAGTATCGACGAGCATCATCACCTTTTCCCCACCCACCTCTACAGCAATAAATGGCTCTGCAGTGGTGCGTGGACTTACTGGGCCCCCCTAGTAGACGTCGCCCGCGCCGTACGGGAGACATCCGTAGTCCTGGACCGGGTATAGTCCAGCGTTATGTCCACCACGGGTCCAGGGAGGAAGGCCTCGTCCCTGTCCTCCTCTATTTCCAAATCCTCTCTGTTGTGGAGGCCTTGATTTTGGTTTTGTGGGCAAGCGCGAGCCCAATGCTCTGGACTCCCGCAGATGAAACACACGTTAGTTTTGTCCTCCTTTTCTTTCTGTTGTTTGTTATACAAATCGGCATGATGTCTAAGGTATGTGAGGAACAAGTCTGCGTCAGTAATGAGGCCAGGTGTGTTTTGCATTATGGTTTTAATTGAGGCTGGGAGTGCATCTAGAACTCCTTGTAAGAAGAGGCAAGTGCTTTGTGCAGTGCGGTATGGGTGTGTGTGCATGGAGCTGACATATTTTTGAATGCAGCTTTCCATGTATGTGTTGGGACAGTTACCAGGTGTGAATAATGGGAAGCTCGAGAAGCTTGAGTTTAACTTTATTTTTTGCGTCTTTGAGTCTTTTGTTCCAGTCCTCGTCACTCTCGTCTTGTCCTCGCTTCATTTTAGCGCAGTCCGCAGCTAGTGTGCTTCGTTCCCCAGATAATTTCAAAAGTGTCTGTCTAGCCTCATGAGATTCTGCATTATCTGTTTCTTTCTCGTTGCTATCTGAGTCATAAAAATGTGTCAGTCGGTGTGTAGCTGTTGTAGCTTTTGATTTGGCTGTGGGTTGTGGTTCCTGGAATTTGAGCTTCTCTAAATGTTGTATCAGTATTTCGTTGTTCTTGTCTCTATCTTCCTTCTCTGCGGCCATCCTTTGAGTAATTTCTTCCTTGGTTTCTGCCGTGTTTTTGGCCACTTCCGCTGCCATTTGTTCCTGTGCCAGCTTCAGTTGTTCTTTTGTCATCTCTAGATTTTTTGTAACGTCATCCATCATGTTTTTAACCTGAATCACAACTTCTTTAGTGTCCGCTGCTTCTTTTCCCGTGGCAGCGGCTGCGTAAAAGCGTTGAGATAATTCATCCATGTATGTTTCATCCACCTTAGTTGGTTCTCTGGTCACTAATTTGAGTAGAGCTAATTTTTCCGTTCTTTTTAATGGTTCAGTTGGCTGGACATCTACATCTAACAGTCCGTGTAGTGCCAGTTGTGGGTATACGCCACTAGAGGACGCGATTGTATCATCTGATCCATATGAGGGAGGGGCCGACGGTAGAGGCGCCTTGGCTCCGTCTTCAGTGACGGAGCTGGCTCCTCCTACCGTGGGTGGTACGAAGATTTTCTTTTCTTTGGTCCATTTCACCGTAGAAGCCTCCAGGATCAGTTTTGCATGTTTCCGCATTTTTAAATACTTACTCTTTTTCTCCGCTGCCTCGCGTCTCGCCTCCCGTGAGGCTTTCTCCTCCTTTTGAGTTCGCTCCGCTGCGAGAACTCCCAGCGCGCATTCCTCGTCTCCTCCCCCAAGCACCGCACAAAACAAACCTAGATCCACCTCCATCCGCGGGTCACGTTCCTGTTCTCTGAACATTTGCTCGCACGCGTCAATTGCCTTTTGTAACTTCTTCTTTCTGAGCCCCGAGAGTGGATTTCTCTCGTTCCATACTTGCCTGACCCACGCTTCACATTCTTGCTTTTTCGGCATTTCTTTTGCTTTCAAGTTCTCACTTACCGTCACGTGCGTTCGTCTAACACTCGCGCCGTCACCTCCCCTCCTTGTTTCGCAACAGTTCTTTGTCTCACTTTTTCAACTATTTAACCAATTTAACAAATTTAGTAGTACTTTTCTTGACTAAACTAGTCTAGAGGGACTCAAACCCACGTGTTTACACCCCAGGTGAAGGCTCTTACACGCGTAGCCTTTTAAGAGTTTCAGACGGTCCCTGAATCCGTCTACGCAACTCAGTAACGTCTCATTTCGGCCCACGCGTCCGTGTTCCCAGGAGTTCCTTCCCACGCACCCAAAGGCTTTTAAAGGGTCTCCGCCCAGCGTTTTAGTACTTTTATTCCTTTTTTTAAAAAAAATTCCTTGTATTTCTTCTCTTTCTACAAACAAAAATGTATTCAGTTTACTTATTAAATTTGGTTTTTAATTAATAATTTGGATTTGTGAGACCTATAACGCCTTTCCCTGCTTCATTCCACCATCAATTCACAGATTTTAGCCGAAAACCAGCAATTCCCAAGTTCTTAAACTAAAAATTTGGAAAGTTAGCCAATAGACATACTTTGAAACTCTTAGAAAAGTGAGAATCAAAATAGTCTTACCTTAATCTAGGAGGGCGCACCCAGGAATAAATTAGTTTTCCGCCGTGGGATGAAGTGCTGGTATGTCTACCGCGATGTGTCCAGAGAACCGGAACGCCGCCGTTCCCCTGGTTAGAGACCGGACCTTCGCCGCGTCTGTGGTTGTTGACTCCGGTCAACTCCCCCTTCAGTCACGTCTCGGGGTCACCAATTGAAGAAATATGCCCGGTTCTGTTAAACTCGGACATCTGCGTGTTCAGAAACTGGAAGAGGAGTGAAAGTCAACAAGATCTACTCTATCAATTAATAACACATACCAGCGTTATAGATGACCAGGATTCAGTAGTTTCAATTACTCATTGTTTATTCTCCTAACAAAGTCATCTATACAGAGCTCTGGAATTTACGGGAGCCTTACAAACGTTACTTCACGTCTTCATATCTCGGAAAGTAACTGGGCATCCACATTCTCCAGTATTTAAGACACAAATATGAATATGCAAAGTCCTTGTTGTCGAGCCGTGATTGGCCCAGCGCCCATCTGACTCCCTTTTTGGTATCCTCCTTGTTCTCTTTGTCTGCTCGTATTACGGAGACTGGTCACACCCTAGGAATCACAGTGGGGAAAAGAGCACCGCAGAACAATAGCAAAAATAACATTGTATAGTAGCGAATATATGATCAATGCATAATATGTAGTCCTCTTCAATATAAAACAAGTGCATCGGCACTGCGGGTAGTCCTTGACCAGTGCTTTAAAATCATTTCAAGGCATAAAATGATTTAATTTAAAAAGTCTCTGTGTTTTGTTCCACAGGGAGGGAGCAAAGTTGCTGAAAGCCTTTTTTCCTGTCTCTGTGTTAAAACGATGGGAGTGTAAGATAAAAATGTCCTCAGACCTCAAACTGTGAATACCTAATCTGATGTGCAATAAACTTGATAAATAATCAGGCAAAATGATAACTAGAGCCTTATACAAAAACAAAAGGCAGTGCTGTTCTCTTCTTGCATCCAATGATTGCCATTCTACTTTAGAATATAATTCACAGTGGTGAGTTCTGTATCCTTCTCCTGTAATAAACCTTAGAGCTGAATGATAAACAGAGTTCAGAGGTTTTAAGACTGTTGCTGTAGAATGCATATATATAATGTCACCATAATCTAGAACTGAGAGAAATGCAGCCTGGATTAACTGTTTTCTACAATTAAGAGGAAAACATGCTTTATTTCTAAAGAAGAATGACAATCTGGCTTTAAGATTATTTGTCAGCTCTTGTATGTGTTTGTTGAAGGAGAGTTTATCATCGATCCAGATGCCCAAGTATTTGTAATGGGGTACTTGTTCAATCATATTACCATCAAGCGTGAGAATAGATATATTTTTGGGGTCGAATAGAGTGTCTTTTTGGAGAACAGCATACATTTTGTTTTATTTGAATTCAATTAATAATTTTAAATTAACGCAGTTGTGTTGGATGGAGTGAAAATCCTCTTGAATATTTTGAATCACTTGTGCACAAGAAGGTGCCTTAGCAAACAGAATTGCATCATCTGCATACAAGTGGATGCTACCGTGTTTTAGATTATGCCCAGTTTGAATTGATAAATTGTAAAATAACAGTGGTCCAAGGACAGAGCCTTGAGGAACGCCTTCAGGTTAAGGTAAGAAAATTCAGATTGAAAGCCATCAGCAGAAACAGCTTGAGCTCTATTTGTGAGGTAATCGGCAAACCATTTTTTAGAATTTGGTATCAAACCCAACAGCATCCAGACGCTCCAAGAGAATACAATGATCTACTGAATCAAAGGCCTTTGACAAATCAACAAAAACAGCAGCACATTCCTCATGGCTGTCCAATGCATGATAGCAATATAATATTATAACTTTGGTAGCAGCTGTGATAGTTGCTATGTCCTGCTCTAAATCCAGACTGGTATCTATTTAAAATGGAATATTTGGTTAAGAACACACGGACCTGGTTACTTATGAGCTTCTCTAAGAGTTTTGCTAGGCAGGATAGTTTTGAGATTGGACTGGAAATTATTCAAATCATTTTTCTAGGCCTCCTTTGTGCAAAGGGAGAACAAAAGCAGTTTTCCACAGTAATGGGATACTTTCAGTTTGAATTGTGAGATTAAAAACATGAGTTTAACAATTTACTATAAATGGGGCTGATAACAAAATTAACCTAGGTTCGAGGGTGTCGGCTCCAGTGGACTTTTTTTGGATCTATAGAGAGCAACATATGTTAATACTTCATATTGTGTAAAGGGCTTAAGGGAAAAATACTTGATCATCAGGTGTCTATTTTCATGTATTTGGGGTTAGCAGCAACAGATGGAGCAGCAGCATCAAAGATATTTCCAGATTCAGCAAAGTGCTGATTAAACGCATCACAAATATCTTTTTTTGTCGTCAAGCTCATTGAATCTTTAACAGTTTCATTTGGTAAAGAGGGGTAGAATTTTGCGTGATAAAGGATTTAACGGTTTTCCAAAATTTTGGCAGAATTGCCCTGAGATTCCGTGAAAGTATTGACATTGTAAGATGTTTTGGCTTTACGAACAGTAGAAACATATTTATTGCGCTTATGACAAAAGTGCTGCCAATCTGCTGGCCTTATTTAGTTGCTGACTGGGATCTTAAGAGGTCCATGAGCATTTGAAGTCATTATTACCTGAGTGAGGTCGATGTTAAAAGAGAGAAGACGAGATCCATACATATTTGGACGAAGTCGATCACGTTTAAAACAGTTCAAATCGTTTAAAAAAAGCAGCTAAATTGTCCACATGTGGAATTTGCTTGGCACCACAGTATGATTGAAGCCAAACGTGCAGCTGTCTGAGGCGACTGAACTTCACATCTCCAAAGCAGAGCGCTGGCAGTGGACCTGATATTACACAGAGTTTTCCAGTGCTGGTCAGGAAGTAAAGTCTTCTTTAAGTTTCTCTGATTGCTGTAGTTTTAAATCGTTTGTGCCAACATGAACAACCACAGAAGACACAGACGAGTGGTGACGCAGGATGTTTGGAGCACTGATGGGGCAGTGATGGAGGCTCCGGGTGGACGAGAAGCGGCAGGTGGAGGTGAAGCGGCAGGTGGAGGTGCAGCAGTAGGTGGAGGCGAAGGCGAAACGGTAGGTGGAGGTGGGCAACAGTGGAGGAGCAGAGTGGTTTTCGTCCTGGTCGTGGAACACTGGACCAGCTCTATACTCTCCATCGGGTGCTCAAGGGTTCATGGGAGTTTGCCCAACCAGTCCACATGTGCTTTGTGGATCTGGAGAAGGCTTTCGACCGTGTCCCACGGGGTGCCCTATGGGGGTGCTGCGGGAGTACGGGGTCCGGGGCCCTTTGCTCAGGGCTGTCCGGTCCCTGTATGACCGGAGCAGGAGCTGTGTTCGCATTGCCGGCAGTAAGTCAGACCTGTTCCCAGTGTGTGTTGGACTCCGCCAGGGCTGCCCTTTGTCACCGGTTCAGTTCATTGTTTTTTATGGACAGAATTTCTAGGCGCAGTCAGGGGTCGGAGGGCGTCCGGTTTGGGGAACACAGGATCTCATCTCTGCTGTTTGCAGATGATGTTGTCCTGATGGCTCCATCAAGCCTGGACCTGCAACATGCACTGGGACGGTTTGCAGCCGAGTGTGAAGCAGCTGGGATGAGAATCAGCACCTCCAAATCTGAGGCCATGGTTCTCAACTGGAAATAGGTAGCTTGCCCTCTCCAGGTGGGTGGGGAGTCCTTGCCCCAAGTGGAGGAGTTCAAGTATCTCGGGGTCTTGTTCATGAGTGAGGGAAGGATGGAGCGTGAGATTGACAGGCGGACCAGTGCAGCGTCCGCAGTGATGCGGTCGCTGCATCGGACTTTTGTGGTAAAGAAGGAGCTGAGTCGAAAGACAAAGCTCTCGATTTACCGGTCAATCCCTCACCTATGGTCATGAGCATTGGGTAGTGACCGAAAGGACAAGATCGTGGATACAAGTGTTCGAAATGAGTTTCCTCCGCAGGGTGGCTGGGCGCTCCCTTAGAGATAGGGTGAGGAGCTCAGTCACACGGGAGGAGCTCGGAGTAGAGCCGCTGATCCTCCAAATCGAGAGGAGCCAGCCGAGGTGGCTCTGGCATCTGTTCCGGATGCCTCCTGGGCGCCTCCCTAGGGAGGTGTTTCGGGCATGTCCCACTGGGAGGAGGCCCCGGGGAAGACCCAGGGCACGCTGGAGGGACTTTGTCTCTCGGCTGGCCTGGGAACACCTCGGGATCCCCCCAGAGGAGTTGGATGAAGTGTCTGGGGATAAGGAAGTGGGAGTCCCTGCTTAGACCCGGCCCCAGATAAAGCGGAAGAAGATGAATGGATGGATGGATAAATAAAATGCTGTGTCATCTATGTTCACAAGCATTCCAAAAATCTAATATCTGATTTCTGGAGTTCTCAGATTATTTATATGTCTTGTAAACAATTGTAAATAATCTGATCGACCTGGCCCCGGATAAGCAGGAGAAAATGGATGGATGGACTTGAAATGAATGTCTTATGTCTGTGTTTTCCAATGAAATGTATCACTTCCTTGGAGATGTTGTTGGCTCTTTTCACAACATCACACTTCTGCTGATTGAAATGTCCAGGCATCTCCTTTTGCTCTCTTATTATTATCTCTACGGGCTTTTCTCTGAACGAGTTACATGTGGATAATTACAGACAGCATGTTGAGAACTTCACCGGAGAATAGAGTATGTCATTGTTTATTGCGGTCGGTTAGTGTTTGTGTTTCAATGCTAATGCTAACTGCTAACCTAAATTAAGTTTAAATTATTAAAGTTAAAATAGCGCCACCATCTTCTACCAAGTGTATTTTTCATCAATAGGACCTTTTCACGATAGGCTCGGCTAGTTCCGGTTGCCGTAAAACTGCAGATCTTCACTTCTCGTCCCATTCATTCTCTGTGGGAAATATCTGGGTCTTCTAAATCAAATTAAGAAAATCTGACAGCAGAGAGCGAGTTGCAGATGGATAATCACAGGCAGCATTTTAAGACTTTCACATACAATGTAAATATGTCACCAGAGGAATATGTGTTAAAAAACTTGCCTTGCCTTGCCTTAATAAAGTTGTGTAAAAGTGTTTTTGTCTCAAAGCTTAAGGATAAGGCAAGGCCAGGCAAGATTATTTGTAGAGCACAATTCGTACACAAGGCAATCCAAAGTGCTTCACACAACAGGAAAAAAATTCATTATAATCACAAAGACATGATAGAAATCACAAAACAGTCTAAGACATAAAAAAAGAATAGTGCAATTAAAATAATTTTAGTCATATGCACAGCTAAACAAAACTCTTTTGATCTTAAATTTGAACACTCTCACTTTAGAGGCTTTACAGCAATTTAATCTACTGGAGACAAATGCATGGATAAGTCTCCCCAAGCCTGGTTTCAGACACTATACTTTTATTGGTAAAAAGCCACTGATGTTATTGATTTGACATGGCTGTTAAAGTTCAAGTCTGAGTCCATTATTACCTACTGATTTCTAACTTGATTGGTAGGTTTTCGAGCGAGACTCTGGATGTGACTGCCAACACTTTCTCTTTGTTTCTGTGGGCCAAAGACGATGATTTCAGTCTTGTCTGAGTTCAGCTGGAGAAAGTTGTTTTGCATCCACACACTGATCTGTTGGATGCAGTGACAGAGTGTGAACCACAGATCTGTATCGTCAGCATAATTGTGATGGGACACATTTTTCCTGTGCATTAACCGACCTAACAGCAGCATGTAGAGGTTAAACAGAAGAGGTCCCAGGATTGACCCTTGGGGCACCCCACAGGTCAGTAACAACTCGTGCGTACGTAAAGGTCTTAATATGCTGCCTGCGATTATCCATCTATAAGTTTGTGAAAAGGGTCCATTATTTCACTTCCTCTTAACATTTTATTTAGGTTAGCATTAGCATTAACACACACACCTAGCTTGCTAAGTACAGATGTATCATCCAGCAGTAATAATTAAATCATACGTTAGACATTGCTATCTGTGACTATCTGTCCAATGTGGGATCTATAAATATTGATTCTTTTTGTGAGACTCAAAAAAACCTCATAGAATTAAGGTGAATGTTCCACAGTATGGCATTCACTGAGCAGCAGGCCAAGTCACAGGTATGGAGAGGCAACCTTGTACGTGTCACTCACAGTACGAATGCTTGTTTTTCATGGCAATATAATACCTGTAATTGAAAACAGATAAAGATGCTTAATACCATACTGTGGAAAGCCATGACATCTCCATAGAGAACAAAAAGTTACATAGTGCCCCGTTATGTAGAAAGACTGGAAATCTTTGCTTTTGATCAACATAAATAAGCTAAATAGAAATCAAAATACATTTATCCAAAGTCAACAATTCCTAAACTGTATGAATTCTGTTGTGATGTGTTATTTTATGGCCATTTTTCATTTTCCCCGTATCTCACCATGAAATCTGTTCCTCTTCCCCGTGCCTCTCCTTTTGTCACATCCCATGATCGCTCTCCCACACCCATCTCTTGTCTCCTCCTCCACCTCTTCACTTAGTGACTATGCAGATCTATCTGAGCCCCCTCGCAAAAAAGACTGGATGTTCTGACGTCGCCAAAACCGCGACTACAGTGACCACCAAAACCAAGCCGACCACGACCAACGCGCCCAAAAAGAGGACCAGCACTGGCAGCAACTGCACGAAAGCGGAGAAGAAAAACTCCAACCCTTCATTCACTTTGAACCTGCAGAAAACTAGCACTAGCGTTAGCAGCAAGAGTGCGCCTCAGGAGACGTCCAGCTACCAAAGCCCTGTCAAGTCGCCCAGTCAGTACTTCCAGATCTGCTACTGAGCGACAGGCACAGGAAAGAGGCTGAAATATGAAGACATGAGAGATTATTCCATATCCTGGCCTTGTCATAAACTCAATCGGAAAAGCACTGCAAAATATATATCGACTCAAGTGAAAGTTACTTGAACTCAGGATTTTGATTTGAATAGGTTTAGAATTTACAGTAGATATCACCAAATCCTTCTAAAGTAAAAATATTATAAAGTTTGATGTGTCTAGCTTCTGATCTTTATGTCAGAAAGAAGAAAAATGTATTCTGAGAAATTTTTTTTTGAAATGACAAAGTTTCATAGAAATCTATGGATGCAAGTTGATTAAATAAAAAGATTCAAACAGCTTTTGGTGCAGATTGGACAAACGTTGTGAATAAGTGAAAACTAGTCGGCGTAATCCCTCATTCATCCATGAGTGTTCCATTGTAGAAAAGCTTCAATTGCATCATCTGAACTCTGTTTTTTAGAAAAACAAGACGTTTCGACTCAAATCCAAGAGTCATTCTCAATGGCTCAGATATTTCTTCTGCTCTGAGTAAGCTCTGCCCACTGGGCAGGGCCTACTGATAATGTATCCTAACAGCCCTGAGATGGGCTATCAATCCTATTGTAAACTGACTTTCTCGCCCCCATCACTGGTGAGTACCTGATTAGCATCAGAATGCCCAGGGCTTCTCCGCTCCATGGCCTCAACACACTTTTGTATGCGACCGGTAAATTGAACCGTAAACCTCCATTTCTGTTTAAAGAGGGATTCTCTTTTTCTCTTTTTTTTCTTTTAACAAAGATTTGCCTCTTTAACTGCCTCTTTCAAACCATCTCTTCTCCTGCTTAGAATCTTCTCCTCACTGTCTTCAAAAGAGTGGTTTGTGGCTTTAAGATGAAGATGCACGGCGCTCTGTGGTCCTGAACTTGAGTGTCTTCTGTGTTGATAAAGCCTCTTGTGCTGTGGCTGTTTATTCTCACAATGTGACACTTTTTACAACTTTCTTCAATGCATTGGATAGAATACACTACAGAGCCTACTCAGAGTAGAATAAATATCTGAGTTCTCAGACTCGATCCACAGATTGAAAATGACTCTTGGATGAGTCGAAATGTCTTGTTTTTGTATAAAGCAGTGACCAGATGATACAACTGAATCTTTTTCTACAAGTGAAAACAATAATGTTGTTGAGAGAGCGAACTGACCAACAAACAAAAGAGAGTTTTGTATCTCACTTTAACAAGGTTTATTTTGCTAATTAGGTCTTTGATAATGGATTTATTTAAATATGTTTTTGTCTGAATATTTCTATAATCTTTATTCAAGCAAATTTGTCAGTGTCTGTTGCGAGAATTTTGCCTTATTTCAAGTGCATTTCTTCAACTCCACTGGTAATTCTACTTGAGACAAACTAAATCAAGCAAATAAATTGAGTCAATTCAACTAAATATATAATAGTACATCATTATAAAGATGGATCTGATGTTTTTTGCAGTGTGTTTCTCCTAAAATGATAAAACGTGACACATATTTGAAAGGTTGTGCCAGTTTGAAATGTCTGTTATGTCTAACTAATAAATAATAAAGAACACTGATCTAAAGTGAAACTCACTTTGCAGGCAAAGTGGGTCTGGTTCTCACGGAAACGCTTTTCCAATCACGTATTCATCAAGTATGAGGTGGTCCTATCAAATGTTTTTAAAATGTATTCTTAAGAGGCAATTTACCATGTGTTGTGTTAGTTTTGATTAGTTTCTGTTTGTTCCACCTGCTTGAAAATGTGGAGAGGAAGTACAAATGGATTAATGTATTTTGTGCTAGTTAATAGATTGATTCATTGGTTTGACTTTGTTGCTTGAACAGTATTTTATTGTCATGTGTAGTGCTTAAATGTGTGTATTTCATCTTTTAATCTTTTTAGTTTTTGGCGTCATTTTTTTCCTCTACATCTCTTCTCGGTTAATTTACAGTTGATGGACCTTATCTTTCTAGTTTTGGACTCCAATTTTGTAAAAAAAAATAAACTTTTATTCTCTTCAGACGTCTGTCTAGTTTTACACTGCAACAAATGTATAGAGAAAACCCTGATAGTTGTTTGGAAATGATAACTGAAAATGACCTGTAGCAAAGTTTTTTGCCAAGTATCATAAGGGACAAGTGTGCCCTCTGGTGGTGAGTGACGGATTATACAGCCTGATTTCTTTTTTTCGGAAATGAAAAGAGCCAGTTTTCTCTGATCATTTATTCCATTTTAAAATATTATTATATTATATATCAATATATTATATTAATCCATTTTAAAAGAAATATTGAGGAAATGAAAATGTAATCTTTATTTGAAATATTGTCTCAAACGCGAGTTATTTTAGGGTCTAGTCTGTGCGTCTGCAGTCACAGCAGCAGACAAAGTTGCAGGAGGACTGGACTTTTCCTGCAGGGTGTCAGACCGTCTGAAATGGTCATGGCGCTGGAAGGTTTTGACAAAAGATTAACCAATTCTGCACAATTCTTCATCAAAATCACTTTAAAAAGTTTCAAAATTAAAGTTAAATACCTTTTACTCTAAAAGTAGGCTACGTTTTTCAGCTAGTATTTTAATACTTTTACGTAAGTATTTTTTTTAAAAATAAAAATGTCTTACTTGGCTCATTCGAGATAAGATCTGATCTCGAGTGTGTGGTTTAACTGCAGGCGTTGGGCACTTCCAGACCAGATGCAGATATGCCTATTTTTACTTCAGTGATTTTTTTCTAATTTTGCCAAGAAAATTATCCTTGTGAACTGGAAAACCCGCAATAGCATTTACATTAACCACTGGAAAAATCTTCTCACCGACTTCATGCGTCTGCACTCTTCCTGGAACACGACGAATGAGGGATTACACCGATAAGATAAAAACGGTTTTGTTTGGCTGTGCATATGACTGAAATGATTTTCTTTTCTTTCTGAATAATACATTGACAGAGGTGTATGATTTGTAGGAAGCACATTATGAAGTCACTGTGAATTTGATCCAAACACTGACTGTGGATGTGACAGAGGGAAGACAGTAGGTGGCAGTAATGCACAGCGTGTGCTTCCCAACTGCCAATAAAGCCACAAGAAAAATAACTTTGGAGCGAGTGAACCACATGGTGAACCATAGCTGTATTTGCCGATGGTAAGATTTTCACTGAACTTTGCGCCACTCCTGCATTCAACCCGCTCTCCTGCTTCAATATCTGTAAGTATGACGCATTTGCTTCTTGCTAAGTTTATATGAGTTTATATTAGCTGTGTTTATAGCAATACAGATGTTTACTAGTTTGTTTTTAGGAGCGTTCTTGTTAAATACACGATGAGGTCATATTATTACACGGTTTTCTATAAATTGAGATGGACATGTTTAGACTGGGTGTGTTCCTCAGAATGAATTAGCTGTGTCTCAGTAAAATATTTAAATTTGAGTAAAAGAACAGAAAAGATGTGAGGGCATTAAACATCCACGCACATCTCAATGTCTGTGGTTCTTTCACGTTGCTCTTTCAGTGTTGTTTGTAAGTTGTAAAGTCATGTGACTGGGGGTGTTGGAACTTTATTACCTGTACATTTTATTCATTTATAATTATAAAAAACAATAATATACAAATACAAAAAATATACAATCTTTTTTTATTTATTATTGGTGTAATCCCTCATTTACGGAGCCCTGCAGAGGCGAAAGTGAGGAAATAATAATAATAATAATACATTTTATTTAAAAGCGCCTTTCAGAACACCCAAGGACACTGTACAAGAGAATAAAACGGCAGAATAAAACAATAAAACAGAATAAAACAACAGAATAAAAAGAATAAAACAAAACCACAGTACAGAACTGGATGATGGTGTTGGGAGTGACTGAGTTATGTGGTGTTGGAGTGACTGAGTTTATGTGGTGTAGGATTGTCTGAACAGGTGAGTTTTGAGTCTGGATTTGAAAAGTGGAAGGGTGTCTATGTTGCGGAGGTCAGGAGGGAGAGAGTTCCAGAGCTGAGGAGCAGAGCGGCTGAAGGCTCTGCCCCCATTGAAATAAGACGGAAAGAGGGGACAGAGAGCTGGAGAGAGGAGGAGGACCTGAGGGAGCGAGAGGGAGTGGAGATGTGGAGGAGGTCAGAGATGTACGGTGGAGCCAGGTTATGGATAGCTTTGAAAGTATTTAGGATAATTTTGAAGTGAATCCGTTGTTTTATGGGGAGCCAGTGAAGTTGTTGAAGGATGGGGGTGATGTGATGGCGGGAGGGCGTCCTGGTGATAATGCGGGCTGCAGAGTTTTGGAGAAGCTGCAGTTTCTGGAGGGATTTATTGGGGAGACCAAAGAGGAGAGAGTTACAATAATCGATCCGGGAGGTGACTAGACTGTGGACAAGTATGGCTGTGGTGTGAGGAGTGAGAGAAGGACGGAGACGAGAGAGATGTTGCGAAGGTGGAAGTAGGCGAACGAGTGATGTTGTTGATGTGGGAGTGGAAAGAAAGGGTGCTGTCGAGGATGACACCCAGACTCTTGACTTGAGGGGAGGGGAGGACAGTGGAGTCATTGATAGAAATTGTGAAACTGTTTGATTTTGAGAGAGTGGAAGGGGTGCCTACCAGTAGGACTTCGGTTTTAGAGCTGTTGAGTTTGAGGAGATTTGAAGAGAACCAGGAATTGATTTCCTGCAGACAGAGGGTAAGAGAGGCTGGTGGAAGTGATGCAGTGGGTTTAGAGGAGAGGTAGAGCTGGGTGTCATCCGCGTAGCAATGGAAATGAATGTTGTGTTTACGTAAGATGGAACCAAGAGGGAGAATGTAGATAATGAAAAGAAGGGGACCCTGGACAGAGCCCTGGGGCACACCAGCTGGGACAGGGAAGGGGTTGGATTGGTGGGATTTCAGTTGTATGAATTGACTGCGATTGGAGAGATAGGGAAATGAACCAAGAGAGAGGAATGTGGGAGATACCAAAAGATTTAAGCCTATGGATGAGAGTGCTGTGTGAGATGGTGTCAAATGCTGCTGTTAGATCGAGGAGGATGAGAATAGATGGTAAGTTAGAGTCAGAAGCTATGAGGAGATCATTTGTGAAATGACAAAATCTCCAGAAAAAGTATCTCAATATCCTGTGAAACTTTCTCACTTTGAATTGCCTTGTGTACGAATTGTGCTCTACAAATAAACTTGCCTTGCCTCATGATCTCAAGTTGAAAATGGTTTCAACACAACTCTTTGGATGTAAAGTAACGCAAATGCGTCTTCTCTTTGGAACGCCTCATTAACCAGAAGTGAAGCTCCAGTTCTGCGCTGTCCCACTGCAGACAGGTGACTGGCCTGCCCTGTCTGCGCAGCTGAGGAGAAGAGATTTTTAGTGAATGACACTAAAGATAACTATAATTTTGCCTATATTATTCTCTAATTATTACTGTTATTTTTGGTCTAATATGTGATTTATATAGTTGCAATTGTATTGTTTTATTTTATGATACTTTATATTGCGAGGCTGGGGGGGGGAATGATGTATTTTCATTAGTAAAAAGCGCATTTTGATTGGTTTTACTAAAAATATTATAATTTTTTTGTTTATTTGCAGAACTGAGAAACCCACCAACAGAATGAGCTTCACGTGTGACCAGAAAAAAGTGATCCACTGCTTCCATCTTTAGACTACACTACCGAACTCACACTGGAGAGAGTCCATACAACTGTGACCAATGTGGGAGTGGATTTAAAACTATTAGGGACCCTCAATCAACATATGGCATTCCACACAGGGGGAAAGTTGCACAGCTGTTGTGTTTGTTAAAGGAATTTTCCCGTGTATCAGCTCTAGTGTCACATATGAGAGTCCACACTGGGAAAGACCATTTAGCTGTGACCAGTGTGGATATGACTTTGCTCAGTCTAGTGCCCTTAAAATACATATGAGAGTCCACACTGGAGAGAAGCCATACGGCTGTGACCAGTGTGAGAAGGACTTTGCCACCTCCAGTGCCTTAAAATACATAGGAGAATCCACACTGGAGAGAAGCCATACAGCTGTGACCAGTGTGGAAAGGAATTTGCCGCCTACAGTAACCTTAAAATACATATGAGAATCCACACTGGAGAGAAGCCATACTGCTGTGACCAGTGTGGAAAGGGACTTTCCACCTCCAGTGCCCTTAAAATGCATATGAGCATCCACACTGGGGAAAGACCATTTAGCTGTGACAGTGTGGTTATGACTTTGCTAGTCTCGTGCCCTTAAAATACATGAGGGGTCCACACTGAGAGAAAGTCATACAACTGTGATGAGTGTGGGATGCTTTTGCACGGTGTGATTCCCTTAAATACATATGAGCGTCCACACTGGAGCAAGCCATACAGTTGTGACCAGTGTGGAA
>BJKM01000467.1:0-44278 GCA_015082035.1 Chaenogobius annularis
GTGTGTGTGTGTGTGTGTGTGTGTGTGTGTGTGTGTGTGTGTGTGTGTGTGTGTGTGTGTGTGTGTGTGTGTGTGTGTGTGTGTGTGAATATTGAGTATATCGTCCGTAGCGCTGGGCGATATTGTCAAAAGTATATATTTCTTTTTTTTTTAATTGAGCCTCGCGATAACGATAGACGATATCTATTATTATCAGAACTTTTACAACAGACATTTGTTAGAGAATCAGAAAGAGTTTATTGCCATTGTTAATGAACAAAATTCACAAACATAGGAACTTGCCTCGGCGATAATAAAACAACATATATTCAATCAATCAATCAATCGTTAAAACATGTCTTTAAACATTAGACAAATATGACATGTCTGTCAAATTAATCGTAAAAGTGCAGAAATATCACCTGAAACACTTATCTAAAAGGTTAAACTTTTTTTATTTGTATTTTTTAATCAGCTCACAACGAATATACTCAAAAAACAACATTCGTCATATTTACAATTCGATATATTGCCCTCATATATCCATAACTATTACAAATGTCAAAGAGTATACGGTGATATTTCTGCACTTTTGTGGCATTTGTGTCTCAACAAAGACATTTACAGGCACATTTTTGCACAATATTCATGCATGTTTGAAATATTGTTATCAAAAGAACGCAAAAAAACCTTGTGGACAGCCGCAGCGCCCCCACCTGGTCTGACAGATGCATTAGCAGCAGCAGCTCGTGTCTTAAAATGTGTCGCTTCATTTGTCAAATTAGCACCTCTGGCACTTCTTCTTCTCCCACTGGAATATTCATCAGTTACTCAAAAAAGTACCTTCTCCACAGCAGTGCTAAATGTTATCGACGTTGGGGATTTCCGTGGATTCTGTGTTGGTCACGGTCAGATATTTGTCTGACCTCTGCTCTCCCATTCCCCCCCCCCCGTGTCATTTTTAAAGTGCACGTGACCGGTTCTCATGTTTTTCTAATTAGGACTTCGTTTTGGTGGCATGGTTCCCGTGGTAACTATTGATCAGGGTCAAGTTGTAGTTTTGTGGGGGGAAAATGTAAAAAAAATGTCGAAAATTCCCTAGACTGGAGCCAAGTTCTAAAACGGAATCCCTCTGTGATGTCATCAATACGAGACTTTCCATCCAAAACAGGAGGAAGCTGACGCACTTTTATTTTTCTTTCTTCTGACGGTTTAAACAGTCATTTATTAACAAAAATAATGGCGTTATTTGAACTCTGCTTTGTGTGTCATTTCGGCGCACGCCTCGCCCAAGCGTTCGGACGGAAACACGTGTTCTCCTCCACCTAATGCATGAATTAACTGCCAGTGCTCTTTTCGCTCAACCGGACAACGTTTTTGACAGGAAGTGCGCTCGTCCACGCCCATTTTCCCGCCGATTTCCCGCAGAGAATGCTCGCTCCCCTCAGCTGCGTCTGTTCCTGCGTCTGTGTTAATTGATTTCGAGTGATTGCCGTTTTTGTCACATTTGAAATACTCTTGTTTTCTCGTGATGATTGTCTCTGTGTCTTCTCAGGCTAAAGAGATCCTGACCAAAGAGTCGAACGTGCAGGATGTGTCGTGTCCGGTGACGGTGTGCGGAGACGTGCACGGACAGTTCCACGACCTCATGGAGCTCTTCAAAATCGGGGGCAAGTCTCCGGACACAAACTACCTGTTCATGGGCGACTACGTGGACCGGGGCTATTACTCCGTCGAGACTGTGTCGTTACTCGTAGCACTAAAGGTATGCTCCATCTCAATAAAAAGTATGTTTTTCACAATAACCAATTGAGTTCCATTGTTTCTAAGTAAATGGTAGAACAAAGCTCTGGTCTGAGAAGCTCGACTTTATTCTGCCCTGAGCAGACTAGGCCTGTGGCTTTAAGCTGAAGATGCACGACCGACTGCGGTCCAGAGTTCAAGTGCCTTCTGTGTTGATACAGTCTTTTGTACAGTCTCACCTGTAATGCTCTTTACAGCCTTCTTCACTACATTGGATTGATTACTCTAGTTCATAGGTGTCAAACTCTGGCCCGTGGGCCAAATTTGGCCCGCAGTGAGATTATATTTGGCCCGAGAGGCTATACCAAATGACTACTAGGGCTTGGCGCGCCGGTATTATACAGCGCATTCATTCATCGTTACTACTACAAATCCCATTATATATTGTATATAGTAATAAGTGTTGCTTGTTCCATATTCAATGTTAAAGCAAATCTTGTTTGGGTCAATATTAAAAGTTTCATTTGTTCAATACTGGCCCGCGACTTTGTTCAAGTTTTACATTTTGGCCCACTGTGGATTTGAGTTTGACACCCCTGCTCTAGTTCATTTTGCTCTGTTTCTGTGAGGGCATCTTGTCCTTTAGATGAACCAGGTTTTGTCTTTTTTTTTAAGGTAAAGGAACGCCATGCGGTCTGAAAATCCTTTGTAGTTTTTCAGACGAACCAGAGATATGAGATAGAACCCTCGTTCCTCCTTGGCTCTGTTTCCCCTTTGTCCTGCTTTTGGCTCTTTTAGCTTTGTTGAATGCCCCTTTTAGGGTATCCACAGAGAGAGGATATATATGACTACCGCTGTAGCGTTTTTTTCTACTATGGACCCCTTCTGGACAAATGAGGGCTTACACTGACATTGAAATTGAATATTACAGTAGAATTAGGTAAATTTCTTTCCCATTTCCCCCTCCCCAACATTTAACCTGATGTCGGCAACTACAAAGAAACCAGAGTATTTTAGTGCCTCATGCGGTTGTACTGTGTTCAGGACCGGTGCCTCATGCGGTTGTGCTGTGTTCAGGACCGGTGCCTCATGCGGTTGTGCTGTGTTCAGGTCCGGTACCGCGAGCACATCACCATCCTCAGAGCCTCATGCGGTTGTGCTGTGTTCAGGACCGGTGCCTCATGCGGTTGTGCTGTGTTCAGGTCCGGTACCGCGAGCGCATCACCATCCTCAGAGGGAACCACGAGTCGCGGCAGATCACGCAGGTCTACGGCTTTTACGACGAGTGCTTGAGGAAGTACGGAAACGCGAATGTGTGGAAGTACTTCACTGACCTGTTCGACTACCTGCCCCTCACGGCGCTCGTGGACTCTCAGGTGAGCCGGGAAAAGAGGGCTTAGGTGGGCTCTGTTTTACCTGCGGGGAACTTGGACTGGAGCCCCCAAACATACCTGTTCATCCATTACCAGAGCGGGAAATTAGACAAAAAAAAGTGTTCTTGGGTTTGCACTTCACGGTCAAAATTGGGATTAAACTGGGACTAAACCCTGAACTAAACCTGGACTGGACCAGGACTAAATCAGGATTACAACCGGACCGAACCAAGTCTTCATAAGGACTCGGCTCAAACCAGGACCGAAGCGGAACAACTTTGGCTTGTTGCTTCAAAAATATCTTAATTCGTAATTGATTCAGAATCAGAATCCAAAAGGTTTTATTTCCATTGTTATTGAACAACACTCACAAACTAGGAACTTAAAACATAAAACAATGAATGATAATATTGTTAGAAAAATATAGGCCAAGCTAAAATACGGACGCGCAAAAATATGTGCAAGAATGAAATGGGCTTAAACACAAAATATATACTGCAAAAACCGGAACCGCGGGACAAATGGATGAAGTTTTGTTGATTTATTTAAAGTGACTGGCGACGTGAGCCCAACAGCAGATGGAAGGAAGCTGTTCTTGTGGTTCTGGTCCGAATGGACAAAGGGGAGTGGCTCAAATAGTTCATGTCCAAGGGGGGAGAAGGGTCAGCCACGATCCGACCCGTTTGCGGGAACATTCCGTCGTTCTGTTGTTGCCGGGGAGTCCAGATGCTGTTGGAATGACGTGGGTTTTTCCAAAAAAGCTTAACGCTCGGAACCGGAAGAACTTCATCTGACTGTGTGTAGCGGCCCAAAATAGTTCCACGCTTTCCTAACGCGTTCCCTGCATCCAGATGATTAACCACCATGAATTCATAAACACGTTTCCCAACTTTCATAGGCCAGAGCAGAGCTTACCAGCACGGTAAAGCGGTCTCATTTTGACCCTCAGAGCTGGTTTACAATACGTCCGCTCTGGGGCAAGACGGATTGTACTTTTGTACACGACGTAGAAAATCTGGTACTACTAATCTGGTTCCTAATGGCTACGTTCGAAATACCCCGCCCCCCCCTCCCCCCTCCCCCCGTGTGTGTGTTTCTGTAGATTTTCTGTCTCCATGGAGGCCTGTCGCCGTCCATCGACACTCTAGATCACATCAGAGCGCTCGACCGTTTACAGGAAGTCCCACACGAGGTAAACTTCACTCTGTTTCTCAAAATAGTACTCGCTCGCTCCTACTGTACGCCGCCGCCCACTCCTGAAACTTAAGTCCCTCCCCCCCTTCTCTCTCTCTCTCTCTCCAGGGCCCCATGTGCGACTTGTTGTGGTCGGACCCGGACGATCGCGGGGGTTGGGGGATTTCGCCTCGAGGGGCGGGCTACACTTTTGGACAGGACATTTCGGAGACGTTTAACCACGCCAACAGACTGACGCTGGTGTCCCGCGCCCATCAGCTCGTCATGGAGGTGAGGGTCCGAACCCACAGGAACGACTCGTTTCAGACCCCGTGCGCTTTATAGTTTGTAATGGTTCGTTAAAAGTCAGAATGCAGATGACCTTCGACCTTGACACGTTTCCCACTGGTTGCGTAGTGATCTTTTACGCGAGTGACGACGTCGCCTGTTACTAGTAAATGGTTTCTTCTTCAGGGCTACAACTGGTGCCACGAGAGAAACGTTTGTGACAATATTTAGTGCTCCGAATTACTGCTATCGCTGCGGAAACCAGGCGGCCATTATGGAGCTGGACGACACTCTGAAATACTCTTTGTAAGTTTCACACTGTTTATGTCCTGTTTGAGTCGGTTTAAAGCAAAAATGTAAATACCTTGTTCAAAGTTGATCATAATTTAAACTTAAGGTCTTAAGCACTAAAATTATTTATTGTATTTATTTAGTTGTTTTTTTTTTTGGCAATACCTGTACTCGCTGATATCTATCGTTTTAAGATGTACGATGGAGCCCACATTTTTGTCATCAAGATTCTTCTCACCGGTGCAAGACAAAACTTGACCGTTACGCCAACTTGACCGTTACGCCAGGACTAAGCCGACGCCCGGGACGCCGCCCGGGACGACGCCCGGGACGACGCCGGGACTGTTCTCACTGGTGTCACAACTTAATTTGACTGAAAGCAGTCAAATTAAGTGTGACGAACCCCCTCCGGACGAACCCCCCAGTGTGACGAAACCCCCCTCCGGACGAACCCCCCCGGACGAAACCCCCCCCACGGACGACAACCCCCCGGACGAACCCCCCCCCGGACGAACCCCCCCGGACGAACCCCAAGACTGAACCCCAAGACTGAACCCCAAGACTGAACCCCAAGACTGAACCCCAAGACTGAACCCCGACTATACCAGGTTATCTGAATATTTCTTGATGGTAAAAGATCTACTCTGTTTCACCTTTGCGACTTCACATTTGGACTTGAAAACACTGTGACATTGTCGTTTTTGCCAGTCCTCTGGATTTCCTTGTGCGTTCACAGCTGCGCTCGCCCCACACCAACACTGGAGAATAGTCATTCTATTTTTGTGTTTTGTTTTCTCCCACAGCCTACAGTTTGACCCGGCGCCGCGCAGAGGAGAGCCGCACGTCACGCGCCGGACCCCCGACTACTTCCTGTAACAAAGTCGCGTGACCCATCCCTGTACAGTCCAGCCCGCCACGATACGACGCTCCAACTAAACTCCTTAAAAACACAAACAAGTGAAGGAGGCGGCGGAAACGGCTCGGCACAAAATGGCCGCGTCCAATGCCTCCTCAAAGGCTGAATAGGCTGCGTTTACGTTGAGGTGGAGGGCCGATCAAAGTCGTATGTCTTTAACTGTCAAAATGCAGATGTTTTTGGTTTATGGTCGATATCTGTAATTACGTGACAAATCCACAAGAAACAAAAACCTTATTATATTTGGAATGTAAACCCAGCCCATTTCTGCCGCTTAGGAATCCAGGAATGGAAGAATGGAGGAGGCAAAGAACAGAAGTTCACACAAGACTCACATTGACCTCACATTGACCTCACATTGACCTCACATTGACCTCACATTGACCTTCTGATCACAAGACTCAACTAACTGAACCGGGGACTGAACTATAGACCAAACCAGGGACTACACCTGGGACTACACCTGGGACTACACCTGGGACTACACCTGGGACTGAACCGGGGACTGAACGGGGACTGAACCGGGGACTGACCGGGACTGAACCGGGGACTGAACCGGGGACTGAACCGGGGACTGAACCGGGGACTGAACCGGGGACTGAACCGGGGACTGAACCGGGGACTGAACCGGGACCATAGACTAAACCGAGGACTGAACCGGGAAACCATAGACTAAACCGAGGGCTGAACCGAGGGCTGAACCGGGGGCTGAACCGGGGGCTGAACCGGGGGCTGAACCGGGGGCTGAACCGGGGCTGAACCGGGGGCTGAACCGGGGGCTGAACCGGGGGCTGAACGAGGGCTGAACCGAGGGCTGAACCAGGTCCAGAAGTGACCCTTTTGCCCACTGGAAACACTCCTCCTTCTTCAGTCTGATTGAAACACATCACGTTCACCTTAAAACCTAATTATTGCCTTAATGTTTTATTCAATTTATCAAACATTAACTAAAAAAGTGTGCCAAAATGTGTGGCACAAACTCATTTAACAAACTTATTGTTATGAAAAAATGCCTGGAGTATTGTTTTGTTCCACTGACAGCACTTTAACCATCACAAGTTTTAAACCCTGAGCGCTTTAGCTGTTCAGGGCCTTTTGAATGGAGCGCATTAAACGGTCTTGCGTGTGCGTGCGTCGCTGGACCAGACGGTGCGTGCCACAATCATCTCAAGATTCGCTATATTGAGGTCCGTGAAAATGCACACCAAAAAAAAAAGGACTTGACCCCCAAAAGCTACTGTTGACCCCCAAACCCGCTAGATCGAAACTGTTTGCACTTTTGTAAATTGAAAATACATGTAAAATATGTCAAAAAGGAGACGATATGACAATATGGATGTTTTTGGGTTTTTTCTTGATTTTTTTTTTTTTTTTTTTTTTTTTTTTATTTAGATTTTTTTTTTTTTTTTTTTTTTCTTTTTTATTTAAAGGTACAAAATAAAAGCCACATTTCGCTGGTTTTACACATCGATCCTTCGTCCTGTAAGTTTGGAAATCTGTTCTTCCGCAGCTTTACGACGCATGGTGTTTACTATTAGAGAAAGCTCACAACCTGCTCCGAACTCCTGTATTTAACCAAACCATTTGAACAATAAACTTAAGGCGGCTCATCCGTTTCCTAGTGGTTGGTTTTCTGTATTTGAGATGCACTTGCTTTGACCGGAATGTTCCACAGCATGGGAATAGAACGTGTTCATCTCCACGGAGACGAGCAGGTCGGCTCCGCTCACAGTATTTTTGAGCAATGCATCGGCTGTAACTGAATAAATAAGTGTACGTCTGCCCACTTTAATGCCATACTGTGCTACATTCCCGTTAAAGGAATAACGTTACCATGGAGACGTGGTGCAATGAAACTTTTCTGGTAATTTTGGTTCTCGAATGGTACAGCAGAGTACGATTATACGTAATAAATCCTCCTTTGATAGCGGAGACGGTAGAAAGTCCCAGCAGAGTTAGAACGATGAAGAGCACTTTTTTGTGCCTGTTATTTCCATGTTTTCTAATGGAGATACAGTGACACCCTAAGGCCACTTGAGTAACTGCATGCACCAGCACTCATATTGGATATGTGGTCTATATTCATAAATACATTAAAATGTATCAGAATAAAATACTTAAATCTTTATTAATTACTATATCTTAGTTTTTATGATCGTAAATAATAATAATCTTTCTAATAAACTCTCTTTAAATGGCGGAAGTTTCTATTCTCAGAGAATAGACTTTAAAGCAGCTCTGCTTGTATACAAGTCTCTCCATGGCCGAGCACCAAAGTACATCAGAGGACCCCAGGGACCGGCCTCCTGCTGGTGCCAGAGTCGGAACTAAACATGGACCGGCCTCCTGCTGGTGCCAGAGTCGGAACTAAACATGGACCGGCCTCCTGCTGGTTCCAGAGTCGGGACTAAACATGGACCGGCCTCCTGCTGGTGCCAGAGTCAGGACTAAACATGGACCGGCCTCCTGCTGGTGCCAGAGTCAGGAACAGTCTTCCTGAAGATGTGAGACAGGTTCTACTCTGACAATGTTCAAATCTAAGCTGAAAACAGTTTTGTTTAGCTGTGCGTGTGAATGAAAGGATTTCTTTCCACTCTTCTCTTTTGTCTTCAACTGTTTAGTGATTTCAATGCATTTTGTCCTCTTGTGTGAAGCGCTTTGAATCGCCTTCCTTTGACTTGCCTTCGGACGTCACTTTGGTGTTGCACTGAAATCCTTCCGCCCGAACGTTGGTTCCTGTCGGTGCAGCACAACAACATGTCGTGATTGAGCGAGTTATTTAGTCTTTTCCCCTTCTAACCTCAAAATGAAGGCGCCTTTAAACATCCTCTACGTTTGGACGTCTTTATTCTTTTTGCTTTATCATTCAGAAGTTTTAAAATCGGCGTCGGCTCAAGGTAAGGGAGGAATAATGTTAGCTAACTCTGCTAACAAGGTAGCATTTCACAACAGACACACAATTCTCTTATTTTGATTATTGAACTGCGTTGTACAGTTTAGTTTAGCAGACAAGGCTGTTTCTTACAGTGCATGTTAAGTTAATGCAACGTGAATGGCTCGTTATCCACAAAATGTACAGAGGTTTCAATTATATTACTTGTTTTTAGACATTTTGAATCTGTATTGTTTACATTTTAGTTTAACGCAAACATGTCTGGCAGTGTGGGAATAACCTTTATACTATTTTAGTGCAAAATGTTTTTCTGGCTGCAGAAGAACAAGTAGCTTGACACAAACCTGTCATCTACACCTTTTTAAACTAAAAATAATTATTCGTAAGTCTTAATATTCAGATCTTTTAACTAAATCACAAAATCCTGACAACACATATCTCTAACTTTCTTCATCCCAATTAACATTAAACATGAGAAGACAAATGAGTGGTAATGATGTGTTTTTACTGTTGTGATATCAAATGATCATTTGATTGATCGGTTTTGACCACTGTTTCAGAGAATGAAGACGTTCTGGACTTCGGTCTGTCAGAGGAGTCCGACCTGGAGAACGTCCCAAAGTTCGTGGAGTCGGAGGAAGTGAACTCGTTGCCTAAAATGCAGTATAAAACGGCCGAGATCGCCGACGCCGTCATGGGAACGGAGGCGGCCATCGACCCGGCGGAAATCCTGTCCCTGTTTCCTAAAAATGTACAGAATCCTCAAGCTCAGGGCTTCTCTCCGCCGTGTGACGAGGCGCAATGCGTTTCAGAAGGACAGTCGGAGGAGGCCGACGCGGAAGGAACACAACAGGTGAAGCAAACGTTTGTGGTGGTGGGCATCAAATGGTGCTGATATTTGCTGCCCCAGTCTCTCTTTGGCCACGGCACGTTCCCAGTTTGTCCTCGCGCATCAAATTTGACAGACAATGATGGAAAAATTAGGATAAAAATACGTCTTTATGTCAAAATGATTATTCAATAAGTCCTTTTATATCCCAAGTAAATATAGTTTTACAAAAGTGAAGAACGAATTTGTGGAGATTTAAAAAGAATCTTAAAAGGCTGCTAAAAAAATACTATACTATAATTGTATTAATTTTCTTTACTATTTGAACCATTTCTAATTAAATTCAAAATCTAATGAATATACTTATGAATCACTTCTTAATTTTACATTTGAAACATAATTTAAAAAGTTATTTTCGCAAATGTTTTATTATTATTTACGTGCTCCTAAAAATCCTCCACGCGTCTTCCACGTTCTTGTCTGAACTGCCAGTGTTACTTTTTGTCTTTTCACTCGTTGTTTATGATGTCCTTTTTTTAATTTGATTTTTTTTCTGCAGATTTCTTTGGAGCTGGTGCAGGCCGACGTCGCCGCTCCAGAAGAACACAACACGACCGAAACGGCAAAGACGTTTAAAGTGAACTGTGACAAAAGGAACGTCACTGGATTGGACGTGTTCTCCGTCCACGTCCTCAACGGCTCCCAGGTCCGCCACATCTGCTGTCAGGACGAACCATTAGTCCTGCCATTAATCCATTTGATGAAAATGTTTTTATTCAATTTGAACCAGATGAAGCTTAAGTAGGGTTTTCAAAAGTATCAAAAATCAGATATTAATTGATAATTAAACTAGTATCAAAACTAGAAACTTATTCTAACATGTATCTAGTTTAAATAAAATAATAATAAACTGAACAAAATTTAGCCTAACAGTTTTAGAATGCTCTTGAGCTTTAGCAGTAACTAGTACACAAAGTACTATTTTGTTTTAAATTTATTTAATTAAATGTATTATAATTTTTTTTAAATGTCATTTAATTTAATTGATTTGATTTAAATTGTATGTATTTATTGTGTATATATATATATATATTTTTTATTAGAAAAAAAAAAAAGGCAGGAACATGGAGCACTCAGGAGAAGTAAAGAATAAAATGAGACAGTAATGGGATGGTATCCAGAGGAGGGGTTAAAGCATAGAGCAGAGTCCCATTTTGTCCATTGTTTATTGAATCTATTTTCAAGTTGAGTCCAGCGGTTTCTGACACGTGTTTTTTTAAATATATTTCCCGTCTTTACTCGATACCTGAACATCCTTTTTAACACTCCAGGTTTTGTGCCCCACGACAGCCACACTTTTTACACCCTCTTTTTTGCCCCCGCGCAGGACCTGATGGAGTTCCTGAATGCCAACGGCTCCGAGTGCTCCGTGGTGCTCTTCTTCACCGCCTGGTGCCGGTTCTCCGCCTCGCTGGCGCCGCACTTCAACGCGCTGCCCAGGGTCTTTCCCAGCATGCACTTCTTAGCGCTGGACGCCTCTCAGCACAGCAGGTCCGGTGGCGAGGCGAAACTTTACACTTGAAACTTGTTATCGAGAACAGGGCTGTGTTGGACGGTTCGTTTGTTTGACTCGATTGGCAAAAATGTGTGGAATAAAGTACTGTAAATTGTTCCAGGACCCCTTAGTTTAGAAATGAATCTGAAGAGTAAAAATCAGAATCAGAATCAGAAAGAGTTTATTGCCATTGTCAATTAACAAAATTCAAAAACGTAGGAACTTGTCTCGGCCTTAAGGTGCAACATAAAACACTGAGCAATAATAAAACAACATATATTCAATCAAAAAAAGGGCATGCATTAGGAAACAATTTAAAATTACTGTACAATAAAAAAATAAAAATAGGCATTTCTATGTACACAAGAGTTATAGTTAGATTTACAGTTTGAGTGCAGGAAGTGACAGTGCAGTGAGTGGTTGAATATTGCAGTTAAAGTGACAGTGTGTTTGAAGTGTTCATGAGTCCAACAGCAGAGGGAAAGAAACTATTCTTGTGGAGGGAGGTTCTGGTCCGGATGGACCGTAGCCTCCTGCCTGAGGGGAGTGGTTCAAACAGACCATGTCCAGGGTGAGAAGGGTCAGCTGTGATCCGACCTGCTCGTCCAGAGCCCTGGAGACGTACAGGTCCTGCAGAGATGGAAGTCTGCAGCCGATCACCTTCTCAGCAGAGCGCACAATGCGCTGTAGTCTCTGTTTGTCCCTGGCTGTGGCTCCAGCGTACCACACGGTGATGGAGGAGGTGAGGATGGACTCAATGATGGCCGTGTGTAGAACTGCACCATCATCTGCCCTGGCAGCTTGGCTTTCCTCAGCTGCCGCAGGAAGTACATCCTCTGCTGGGCCTTCTTGATGAGGGAGCTGATGGAGGGCTCCCACTTGAGGTCCTGGTGATGGTGGTGCCCAAGAAGCGGAAGGAGTCCACTGCGGTGGTGATGGGGGTGTCATGATGAGGGGGGGCTGGGGATGTGACTTTCCTGAAGTCCACGATCATCTCCACTGTCTTCTGGGCGTTGAACTCCAGATTGTTACCGCTGCACCAGGACACCAGCCGGTCCACCTCCCTCCTGTAGACAGACTCATCCCCGTCCGAGATGAGCCCGATGAGGGTGGTCTCGTCCGCAAACTTGATGAGTTTTACGGAGTCGTGGCTGGAGGTGCCAGCAGTTTGTGTACAGGGAGAAGAGCAGAGGGGAAAGTACACAGCCCTGAGGAGCTCCGGTGCTGATAGTCCGAGTGTCTGAGACATTCTTCCCCAGCCGCACGCACTGCCTCCGATCCGTCAGGAAGTCAGTGATCCACCTGCAGGTGGAGTCAGGCACGTTGAGCTGGGAAAAATGCAGATGTTTGCTCTGGTTTATGCTTAATATCTGCACAAACCTCCAAAAATTTGAATTTTAATTGATTTTTAACTTCAAAAAGTGGTGGCAATATTTAAATAAACGGGGCGGATGGACTGTAGTGGCCAGCGGAACGGGCACGAGAGTAAAAAGCAGTGCGTTTGAACTACTTCTACTACTTATTCCACTTCTTCTACTTCTTGTCATCCTCATCATCCTCCTTCTCATCGTTCTTCTTCTCCCTCTTCTTCTACTTCTCATCCTCATCATCCTCCTCCTACTTCTTCTCATCCTCATCATCCTCCTTCTACTTCTCATCCTCCTTCTCATCGTTCTTCTTCTCCCTCTTCTTCTACTTCTCACCTCATCATCCTCCTCCTACTTCTTCTCATCACCCTCCTCCTACTTCTTCATCACCCTCTCTACTTTTCTCATCCTCCTCCTACTTCTTCTCATCCTAATCATCCTCCTTCTACTTCTCATCCTCCTTCTCATCGTTCTTCTTCTCCCTCTTCTACTTCTCATCCTCATCATCCTCCTACTTCTTCTCATCCTCCTTCTACTTCTCATCGTTCTTCTTCTCCCTCTTCTTCTACTTCTTATCCTCATCATCCTCCTCCTACTTCTCATCCTCCTCCTACTTCTCATCATCCTCCTCCTTCTACTTCTCATCCTCATCATCCTCCTCCTTCTCATCCTCATCATCCTCCTTCTTCTACTTCTCATCATCCTCCTTCTCCTTCTTCTCATCCTCATCATCCTCCTTCTCCTCTTCCTCATCATCCTCCTTCTCCTTCTTCTCGTCGTCCTCCTCAGCCTCTCCACCAGGTTCGGGACGGTGGCGGTGCCAAACATCCTCCTGTTCCAAGGAGCCAAACCCATGGCCCGATTCAACCACACGGACAGAACGCTGGAGACGCTCACCTCCTTCATCTCCAACCAAACCGGTCAGTTCGCCAATAGAGTGCCCAGCATTTATGATTATTTAGCAAATCTGTGCGGCGCGGCTTCAGCGTGTTCGCAAATCGCAGTTATTTAAGTAATTTCCTCCTCTTATGCACAAGACCCTGTGTGTTAAGCAGTTGGTATTTCCGTCTTCTCTCAAACGTCTGTGCCCCTGAACACGTTTGAAATGTGAACCAGAGTTACGATTATTATGTACAAAATAAATCTCTCTCTTTTTTGGGACCATAGATTAAATTAAAAAGACGTAGATGTCATCATATTTTAGTTGTTACGATAATATTGTCACGATTAGCGATAAAATGAATAATCTTGACGTCCCTAATAGAAGTCTGATCGCAATTCCAAACACAAAAATTCGATATCGCTCAGCTCTTCTGTACGGTACGGTCTTCAAATATTCGTAATGAACTATTCTCCTAATAATATTCTTTGTTTTGGTTTTAGAAGACCAAACTGTGAGGCTTTGCACTGGTTCATTTTGTCAACAAATTTGAATAAATATTTGACTTTAGTCTTAAATTTATGTTTGTTTTACTCTCGTTTTTGTAGATTTTTGTAGATCAACTAAATGTATATTTTTTTATTTGACCAAAAACAACACCACTGTTTTGGTTTTATGTTTCACAAATGTCAAAGACAGAATCTAGTTTCCAGTTCTGTCCATTTTTAAGTTAACGGGGGAAAAAAGTCTGTAATTTTTTTCATTTTCATCAACTAAACTATGAAATCGACAAAAACCATGATGAAATTACTAGTAAACAAATGTAACCGATTGTTGTGTTAGGCTTTGAGGCGGGGCCGGATAGAAACGTGACCGAAGCGGACCGCCGGGGGCCCCTGAACGCGGTGCCCGTGCGAGGCGTGGACTGGCTCCTGGTCTTCTCCGTCCTCTTCATCACCGGCTTCAGCCTGTACGCGGCTCTCCGGACCGACAGTATCCGCTGGATCATCCCGGGACAGGAGCACGAGCACCAGGACTGAGCACCAGGACTGAGCACCAGGACTGAGCACCAGGACTGAGCACCAGGACTGAGCACCAGGACTGAGCACCAGGACTGAGCACCAGGACTGAGCACCAGACTGAGCACCAGGACTGAGCACCAGCACCAGGACTGAGCACCAGGACTGAGCACCGCTTGAAAGAGTTCAATGTGTGTTTTAGTAAATTATGATTTGATTTACACTTAGTGACTTTTTTTAAATAGTTTTTTAAATTATTTTAATATCGGTCGGCAGCAGCCCTTTACTGGTGCACTGTAACCTTTTCTGTGGAGGCTCCGTCATCTGCCCTTTTTCCCTGAAGATGTTACTGCCCTGCTCTTGTCTCCATGGAGACGAACAGGTGTATAACGTTTGCTGTAATTGAATAAATGTACGATAAAATTTGTATAATATTCACGGGTTTCGGCTAACTGTTTTATGCAACATTTTGAGGACTATTCCCCCCCTTCCTAAGTTCTCATCATTCTGAAACCCACTGAAGTAGAACACAACCAAAAAAGTTACGTAGTGCACCTTTAAGTGTTCACTCTGGCAATACTAACATTAATGTGTTGATACGGCTGCGATCATCACACATAGGCTCAAACGTGAGTCTAAATGTCTTGGTTGAGGTTCAAGTGTCTTGAACCTGTGGACTGTGAAATTAAAGTGCAAAAATATCACTTTACACACGTTTGTTAATTGGGACAGTATAGTCTGAAATGGGGATGAGACTTGGGAGGGACATTGCATCAAACCGTCGAGGGCCGGGACTCGAACTCGTAGGTTTGTTTCAAGATGTAATTTCAAAATTATTGCCCTGCATTAAATCTATTTTGTCATTTAAAACGGTATCTTT
This sequence comes from Chaenogobius annularis, assembly GCA_015082035.1. Taxonomy (NCBI): domain Eukaryota; kingdom Metazoa; phylum Chordata; class Actinopteri; order Gobiiformes; family Gobiidae; genus Chaenogobius; species Chaenogobius annularis. The sequence goes on from BJKM01000467.1 coordinate 15,187, forward strand.
TTGTGAAATTTGGTCAGACAACACAATAAACAGCAAAATAATAAAAATAAACTTAATTTCAATGGTTTACAACTTGAAATTAATACAGATGTTTCATTTTACTATAGGGGTCCCAGCCTGACATAGTGCACCTTTAACCCCTTATCATTATGCCAGAGTTCTCCTGAAATGCCTGACTAAAATGAACCCCAATTCAAACTGAAGCTGTAATATATGGACTCCATATTTGTTTTCCTCCGTGGGACCCACTTCTTCTCATGCTGCTCCTTCTCCTACTCCTTCCTCTTCTTGAACTTAATACAGATAACCATTTCATTTTACTGTGGGGGTCCCGGAGTGACATAGTGCACCTTTTAACCCCTTCTCATTATGCCCGAGTTCTCCTAAAATGCCTGACTAAAATGACTCCATATTTGTTTTCCTCTGAACCGCCCCTGTCCTTGGTTTGTTTTCTCCGCGGGACCCACGTGTGCGCCCTTTGCCCAGTCTGGCTCCAGCGCACACGGCGAAGCAGTGGCTCCACCGGGGACTTTAGCACCGGAGGAGCCTCGTTTATGTCCAGGTTAATATTTAGCCTGCGGGCGGGCAGCTCATGGCCGCTCAGCCGTGTCTCGGCGCTCCTTCCCCGGCGTGACTCTGCTGCTGCGCCCATGGTAAGAGTCTCCGAACGGCTTTAGCATTAGCCTCCGTTAGCGTTTAGCTGCGCGCACACTGCTAATGTCGCACAGTGAGCGTAAATACAGACTGGAAATGATAACGTGTCGTGTCCACAGATTATTCACGTTTCCATTTAAAAGATAGGAATTTAAACAAGCAATCTTAAAGTGCACATGGCAGGTCAAAATACGCATTTAAAACGTATTAACACCAATATATCTTACTTAAAGTCGTGCCTAGTTTTCGCTAAGTTTGTGTTCTGGTTCTACGTAGGCTAATAATTCTACTTCCTGGTTGGACGTGAGAAGCGGAAGTGGTGTGACGTCATACGAACGAAAATAAATAAAATAAAAGTATTTTGGATGGATTTGTGTGCGTGTATTGACGGGACCAAAGAGATGCCGTTTATTAGCTCGTGTGCTCCTTGTATTTTTGAAGTTTTCTTTTCGACTTTTCTCTTCTCGATGTAAAACTGCGATAAATGTTTAACAGATGAACTATGCCATCTAAGTAAGTAATAAGTAAAGTAGAAAACATGAAAACCTGTCACATTGAGATAATAACCTAAAATTATGTGTTTTTTATGTGTGCAAGCCTGTTTGTAATGTTTAAACATCAACCTAGACGTCGTGACGTTCATTAATCACCAAAACTACAGATCTTTTGTTCGAATTTGTTTTTTATGGCATTGTACATTAGTTTATTATTATTATTATTATTATTATTATTATTATTATTATTTGGTCTGGCTAACATTTTCACTCTGGCTTTGTTTACATGTCAAATCTGATCATCTGATTTTTCTGGAGTTATCAGATTAGTGAACTGTAAACCGTTACGTCTGGCGGGAGTAATCTGATTTCTTTCCGATTGTTGTTGTTTACACTTGGGGCAGGTTTGGACAAGGAACATTATGAAAAAAGGGCAAAAAAAATCACTGTACTTTTGGTGATGAGATTTCTTCTGTGCTTTTAAAGAGACGATCAGATTGAGATATTATTAGATTATTATTTCTGTAAACGCACTGCCGTAAACAAGGTCCAAATATCTATTTTTTTAATAATATTGTGAATGTTGTAAACTTTCTAATAAAGGTAAAAGGTGATTATTCTGATTTTTTTGTCTAACACTTTTAGTTGAGGTTTAGACACGTTTTAAGACGTCTCTTTTGGATTGACATAATATGGTCTGAATATCGTTATCGTTTTTGTCAATATCGAACACACCTAGTCCACCATCTTGATACGAAGCGGAGGACCACGGACTGATGGTCAATAAAGTGAATTCTTGAATTAATTTAGCGTCTCTCACACTGAAATGCTTGATGTCGAGTTATGTCTTTTGTCATGTTCAATCAAAAGTTAAGTGTTTATGATCATTTGGGCCCAATTCCGCAGGTTTTTGGAAATTAAAACATTTTCAATTGGCTCCTCTCCGCGTCCGGGTCTCCTCTTGGAATCCCTGAATCTCTTGGACTAAACCGTTTAAAGTCCATATGACGGTTCTCATGTTTTTCTAATTATGACTTAGTTCGGGTGGTGTAGAACCTGCGGTGAATATTTATCATAGTTTTACTTACGTTCAGTTGCAGTTTGTGTGTGGAAAAATAAGTTTAAAATGACACGAAGTAGAGCTGAATCCCGCTGTGATGTCATCAATGTGCGACAGAGACAGTTGACACTTCGCAGACACACTTTTCTGACAGTTTAAACCATCGTTCAGCAAAATAAAGGTTGTATATGGTGGTATTATTTGTCAAATCATAACTGTCGTGTCATTTATATGGATTTTAGTTCCTGTTTACAGTCTGGTTGCTAGGTAACAGTTGTAGAATTACCTCCACCTATGTCATATTTGCTGTTCATGTCCAAACCAGGAAGTACAATTATAAACTTTTCAAAAATGGTCAAACCGGGGACAAACGAGTGAAATGTTTTAATAAAATTGCGAATGTAATTGTGTTCACTGCGTTTTAGTGAAATGTGTAGTCTGACCTGTCACATAGACTTTAAATAAAGGATTAAGAAACATTTATTTGTGTGTGTTTCCTGGCAGTCGTCCGGCTCTCACTGGCTCTCCTCTGCAGAGCGCGAGCAGCTGCTGCCCGAGCTCAGAGCCGCGGGATGGGTCCAAGTGGAGGACCGCGACGCCATCTTTAAAGAACTGCACTTCAAGACATTCAACCAGGTCAGAAAAGAGCTCGCGCACTGGCATTTCGGGTAAACTGAACATTAGGCACAGAATTACGGGCAGCACAACTGATAAAATGTGTTTCTTTGCACTTTTTGTTGCCTCGTTTCTGTCTCTGGAGCTTTTGTTTTCCTTTATACGGCAAAATGGAAGCTTTAAAGTCGTTTTTTTTCTCCTCTTGTTGCGTTGACAGTGCAGAGTGTAGCTAGCTTGTATGTTTGGACACTTTTATCTGCGCCACAACCATTCATTTCCTTGGCAAAGAGTCTCAGAAACATCTTTTTTACAGATGTTCAGATTAACTGAGTGCGATCCCAAAGTCTGACAGAGATCAATGTGATGTCGCTGCAGCGTTTCCGTTGTTTATCATGTTTTCTACCACTGTTTACTTGATTTTCTTCTTTAAATGTCAGGCAGAAATTAAATATTTAGAAGGGTTGTTGACTTTTATATTTGTTATCAGACTGTAGCAGCTCTTTTACATCTTAGGTGTGTTTTGAGCTCTTAAGGAGCGTTCACACTGTAGCATCGAGTTTATATTCAGTCTGAGTGGACATGCGTCCAGGGCGTCCGAGCAGCGCTAATCCCACATTCAAGCGTCGGACGCCGCGGCCTGAACTCGACATTACAGACAATGTCATTACTCACCAGGGACATTTGTCAACTGCCACTCACTGCTAAAATGATGAATACTGTGATGTCACCTGCATCAACTCTAGCCATGGGTTTCAGTCACGTGACGTATTTGTGGTCACATGTCGCAGACGTCACACGTGCCGTCGCCCCGAGAGTCATGAAAAACAGAGCCTAAAACTGAAGATGAAACGGGTCGATACTTGAAGAAGGCAGAAGTTCTGGGCTTTGATCCTGGTCTGCAGCGGCGAGTCGCTGACACTTAAAAGACAAACTTTTGTGGACATTTCCATCTGCTCTTCCTCGTCCACCTGTGCACCGGACACGCCCTCTGCACCGGACACGCCCTCAAAGCTTTCAAGAGCATGGACTTTGTGTCTGGTCCTAAAGGAGTTACACCGACACGTCTGATCCTGAACTATAACACCCGGAGAGTTGGAAATGAGGCTCCTTAAAACTGTCTGTGAGTAGGCTAACGTTTATTAGCATAGCCACGCAATAACACGTATGCTAGCATTAGCATTAGCTGCTAACGACCTGAAACAAACAGCTCAGCCTCAGTCTGGAGTGATCTCTGTAAGTCAACGCCAGGTTAAGTGTGAACAGAGCCAACCTGGAGATGTTCTGGGACTGACGCCTGTGTGAATGTGGGTCAGAGCTGTGTGTTCTGGAGATCTGCGCGCGGCTATTTACCGGGAACTCGGGGGGCCGTACAGGTAGGAGGTAATTTCATCACTGTTACCTAGCAACCGTAATGTAAGCAAGGCCCAGAGTCCGTACGATTCGCACAACCGTTACGATTTGACAAAGGTTAATACCTGATCACGCAAAGTGTCCGTCGCTTATTGATGACATCACAGAGGGATTATGTTTAGGACGTCACTATCGAACTGTTATTTGAATCGTTTTCTTCACAAACTGCAACTTGAAACGATGATGAATATGTTGCCACGGGTTCCACCAAAAAGTATATAATGGGAAAACACGAGAATCTGCACTTTAACCGTTTTAAAATATATAATTTGTTGGTTAAATTCCTGTTGTTTCATCATTTACCACTAGATGGAGACACAAAGCACATATACAATTCAGAAGGGGGGAAAAAAGAAGCATGGATTTGGGTGCTTTTTGGGTAAAGTACCAACAAATATCATAAATATTAGCTCAATATACACATGTCTGCACAATTTTGATGACATTTTTTAATAAAAATATCTCAAGCCGCATTCTTTTCAAATCCTCTGACTGAAAGACTGAAATATGAAGTGATGAACCAACACAAGAATCCCGGAACATGTCTGTAAAAGTCTAAATTACGGGTTTATCATCTTTTATTGAGGCCGGATGAGACATTTAGTTGTTTTCAGACTAAATTAAGTCACTGAAATGATTAAGAGATCTTGCTCCAGGGCCCGACCGTTAAGCAGCACCACGGGCCCGCGCGAGTAAATGTTGCCAGATTTGCGCGCGATTCTCTGCATCTCGGGACCCACTTAACGGACTTCCTCTAATCTGAAAGTGAGTTGTTTTTAGCCGCTGCTTTCGTCCGTTCTTTACACGTTCCTTTTGCCTCCACCCTTTTTGAAGTCGGCCCCCGTCGCCCCAGACGTCGGGCCCACTTTGCCTGATACGAGCCAGGCCCACAGTTGGCAGTAATTGAGGTCGATCAGAACGATTCCTTTCACAAACAAATCAAATTGGTTAAAATATTTCATCTGGAGGAGAAACCGCAGACGAGGCCCGTCGCTGCGGCTGAATTCAACCTGTTTTATCATCTCTGTTTTTGACAAAGAGCTCTCGTTGGGAAGTGGGAAGCAAGTGGGACTGTTTGGAATAGTTGAATAATGATTTAACTTGAATACTATTTAACACATTTAAGATGAGCTGGTAAGAAACGGGATTTACTCATTCAAAAGTGCCTGTAAAGAACTGAAACTTGCAGCGTTACGCGGGATTAAAGTACGAGTTTGTTTGTTTTTTTACTTATTTTTGGTTAAAAAAAAAATTCTTTGACACTTGAATCTCAACCAAAACATTTACAGGCACGTTTAGCACATTTCTGATGCATCACTGAAATATAATTTGCCAAAAGTACGATTTTGTCCAGCCCTAAAATCCCACGTCTCACGTCATTTTGCCTCAAAGCGACGGTACAAATCCTGCTTCTTTTCCGTTCAGTTTTCTAATCTAGACCAAGTATTTTCTCATGAGGTGGAAGCACACTGTCTTTAAAGTGTTTTTATGTGAAATCTGACTTCAATAATGTCGACAGATGCCCGCAGGACGTGACTTTGACCAGCAGGAGGCAGTAAAACAACAGGCAAGACTGAACAGCAAAGCATTTTATTTGGCATTTATTTCATTTACAGGTGCTTTCATTTATTTTTTTTACAACAGATTATTATTTTTATTTTTATTTTTTATTTTTTTTTTATTTTTATTTTTATTATAGTAGACAGAATTTTAGCTAGTCATCAGTGTATTTGTTGCTTTAATATCTTTATGTTAATTAAATTTACAGGATATTTCGCTGGTTCTTTCTTTTGGTCTTGTCGACGGGAACAGTTGTAGTCCTGCAGACGTTTTTAAGTTTTATTTTATCCGTTTCAATCCTTTTTACATTTTGGTCCTTGCCGTTCACGACGACATGATTATTGTTTCCGCGTTGAATGTATGTTGTTTACGAGCGCGCGCACACGTGTTTCTGGTTTGGATGCGCCGAGCGGAAACCGTGACGCAAAAAAAAAAAAAACGGCCTTTTTTGGAAATGCACGGTAACCGACGCGCGACCGCATTTCCCAGGGATATTGTGATTTTCTGATTTTCAGACGTGGTCGGCGATTCGATGTGATATCTCTGCGGTTCAGTTCTTCTGAAGCGAGACGCGTGGCGCAGCGGTGACAAATTGCGGGATAAACTCGATAAAGCGTCGCTGAAGAACGGCTTACGGTGGGCGGCGATGGCGATCTACATTTGGGAATTCGATGCCGAGCTCAGTTTGATCCTCCCGTTGTGTGCGTTTCATGTTTTACTTCATGGTTCTGTTTGAAGCAGCGGCCTGTTTTGAGTTGGCTCTTCACAGTCAGCCTTCAGTTCGGGACGGTTTAAACATTTGACAGAAGAAACTACATAAATACACGAATCAAGACCTTTCTGAACAGGGTTTTTATTTTTTGTTGTTGTTGCCACGAACCAAATCTGAATAATCGTGACGCTCGACGACTAAAAATAAATCGGTCAATACGTTTTAAGTGCTCATTATTCCCAGGAACGCCACAGTATCTGGAGCAGCTCATCATCATCACGTGTTTTTCTTAATGTCCATCTGTTCGTAAATATTGGTCTGAGCTCTGCAGATTGTGTTCAACATGGACATTCCACCGGACTTCAGACCTGTCCCAGACTCTGGTCCAGAAGAAGTCTTTTACAGGGAAATGTTCCGATGTTCTCCATGGCACACATGGTTTAGAATACAAGCTGCAGAGGAGAGCGTTTCCACCTTCAAGGCACTCCAAGCTCTTTACTCGCCAGTGTGGGTCAAGTGTTTTTACCTAACCACAACAACGACATTCCCTCTAGCGCCCCACTGTGGCACCTGGTGTTCCAGCGGTCTCCCTGGCCAATACTACCCAAGACTTATGACAAAGACGGCTGTTTTATCTGATCAAAATATGAAAAAGAATAAACAAATTCTAAATTTCATCATTAATTTATTCATGAATTTATTTGTTGTTGTTGTAAATATTCACTATTTGCATCTCAGTCTGACTAAAATAATCGTTAGTTGGCGCTTTTGTTTGTAGTTTGCAGTTGCTAATGGCGACCATTTAATGTGCGATTTTGATTTAATTGCGAATTGTCTTTTAGGAAATGAAAATATGACCGAAAACTGAATTGCTCGTCCCGTTTCTCCTCACAATGCTAACGGTAACTCCACATTTGACACTGGGCCCTCCTCGGCCCTTCAGGTTTGTGAGAGCCAGACGGGGCTTAATCCTCGGCGGTGTCCCGTGTCTCCTGCTGCGTCTCCAGTGGACGTTTGTGAGACTTAAACCCATCAGATCTCCATTTCTCTATTGTCCCGGTGTCTGCAGGGAAGTGCAGAGGTGTGGCACCCAAAAGGAGCTGCTCCGTAAGAGCCTTAATCCCCCTCTGTGTGCGTCTGCCCTCCAACATGGCTGCTGTCTCCACGGCGCTGAGCCAAGATGGAGGCCGGTAGTGAAGGTAGTGAAGGGCGATGTCAACAAAAGCTCAACTTTGTCACAATACTAACATTTCAAACTCTCTATTTTCATGCCGATAAGTGTGCTAACTAAACAATTCTCTTCTTTAACATGAAATGATAATAACAGGCCCACTTTGTTTATGTCATGTGCTCTATTACTGGTTCTGATAAAGCTCAAGATCATTCTAGAACGGTTCCGGAAAGGTTACGTTTGTACCGTTTCGATTCTTGCTCGTTTTCCAGTTTTTCGCGTCTGATTGAAGACACTTTTGTCGACCCGAGGACGTTATAGCTTCGCACCAGAATGCGCGAGAAGCCGCTCTGAGACCACCTGCTTTACGCGCGCTCGGAGCTGCCGTTTTACCGCCGCTCCGGACTGTGACTCCCGACAATCGCGCTGCTCGTGGAGTGAAAACGCCGTAACGTCAACCTAACGAGTGGCAGTGTGAAAATGACCTCAAAAACAAGCATTCTTACCTCCCCGCAGATCTGACCCGTAACCTGACCTGATGGCACCATCAGCTTGATATCGTACTTTTTAAAAATTTATATTGGCCTATTATTTGATATAGCCTATTAGTAATTACTTAGATTGATTTGAAATGTCCAGTACGTTGGGGCTCTTTGCGATGGTCCAACAACAGACCCACTGACTCTGGAGAGGGGTGAGGCAGGGCTGTGCTTGGTCTCCCCTCTTGTTCACGTTGGAACCATTGGCCAAATACAGTATCTTAGATGATCAGAAACAATACATGGTGTTAACATTTATGGGATGGAACATAAAATGACCCGCTGTGCAGATGATGTTTGATTGTTTTTGACCAAACCAGATAATTCTCTACCGAATGTGATGCATTTCCTCATAATATTGGTCCAATGTCTGCATACAAACTGAATATGCAACAAAAATAAAGTATTCTTTCTTACTGGCGAAATACAATCATGATTAAAAAAAAACAGGCATTATATACACATTAATAAAACATTGTACATACATTAGACATGCTACTTGAGTGTAATAAGTTCAAAGATCTTAGAGGTGAGTCTAAAAGGGTTTTAAACCGTAAAAGGACGACGAGCTTTTGAACGAGACCCCGGTAAACGCTGCTCATTCTCACCTTTTTTACAGCGCCGGACACGTCAAGTCAGAGCGTCCAAAACCGACTGTTAAAGAGCAGCGTTGTGGATGGGAAAGATGAGCTACGAAACTTTTTTTTTTTTTTTTAATGATCATAAAACACTCCCCGGCTTCAAGACTCGCTGTCCCTGGTCGCCTCTTCTTCTTTTTTTTTTCATTCATTTGCGTGTCCAAAATGAGCCCCATTAACAACTATCTTCTGTATTTCACAAGTCATCAATCAAACGCCGTCCCGGATAATTCCCCCGTTTTAAACTGATACACGCCTTAAACGTGTCCGGAGTCCAGTTTCTCGTCCCAGAAGCGCAGCGGCTGACAAGACCGGCTTAAATATGGAAACTTGTTTTGATTTTGGGTTTGAGTTACGTCTTCGGGAAGGGGGGGGGGCGGCGGTGTCTTCGGGGGAGTCCGGGCTCATCTGCCGCAGCGCGTTGATGTATTCAGATGCTGCGGTTGTCATGTTTTCGCTGCCATTGAGGAACTTCAGTCGTCTTGTGTTTCCTTTTTTTCAGGTTTTTTTTGTTCCTCTGCGTGTGCGTTTGATGGTGGCGACGGGGAATGTTTTTATTCACTGGATACACGGAAACCCGCCGGTCCATGTTTAGTCCTGACTCTGGCACCAGCAGGAGGCCGGTCCATGTTTAGTCCTGACTCTGGCACCAGCAGGAGGCCGGTCCATGTTTAGTCCTGACTCTGGCACAGCAGGAGGCCGGTCCATGTTTAGTCCTGACTCTGGGCACCAGCAGGAGGGGTCCATGTTTAGTCCTGACTCTGGGCACCAGCAGGAGGCCGGTCCGTGTTTAGTCCTGACTCTGGCACCAGCAGGAGGCCGGTCCCTGAGGTCCTCAGAGTCCGAGATGGTTCATATGGCACTAACATGTCCAGGATGTACTTTGGTGCTAGGCCGTGGAGAGACCTTAAAGCAGAACTCCAATGTTCGATGGTTAAAAGTTAAAAACTGTGTTTGGGAATCATGATTAAAAACACGTCTTTGAAATGTTTTTTTGATCAACAAACAATTTAATTTTAGCTTCAAAGATGAAGGGTCCGCTAACTGGTTTCCACATCTCCATGGAAACAAGCAGGTGACGCCGCCAGGTCACGTTACAGGTCAGGGGCCTCATTTATAAAAGAGTGCGTCAAATTGTACTTGGAATAGTACGTACAAACAAAACCCAAAGTTCCCCCTCCGTACGCACTTTCCACCTTGAAAGTTGCTTGGACACGATCCCGCCTCACGCCACGCCCCCGTCACGCCTCCATTTCACCATAAAAGGACAATGCGAAGTGAGATTTACCTAAACACGAGCCGATAATGACACACTGAGAGCAAGAGGGGAAAGTGAACTCTCTGACACACACACGTTTGACACACTGCGTTTTAAACATTTAAGAACAAGACGGAAAATTCCTTCTCTGCATTTGACCCATTCTCTGTGACCTTTCGGGGTTCAACCTGCCAGCTTCAGAGCGAGCCATCAGACCAGTGCGTGCTTGTTGTTCTGAAGAAGACTGCAAAGATGTAGTCGAAACATGCCACGGTATGACTGACAAACAAACAAACAAACAAACAAACAAACAAACACTGGGCTTATAGAGGAAATAAAAGTATCTCGAGTACTTTCCTTCCACTCTTCGGAGATATTTTGGCTTAAGCTTAAATCCGTTGTTCGTAGCCGGCCGTACCCAGTGATTAGCTCCGTAGTAATCGCCCTAAATGCACTCGCATGTTCTGTACGGCGCTCGGAGGCTGTTTCTGATTATTGGAGATCTGTGTAACATCAGGTCCAATTACAGCCGGTCTGACAGCTCAAGTGGGACCATAGATGTTTTCTACCGGGTTTCCCCCTTCTCCTTGTATCGACATGATGTTCCCGATTGAGTTGTGGTAATGGTAATTGCAGTGATTCTGTATTTCTTTAACACGCTCTCGACATAATAACGTATTCTATAGTGTCTCACGTCTGCAGCAAAACACTAACCGCCCTGGACATGTTTTCATTTAATGGTAACGGTTGGTATGTTCTCTGCTCCAGGACACAGATAGTGACCTTCAGCCCTCTGCTCCAGGACACAAATAGTGACCTTCAGCCCTCTGCTCCAGGACACAAGATAGTGACCTTCAGCCTCTGCTCCAGGACACAGATAGTGACCTTCAGCCCTCTGCCTCCAGGACACAGATAGTGACCTTCAGCCCTAAGCACCAGGACACAGATGGTGACCTTCAGCCCTAAGCACCAGGACACAGATAGACCTAGACCCTGAGCCACAGGACACAGAAGACCTTCAGCCTACACACAGATAGTGACCTTCAGCCCTCTGCTCCAGGACACAGATAGTGACCTTCAGCCTCTGCTCCAGGACACAGATAGTGACCTTCAGCCCTCTGCTCCAGGACACAGATAGTGACCTTCAGCCCTCTGCTCCAGGACACAGATAGTGACCTTCAGCCCTCTGCCTCCAGGACACAGATAGTGACCTTCAGCCCTCTGCTCCAGGACACAGATAGTGACCTTCAGCCCTCTTGCTCCAGGACACAGATAGTGACCTTCAGCTCTAAGCACCAGGACACAGATAGTGACCTTCAGCCTCTGCTCCAGGACACAGATAGTGACCTTCAGCCCTCTGCTCCAGGACACAGATAGTGACCTTCAGCCCTCTGCTCCAGGACACAGATAGTGACCTTCAGCCCTCTGCTCCAGGACACAGATAGTGACCTTCAGCCCTCTGCTCAGGACCAAATAGTGACCTTCAGCCCTCTGCTCCAGGACACAGATAGTGACCATCAGCCCTCTGCACCAGGACACAGATAGTGACCTTCAGCCCTAAGCACCAGGACACAGATGGTGACCTTCAGCCCTGAGCACAAGGACACAGATAGTGACCTTCAGCCCTAAGCACAAGGACATAGTGACCTTCAGCCCTCTGCTCCAGGACACAGATAGTGACCTTCAGCCTCTGCTCCAGGACACAGATAGTGACCTTCAGCCCTCTGCTCCAGGACACAGATAGTGACCTTCAGCTCTAAGCACCAGGACACAGATAGTGACCTTCAGCCCTCTGCTCCAGGACACAGATAGTGACCTTCAGCCCTCTGCTCCAGGACACAGATAGTGACCTTCAGCCCTCTGCTCCAGGACACAGATAGTGACCTTCAGCCCTCTGCTCCAGGACACAGATAGTGACCTTCAGCCCTCTGCTCCAGGACACAGATAGTGACCTTCAGCCCTCTGCTCCAGGACACAGATAGTGACCTTCAGCCTCTGCTCCAGGACACAGATAGTGACCTTCAGCCCTCTGCTCCAGGACACAGATAGTGACCTTCAGCCCTCTGCTCCAGGACACAGAGAGTGACGTTCAGCCCTCTGCTCCAGGACACAGATAAACCAGAGCAGTCTAAGAGGGCCACTCAGCCCTGGTACGGACCTTACATATCATAATGCACGATGATACACATTATTTAGAGTTTGAAGATGTTTAACTGTCGCATTATCATAGAGAACATCACCATAAACCAACAAAGGTAAAAAGGCAGCAGATGCCAGATGTTTGCGGTCTTGAGAAGCGAGGCAGGATTTTGTTATGATAATAAAAACTAAGATTTGTCTTCAATTTTTTAAGCAAATTTCGCGAGTGAGCCTTAAAAAGAAAGCTCTTGGTCTTGTACAAAGCCGCGGCACTTGAAATGAGACCCAAACTCTGGGGTTACCTGAAGAGGTCGCGATCAGAGGAATGTCATCTGGCACGTCCAGGTGACAAAACCATGGCTCTGGTCCATGTGAGGCACCGCATCATCGGCATAAAAGGTTTGTTTGTTTTCGTAGTAAAAAGAGGTGTGTTTTGGCTTGTTCTTTAGAGTTTGTACAGCGCTGTACCCAAATACCCACGTTTAGAGTTTTCTTCTGGCGTGCGCATTAGCTTCAGCCTCACAGCAAGAAGGTCCTGGGTTAGTTTCTCAGCCTTATATTCGACCGTTTCCTACCTTTTTTTAATTTGTTTTTTTGTTTTAACCCGGAAGCCGCCGTGTTTGTTTAGACATGCGCGAACTGAGCATGCGCGTCTCTGATTGGTTAATCTGCCTCTCGATCACGGCCGTCTGATATCGGGGGGGGGGGGACAGGACATAGATACAGTTTATACAGATTAAAAGTACTTGTCTGTAGATATTAAAATACAGCAGGAGGACGCTAGCGTTGCGGTAGCATTTAGCCCGCGTCTTTTGTTAGCGTTCTTTCAGATGCCGACTGTAGCTATGGTTCCAGACCCAAACGCCTTTAAAAAGTATTGTCAAAAGCGGGTGGTCTTGGCAGAAAAATACACAAACATGTAGAAGAGGACAGTGGGTTTTTTTTTAAGCTGAAGGAACTCGATCACTACCTTTTTTGAAACTTTTCCTGGACGAAAAGAGGGATTACACCGACATGAAAAAGAGATTCCTAATCCCAGTGGTTCAATGAAGGCAGAATAGTGCCGTCTCGTACAAAGCCCCTTCACATAACGCAGTCCCGGCGCCGCTCTTGACCCCGTTGACTCCAGGCTCAGTTCGGAGGCAGGGGTCAGCTCTTGTTTTTCGCGCCCGGGCCAAGTGCACTTCTCTGGGACACTTGGACTCCGCTTACTGCCCCCCGGGGGAAACCAGAACGTGAGAGAGCAGGCCCGTTTCAGGACCATCCACGACATCCAACCCGCGCGCAAAGAATGGGGAGATTACCGCGTTCTGAGTCGAGAATGCGTTGTGTTGCTTACGGGGGGCCATATTATTGACAGAAATGGTCATCGATATGTGTGATATGTAGACGATATTGCGTCAGTCCAACAGAAATGTGTTAAAACGCGTCGTTAAACGTGAGGTGGAGGTTTAATTATGAGACAAATGCAAAATGTCCGGCAAATGAATCACAAAAGTGCAGAAATATCACGTTATGCAACAACTGTCCACAAGAGTAATATATATATATATATACACACAACAGACAAAAGTAAGAGTAATTGGAAGAGTAACTGTCTGGATGTAATAGTCGTTTTGTAATTTTAAAAGTATGTACAAAGTAGTATAATTTAGTAACCTCAATATTGATTTAACTTGACTTAATTATAGTTCCATTGACTTCTGGGCTCTTGCATCTTTTTATTTACATTTTAAAAAGAGAAAACCAGTCAATATTCTGCGGCTTTGTCCAATCTGCAGCTAAATTTGTTTCATCATTTCCTTTAATCCACTTGCATTCATAGATATTCATGAGACATTGTACAGTAACGTCAAAGATCGCTTTCTCTTCCGCAGAGACCCAAAGATCCCTTAAAGTGTCATTTACACACACCAAACTTTACAATCTTGTACTTCACTAGATTTTGACGGATCGTACTGAAGGATTTGTTGCCATCTAATTTTAAGCCTGATTTTATTTAAGTTTTAATGCAAACAAATGAGGCGAAATTGGAATTTTTACTCCAATTTACAGTTAATTTACTCAAATGGTAAATAAAAATGCCAAATCCTCTCAGTACATTTTCTTGGATTTAATATTTCAACAAAGTTAAGAAAGTTAAACCTGTCATTTATTTATTTTATTATTCCAGATTTATATGTCCCAAATATATGCAAATTTGAGCCATTTCTACACATAACATGCTTTATTTTTTATATAAGAAAACATGACATGATGGAAAAAACTTGCAATACGTTTATGTCAGCGAACTGGACATAAACTGCGCCGTAAAGTTCAGTTGTAAATGAATATAAACACTTCAAATTCCATCTTCTCCAATCACAGCTCTGTCGAAATTACCTTGGAAAAAAGGGCCAAATCATGGACTGAGGTGGGACTATTTAGAGGCAATTTCCCACTGCAATCTCAATTAAGCCGCTAAAACGCTTCCTCCTCGTCTCATTACATCCACTGGGCGGCCATTGTTTACCTCCCGCGCGACAACACTGCACAGAAGGAAGCCAGTTTGGCGCTTTTTTATTTTATTTTAATTTTCTTTTCCAAGAGGGAGCGGTGCGCGTAATTCGATCATCACTGGCGATCAATTTGGTTATCAAGGAAACAGCCCCGCGACTCTGTTCAAGTAATTGGGTGATTCCTTGCAACTTGACCCAAGTGGCACCAATGGAAGAGCGCGGCGCGGGTCTGCGTTTCGTCAGCGGCGGCGGAGAACGGTTCGAGCCAGGTGTTTTCCGGTGTGCGGTTGGCCAAGGCCAGATATGTCACTTTATCTTTTTAATAAGCCTTTGGTACTATTACGTTTTGTCATAGTCCAAAGAATTAAGCTATAAAAGTGCTTAAAACTGTTATTTCATCATGTTGTCTGCACTGAAATGGAGCAAAGGATCATGGTCTATGTAGTTCTATGCGTTTTCATGAGCTGCTGCAACATAACGATGCGTTTATGCCGAGGAGCTTGTCATTTTTTGGTTATTGTTACAGTCCCACAAAACGCTGCAAAAAGAACTGTTGATGTAAAACGTTGTCGTAATGTAATCCTTCAAGCAAAGGTAGAAAGTGGTATTTCATCACTCTGTGTTTGATTTGACGGCCCAAGACACTTGCATGGATCATCACTCGACCCTTCATTCATTTGTTTAACTCTAAGTCTTAAATGTGCCTGTAGATGTCATGGTTCAGGCTCAAGTAGAAAATGAACCACACAAGTGCAGAAATATTGGAGGATTCCACTGCAAATTCTTGTCTTGTATTTTATTTGTTTATTATTATTATAATTGTTTTGTTGTTATTATTTTCATTTCATTTTATTTCATTACTCTACTTTACTTCATTATATTTTTTTATTTTATTTTATTTATATTATATTAATTTACATTATATTAATTTATATGTATATATTTTTATTTCTATTTTTTTTTTTTATTATTATTTTACCTAGTGGTAAAGCTGTGACTTCTTGGATTTTCAAGCTGACCCCTGGAGCTGAATAATTTTAGAAGGGGAAAAAAAAGAGCATTAACTCTTGAAAGAAGCCTGAACTGCTAAATGTAAGAATCACGTACTTTTCAGAGGTTTTTAGAGGTTTTTAGAGGTTTAAACTCCAGCTTTGATACAGAATTAGACCCACAGAGGAACATTACAGCGCTTTACCTGTTATCGACTTTTATACAACATCTGGTTTTTCACGAGTGGGAATGTATTGGTTCTTTTTGTTGCATTTTAGTCCCAAATATTTGAGAACATTTTAAATAAAAAGTTTGATACCTAAACTATTCTACGTGGGGCTTTTCTGCTTGGAGTGTGCATCCGTGTTTCTTTTGGGCGCTCAGGTTTTCCACATAAAACGCACACAAACACCTCACAGGTCTGGTTCATCCATTTGGGTGATTGCACACTTTGGATCAATATAACATTTAATAATTGGACAGATGCTTTTTATTCACTCCTAAAAATGTTGGCCTTGTGTAAAACTCCATAAAATGTGTTTGTGTCTTTAACTGCGTCTGTGCACGGTCCAGAGTTTAATGCCGTTTTTGGCTGAAGTGGAAGCGCTCACGCAGTCTGGAAACATTTGGAATTATTTAAATTCTCAAGTTCATTTTTTTTTTTCCTTCAAAAGACCTGGTGTAGCCCTTGTTTAGTTTTTTTTTTTTAGTCCTGGATCTGGATTAGTTCTAGATCAACTCGGTCTAGTCCTGGTTTAGATTATTCTGATCCTGGCTTTGTCAAACTCTCAAAAATAAATGTTGACTTTATGTACACGTGCAACTCATTTTCCCATTGAACAGTTTATTATTATTATTATTATTATTATTATTATTTATTTTTAATATTATTATTTATTTTTAATTATTATTTTTTATTTATTATTATTATTATTTTTATTTATTATTATTATTTTTAATTATGAATAATAATAATACTGCATTTGATTTACATAGCACTGTTTCACGTTGCATTATTCATTCACTCTAAACGCGGTGTTGTTAAGTTACTGTTGTGGCCACAGCTGCCTTGGGGCAGACTGATGGAAGTAAGGCTGCTATAATCACTCACACGCCAGACGCCAGACATTGTGAGTGACGTGTTCAGGACACAATGACTTGTGCTTGTGCCACTGCTGCCTCACAGCGTCTGCCAGACCAGGCTTAGCTTCAGCGGTCCGGCGCTGACCAGCCGGTGTGACCGCCTGTTCCTTATGAGCAAACAATCTAGATTTAAATGTTGTATAATGTATAAAAATGCTCTTGAAAGGACACAAATCTGCCCCTTTAAGTGAACTGTTCATTCTTTATGAGACAGACACACTTTCACCAGAAAAGCTGAGACTTCTTGTGTGGTTAGATGGCCGTGCTCGTTCTGAATCCTTGTAGTTTGGCCTTGATGCTAATGTTGGAGTATCACGTTTACACCGCGAGCCGCTGTGACTGATGACACAGCTGTTGTCTGTGTAATGATCTGGTGTGGACGAGTGCGCGTGTAAATTACACTATTAAACTACTACAAAGTGGAGAACGTGTAATTTTAGACCCAGAACTTGGAGGAGCAACAGAACAGCTTCTTCTTCAGAATTGATGTCTAAAGAAACTAACAAATGATTAATTATGCTGCTTAATATTGTGTTTTTATAAGGACTCTCATAAGACACACACAGACACACACATCCACAATGCACAAAACCAAAGGGATTTTAAAACACAATAAAATATCAAAGTGCACATTATTTAAGGAGATAGTGACTGTCTCATCACTGTCATGTGTTTTGTGACTGTTACGTTGTTCTTCCGCACCGATATTTGACTTAAACAGTGTATCGCGGATGTAAAACTCCAACAGTGGTAGTGATTGATGGATACTTGTGGAGTGCACTTTTGGCAGCAGCAAATAAAGGCAATAACAAAAAAAATTATACAAAATTGATGACTGGGACAGAGCCGACGACTCAATTAACGTTGGACAGTCACAAAATTTAAAAATTGACTTTTACTTCATTTTACTTTTGTCTTTCACTCTGGTCTTGTTCCGTTTGTTCAGTTAAATAAAAAATATAAAAATAATAAATGAAACTACACACCAGTTTGTGTCATCCGTTTTTTTTTTTTGTGACAGCCTTCTTCTCAGCCACTAGAAGTATGTTCCAAAGGTATCCATCTATGCTGTCCCTGGCAGGAGTTTTGACGCCCAGTATTTTTGTGCAATAGGCCCGTCCCAGAACACGGGATAACGATGCGCCGCCAACATTCGGCCCCTCCCTGTGATTAATGAGCACTTTGTTATGACAAAACGAGTCACATTCTTCTAGCAGAACTCCTTCCAAACATGTGACGCGCATACATTTTCCCAATGCTCGTCCGTCACAACAAAATCACACTCTTTTTTTACATTTAATTTTAACGTGTTTAGTAGATTCCTGAGCCAAATTCGAAAAAAAAAAGTACGCAAAACTGTCATGATTGCAAAAAATTGGACTATATTTGCTACATATATACCAAGTGTGATTTGGTATCATTTTTTGTAGGTAGTGGGCCACGGAATCTTTTCAAATGAACCAAAAACACTGACACAAAGCTGAACGTCACAGTCGTCCATCTAAACACCTGCGTTTCTCTGTTTCAGGCTTTCGGCTTCATGTCCCGCGTGGCTCTTCAGGCCGAGAAGATGAACCATCACCCCGAGTGGTTCAATGTTTACAACAAGGTAAAAGCTCCCGGCGTCGACCGAGCGCGCGCTCTCCGCTCCGGGATGACATTTAGCTAAAAGAGACGCGTCCGCGAGCCAGTTTATAATCCGTTCTCCTCCGCGAGCCCTGGATAAAGTCAGATTAGCAGTAAGTCAAACAATCCCAACAGCTCCCGAGAGTTCCTCTCCGACACGGGACGACAGACGGACGATCGCGCGGCGGCCTTTTAGGAACAGACAGTCTCTCCTCTAGATCGACCAAGAGTTAAACGTTTGGCGGCTGAAAACCTTTCTTTAAAAAAGCTAAAATTGGTCCAGGTCGCTTCCACCTTCGTTAAAGATGCACTGTGTAACTTTCTGGTGGCGGGCTCGCTTCTTTTTGCCTGGGATTTGAAGTGCGTGTGACGGTTTTTCTCAATTTAACTTTATGTGGTTTTGAAACATGCCGAGGACGTCACACGAGGGAGACTCTTTTCCGCATTAATGAAACCAAATAAAGGTGTTTTTGAGTATATTTTACTCGTAATGTAGTCGTTTGTGTGACATTAGAAGAGTTTTGACCCAGTTATTGACTGCGACGATCGACATTCAAGCTGTATTTGCTTTATTTATGCACATTTAAGAGACGGGTTCCAAAAGTTGCGCACATTCGAACATAAAAACGCAATAAACGCCCAGCTCCACTTGAGAACTGGCCAAGCAGAATGCGGAATTATCAACCTACAAAAAAAAACTAGGGCTGGGAATCACGGGGGGTCCCTCACGATTCGGTGCGATACACTGCTCGCGATACGATAATATCACGATTTTGCGATAATCGATATATTGCTCACGATATTCTACGATACAGCACTATTTTTTTTAAAGAACCCGATACATTTTAAGAACATTTTTCTTTGTTAAACCACGACCTGCACAAACTCTAAATGAAATACGCCAATTTGAATCATCGAAAATGTGAAAATGTCAAACGGTTTGGCGTAAAAACAAGTTTCCTCTCTTTAAACGAGCGACAAAATTGTGGTGCGGCCACAAAATAATCCGGGAAATTGTACCAAAAATGACTCGCGGCGATATATCGATACAGCAGCCCACGATATCGATACTGTATCACCAAATTTAGTATCGCGATATATCGATATATTTCTCTATTTTGGCCCAGCCCTACAAAACGACGCATGCGCGCGACGTATCGTAACTGCGTCAAGTGAGCAGCGCAACCCGTCGTAGGCACTTTGAACATTCAGCATTTATCTCCATGGAGACGAGCAGGCCAAGTCACAGGTCAGATCCGTGGAGAGAATATGTGCTGACCTGTGTTTGGATGTCGTTGTTTCCCCCCCATCTCTTCGCCTTAAAAACTGCTTTTTTTTGTGTTTTTTTTTTTTTTAACTCTGCGCTTTAAAGCCACGGCCAAGAAACGAACCCGATACACCGAGGAATATTATCTGTATATTAGCAGCGGCTTATGGTTCAGCCCGTGTCTGTGTGGGATCTGCGCCGGGCGTTTGGTGCCGACCCAGGAGGCGCAGACCAACGCCGGCTTCATAAGAAAAGGATTTAGCGGCAACATTCCACCGTTAGCCGCCCGCTAACTCCGCGGCCTCACGCTAATGCCGGAGATTTGAACCGACTCGAGATGAGATTTTGGGGGGAAAAGAGAGAGAAGTGCTGAAGTACTACAGTCAAAGCACTGTATTTAAGCAGCATTTACCATAGATACTTTTATAACTTTACTACATTTAAGAGCAGGTATCTGAGCTTTCTACTCCACTACATTTTGGACTAAAAAGTTCTTTCTACAGGGTTTGAGGGGTTTGTTTTTGCACATTCTTGTTGCCATCCCGACTAAAGGTTTGAGGTTCAAACCCCAGTTTTGAGCAAACAGAAACATATAGGTCAAAACCACTAGAAAAATTAAACAAATCGATTGTTTGCGTAAAATCTTTATCAAAATCATTACATTTAACAGTTTATTCGTTCTCAAAATCTGTGTTAATTTAACTCTTGTACTGTGAAAGTGTGTTTTTACTTGGATTATTTTTTTTTTTTTTACTAGAGTCTTGCTTTTTTGCTTCTTTTTTCTTTTTGCATCTGTTCTTTTACTTCAAGTGCACACGACAGATTAGACTGAGCATTTCACTAAAACGCAGTGAACGTGATTATATTTTACTGAACATTGACATTTGACCAGTTTTTGTAAAGTTTATTCCTGGTTGGACATGAGCAGCAGATGTGACACAGGGAGAGGTCAGTTTTATAACCGTTACCTAGCAACCAGACTGCAAACAAGAGCCAAAATCCACATAAGTGACACAACGGGCCCTTTTCACGATAGGCCCGGCTCGTTCCAGGGCTTCACTTCTCGTGCCGTTCGTTCTCTGTGGGAATTAGCCGAGTCTTGATCAAATAAATGCAAAACTCTAACGGCAGAGAGCGAGTTACAGAGGGATAATCACTGCAGCAGGTT
The DNA here is from genome assembly GCA_015082035.1 of Chaenogobius annularis. Taxonomy (NCBI): domain Eukaryota; kingdom Metazoa; phylum Chordata; class Actinopteri; order Gobiiformes; family Gobiidae; genus Chaenogobius; species Chaenogobius annularis. The sequence goes on from BJKM01000467.1 coordinate 36,129, forward strand.
TAGACTTTCATGCACGATGTAAATATGTCACCGGAGGAAACGACGTGTTTATAAAAGTACGTGTTTTTGTCTCAAAGCTAAAGGCTAACATGTGTTTAACTTTAATATAAAACACACAAACTTGATAAAAGTACATAGAATACAAAGTGGAGTGTTTTTGTGAACAGGTTAGTTCAGTTTGTGGAGTTATTTTAACATTATTTATCACATTTATTGTACGTTAGCATTAGCTTAGCGACAAAAGCACTTACTTTTATAAACGCACAGATGTCTCCAGGTAAAGTATTTATACACGGTACGTAAAGGTCTGAACATGTGACTGTGATTATCCATCTGGAACTCGCTCTCCACTTTGTCTTCATTAATTATTGATTTATTTTAGCGTGACGCGGCTAATTCTCCATAAGGAACGAGCGGAGCAGGAAGTGGAGCTCCGCATTTTTAAGGCGACAGGAACTAGCCCGGCCCTGTCGTGAAAAGGGCCAATAGTTATGATTTGACTAGTAATAATACCTGATAACATCTCTATTTTGTTGAATGATTGTTCAAACGGTCATAAAATGTGCCCTTTTCACCTTATTTGGCACATCCATAATGTAAGTCCTTAAAACCCCTTAAAACGTGTTAATTCTGCGTTCTGTTCGCCGCGGCCTCTTGTAGTGCTCAGTTAAATGAAAAGTAGGCTAATTCAGGGAGTTTAATCTTAGAAAAAGAAACACAAGTGATCGTTAACTTTAAGACCTTTATCAACAGCTCGAACGTGCAATTTTTTACGACGTTTTGAGCATCACGAAAACACTTTACACTTTTCAACCGCAAACTGCCTCATGACTGATGCTAAACCTATGATATTTATTTACTACAAGGTCCGCACAAAAACGCAAACGTACAATCCAAGGGTTTCACAGGGTTCTCAGGTTGAAGTTCACGCATCGCTCAAAACGTGTAAAATGAACCACAAAATAACAGAAATGTAGCTTCACACCCTCGTTTGGAAGCTCGCCCTACACATTTATCCTCTTTTCATGGTTAATCGGCCCTTTTTTTCGCCGTTTGCTGGCGACGGCGTGCTCCATTAATCGGATTTTTCATTTTTTTCAATATATCTTCCACCTCTAGAGTCGTTTTATTGCGCTATTCCACCAAATATCAGTCAAATATTCTGTTTTCGCTTGATGAATACAGTGCCATGGTTTTAAAATGATATCACGGGCTATTACCTAAGCTACTGCCGCCAGCTAAAGGAGCTCGCCACGTTTCCCCTGCATCTCCTTGTTGGATTTTTGTATACTTACATCGCTGAGTTATGACGGGAGTTCTAATCTGGTCTCCAGCCGAGTCGGCCCTCGTTAAATCTAATCCAGCGCTCTCTGCTTTTGCGCCTGCTTTGTCTGTTTCCGGCAGGTGCAGATCACGCTGACGACACACGACTGCGGCGGCCTGTCCAAGAGAGACGTCAAAATGGCCAAGTTCATCGACAAAATCACACTTTCCCGTTAAAGGAGTTCGCTTCCGTCCATCCGAAGCGTCACCTCTGTGCTCTGTCATCCATGTCAGAGTGTGTGTTTGAACCACGTGAAGGTGGAGCCGGCGCTTTATTTTGTACGAGCTTTAATATAAACCACATTTACGGCAGGTTTTGGATGCACCGGCAACATCAGCCTTTAGGGGGCACTAAAAAGCAGAATTTACAGTTTAAAAGGTAATGGCTGTAACAAGTGGTTGGATTCTGCACGCATTTAGGCTGATATTAGATCAATATTTTGGAGTATCCTGATAATAACATTCAACTGTATTAAAGCAATTCGACAGAAATGTGTTAAAACGTGTCTTTAAATGTCTTTGTTGGGGTTTGAATACCAGTCACACGTGAAATTACTTTAAAAACTACACACAAAAGTGCAAAACTACCACTTTATTCTTTCATTTGGAAGTCTACAACAAAGAGTTTGTTTCCATTTTGATCAAAATATGCTCTCTTTGTGTGTGTTTTTTTTTTTCCTACAAACGATTCAAATGTTTGCGAATCTTCAAAACGACATCCACAACGTTATCAGTGTTTCCATAATGTGCCGGGTTCTAATTGTGCGCGCAGTATAAGGACTAGAACAGGACCTAACCAAGTCTACAGCAGGACTAAACTGGGACTAAACTGGGACTAAACTGGGACTAAACTGGGACTAAACTAAGTCCAATTTTGACACATAAAAGAATATCCTTATCGCTTCCTGGACTTAAAGACTTTATAGAAATCACATACTTTCATCTTGTATTTATGTCACTTTTATTACAAAAAAGTGACATTCTTAAATTAAAATGTTAAAAAAAAAGTTTAACAATTTCATCATGAACACACTTTATTAACGGGCGGCTCCACGTGGATGACCTTGTCTGTAAATGAGCATCTGCAGTCCGTCCGTGGGCGTAAGATCTCTCCTTCACTGAGGTTCTGCTCGAGGTTTGCACTTTTACCCAAAAAGAGAAGGAGGGCTAAATCCCTGTGAACGTTATTTAATCTGCTTCTCCATTGCACTGTCGCCCATCGAGGACACCGTCGTCGTGATTTTGGGGCGGTACAAAGAGGAATTGGATTAAATATTCTCGATCTGGAAGCCTTCCGTCACCACAGTTCTTTTTAGACAGTTGTTGCGTGAAATGGAGCGATGGCGATGGTAAAAAAGCCCATTGTACAAAATAAATAAATGGGTTTGGGGACATTAGTTACGACAAAACTATGCAACATTTCAACATTATTCTCACCAAAAACATATCTGGAGTCGCGTTTAGCTTCATTGACACTGGTTTGATTCATCCTGTTTAGAAAATCCTCTCCCTCCGAGCGTCAAAAACACTCCCTTCTGAATTTCCCTGATGTGTGACGCCATATTCTACCTGCGACGTGGCATCCGAGACCACCTGCTCCGTTTTTAAGTCCGTAACCCGACTCCATATGAGCATTTCTGCCCTAGTTACAACTCCTAGCGTGGGGAAAAAGACGGCGTGACATGAAAGTGGTTCTAAAACATGAGATGCCAAACTAAAGGGACTCGAGAGCAGGTTAAAAGAACAAAAACAATACAAATAATGCGTAATATTTGTCCTTTAAAGTGCAGGTGGTTCTCACGTTTTTACTTCGTTTGGTGGATTATTGCACATTTTTTGTAAATATTTATCGTGGCTTTATTTAGTCCAGGGCTATTCAACAAAAGCCCCGTGGGCCAAATCAGGCCCGCCAAGCAATTTAATCCGGCCCATGAACCGTCTTCCAAATACTGAACAAAAAATAAAGTAAAAATCTTGTTTACTGGTTTGATTCAGGGTTAGCACTCGATTAGACCTGGTTTGGTTTTGGGTTTAATCCCTGTTTGATTCTGGATTAGTTTTGGTTCAGTTCTGGATGGGCAATTTTGCGTAGTAATATTGGTATTTATGTTAAGTATTTTATATGTTATTTCTCACAAAAATCAAATCTAGCAGTAGTTTAGTAGTCTATTGTGTGAACTGATTTGTGCGACCCAAAACGATGTTGATTGAGCGGCGTGTTGCGCACCTCCGGCCCAAAGGCCTCGGCCCTCGGGAACGTAACGTTGAATAGCCCTGGTTTAGTCCAATGGAAGCTTGTGAAGTGCTGAATCAATACACTTCTTTGGCAGTTAAAAACACTCATCGATAACAAGATTCAAACGTAGCAATCCAATGGTTTGCCAGACCAGATGAAGGACGCCGTTTGAGAAGAAAGAAACCCGCTCCTGGCCTCCACTTCGGCGCCGGCACACGGTAAATATGATCCGAACTGAAAAGTAAACAAATGTGGGCCGCGCCCCGCTTTCGTTTGGGGGGTTTTTCGCTGCCGTCGCTGGACTCCAAACCTCATATCTGAGTGTTCCAGCGACAGCAGTGTAATTGTTTGGCTCTGCAGGGATTTTTTGGGACATTTACAGAGGACACGAGGACACCAGTAGTTGAAGTTCACCATCGAGAGAGCTTCAGAGAGGTCCAAAGTCTTGCGTTAAAAGTCCGTGGAAACTGCTCGTAACTTTTGAGTTTATCGTCCTGGTTCGGAAGAAAAACCCGGCGTTTAAAGCCAAAAATCCTCTGAGTCTTTTAAACGTGTGCGATTTGATCATGCTCAGAGTTTTCCCATGAAGCTGCTCGAGATCGGCAATAAACGTGAAGCCACGAAAGAACATCTGCAGATAAGTCTTCTCCCATTTTAAAGGTGCACTCTGGGGCATTTCTGGAACATCATCTTGCGTTTTACTCATTTGCAGGTTTTTTTTTTTTTTTTTTTTTATTGCTAAGAGAAAAATACTTTGTGTGGGGTCGCCTCTAAATGATCTGACTTGTGATCGTCTCCGTGGAAAAGTTACGTAGTGCACTTTTTAGTTACATGACGCATTTGTTCATAAGAAATGTCCAAAATGAAAATCCGCAAATGTTTTCCCAGATCATTAATGTCAGCGGCGAGGTCCATTAGCCCGGTATTTACGCACTCGCAACGAAAAGGTCCGGGGTTTGTTTTGCGCAGATCATGTGTTTATTACAGATCAACCGAGAAACATTTTTCTTTTTACAAGAAGGACACCAACATTTTAGAACCCAGAGCAGCTGATGTATCGGCCCATGCTGGTGATTTTAACGCTCATCGCGATATGGATCTTTAGGTTCAGATCTTCTAGCTTCAGAGCTTCAGATCTTCTAGCTTCAGATCTTCTAGCTTCAGATCTTCTAACAGGTCTAAAGTCCAACGCGGACCACATGTTTTGCTGCAAAGAAAATCGCTTTTCAAATGCTCTTGTCGACTCCGTTTCCCACAGGGCCGGCCCCAACCCTATGTGCGGCCCAAGCAGCTGCAAAGGGCCCCAAAGCCACCAAGGGCCCCCAACAGGATCTAAAAAATTTATTCCAAATTCTGACACATGTTACATTGCACTTTAGCCAACTAGAACATGCACTCTTCTTGTGTCACTGTGTCTTAAACCCTACAATTCTGTTTTGGTGTTGGTAATACAAACACAGTTGAATTTACAGTTGTGTGCCATGATGGGGCCCCCCCAAGACGGTTTTGCTTGGGGCCGCCACTGATTTCCCATGATGCTTTGCGCCTTTGTTCCTGTCCATGGGTGGTTTCGACCGGGACAGAAGCAGAGAATGTTTGTTCTTCCTTTTTGACGTCTGAACTCCCAAAAAAAAACAAAAAACTCACCGGCCTGTTTGCGTCTTCCTCTCCTTTTGTGTTAAATTTAGCACGAGTGCCGCTCACTTCTTGCGTCTCCGCTCCGAGTGTGGAAACTTAATCCCCAAATCACCGCCCTGTGCCAGGCCTGTCACACCGACGCCGCGCACACATGTAATTACAGGACACACACATGTAATCACTCTAATCCATCGGGTTGTGTTGGGGAGACGGCGGCCGGCCTCGGATTGGTCGCGCAGCTTGTGGCCTGTCTCCGATGAGGAATATAAATCTCAAACGTGTGGAGATATGGCTGTTTCGTTTTGTTGGAGAGGTTTGCGGTTTGTTATTACTGAAATGACTCCGTGCTGATGCAACGCTCCCTTCGAGGAAAGGGTTCACAGAAATATCAAAAGGACAGAAACTCGTGCCGCAATCGATGTGAGATTCCGGCACCGTTGTGTTTTTTAATTTGACAGTTTTTGTGCTATCTAGTTAGAGGCACAGGTTAGCGCTGTGAAGAGGCGAGCTAGCGTTAGCAATAAATGCACCTGTAAGAAAATAAATGCTGGCCAGACGGATTCCAGGCAAACATTAGGCACAGGTTTCCGTTTTAAAATGTGTTTTGGGACAGAAAACGACCACATTCATGGACTTAAGTTATCACAAAACTGGTTAGTCTTTGTCGTGCCTTGACACACAAATCTAACTGTTCTAGCCTTGTTCCCTCATCAAAAACATACCTGGAGTCGCATTTAGCGTCATTCACACTTCAAGTCCTCTCCGTCGGAGCATCAAAAACACTCCGTTCTGAATTTCTCCGATGTGTGATGTCATATTCTACCTGTGACGTGGTTCTGAGATCTTCTGTGATGCTTTTAAATCCAGAAATCCTCGCCAAACTAGTTATGAGCTAGCTGTGAGGAAAGCTAGCATTTTAGTTCTCTCTCTCTTATGTAATCGCCTCTGCAGCCAGTAGGTGGAGCCAAAAGGTCAGTTCTTAGCGTGGGAAAAGACAGAGTGACTCAAGAGCATGTTAAAAGACCCAAAACAATACAAATAATGCATATATTTGTTCATACTTTTGGTAAATGTTTTATTATAGTTTTACTTTAGTCAAGTAGAAGTTTGTGATGTCATCAATCTGCGACATTCCATGAAAAGTGCAGGGACAATTTAACCGCTACATTTTTCAACAGTGTTAGTCCCGACTCTGGCCATGCACCAGCCGGAGGCCGATGTCAGTGTTTTGATCCTGAGTCCACTCTGGCACCAGCAGGAGGCCGGCCCACGTTTAGTCCTGACTCTGGCACCAGCAGGAGGCCGGCCCATGTTTAGTCCTGACTCTGGCACCAGCAGGAGGCCGGCCCATGTTTAGTCCTGACTCTGGCACCAGCAGGAGGCCGGCCATGTTCAGTCCTGACTCTTGCACCAGCAGGAGGCCGGTCCACGTTTAGCCTGACTCTGGCACCAGCAGGAGGCCGGCCCATGTTTAGTCCTGACTCTGGCACCAGCAGGGAGGCCGGCCCATGTTTAGTCCTTGACTCTGGCACCAGCAGGAGGCCGGTCCATGTTTAGTCCTGACTCTGGCACCAGCAGGAGGCCGGTCCATGTTTAGTCCTGACTCGGCCACCAGGAGGCCGGTTCCATGTTTGTCCTGACTCTGCACCAGCAGGAGGCGGCCCAGCCTGACTCTGGCACCAGCAGGAGGGCCGGCCCATGTTTAGTCCTGACTCTGGCACCAGCAGGAGGCGGTCCATGTTTAGTCCTGACTCTGGCAGCAGAGGCCGGTCCATGTTTAGTCCTGACTCTGGCACCAGCAGGAGGCCGGTCCATGTTTAGTCCTGACTCTGGCACCAGCAGGAGGCCGGTCCATGTTTAGTCCTGACTCTGGCACCAGCAGGAGGCCGGTCCCTGAACAAACCAATGAGTAACTCCGATGCCTTCTTAACCTTGTGAATCACTAACATTGTCACAGTAGAATGGACCCTCGGTTCTCGATGCTCCTCACGTTTCTTCGAGCACTTCCTCACAGAAAAGACCAGTGTAAATATTGACGTGTGATAAACGGGTGATAAAAGGGTGATAAACGGGTGATAAACGGGTGAACTTTGGCCTGCGGAGGGCGTCGTTCGCTGTGTCACTGCTGGCGGCGTCTGTGCGAGAAGATCTGTGCGGTCTTCATCAGTGTGTTTGTCCAGGACACTGAATACCAGCACCGCAGTACATGTCCAGACTGTACTCTGAGTACTTTTGTACTTTCACATCGTGTATCGTTGCAGTAAACCACTCAAATCATGAATATTCTGTCATTAAAAGGCGTATAAGTTCTCATTTTCTGTGTGTGTCCACGCCCAGACGAAGCATCTGGCTCCTCGCGGCTCGGCTGTCGGGACTTGTCCAGACCAAGTTTGAAGAAACATTTGTTTAAAGGCGAGGTTCTTTTTGGAGAGGTTTAAACAAGCTGCGCGTTGTGCCGGAATGTTCACCTTGGCATCGCACTCCAGACTCGCTCACAATTCAGATGATTGTGCACTTTCCAAACCAGTTCAACAAACGGCGAGCGGCACGATCAAGCCGAACGTGATCCGACGTCCGCAAGGGACGGTCGAACGCAGACTCGCTCACGCCCCCTGTTGGTCAGGCTCGGGGGGTTTAACCCATCACGGTTGAAGTGTGAACGCTCAGTCGAAGCAGAGGGAATTGAGATTGTGAAACTGTATTTTAATTTTGTTTTTGCACTGGACAAGCCCATTTTTACGCATATTTCTTTTTTGTGTTGAAAGATTTTGATGAATTATTTCCGATTTATTCGTAGACCCCGCCCTCAATGTTCTGTTACACTGAGGACCTCCTCGACTGCCTTGACTAAATATGGGCAATTATGAGTTAATACAATGAAATATTTACTTTTGCTTTACCAACAGCTTTGCAAACTTTGCCCAACCAGTGCTGAACCAGAAACTAGGACTAG